>JBBDGP010002355.1:1895000-2191790 GCA_037952835.1 Lithobates septentrionalis
GAAGCTGCGAGGCCAGGAAGTACATTTTAGGGTGAGGCACTGCCAGTCCTTTCCATACTGCAGAGTAGTTAAACTGATCCTGGCTACCTTCTTCTTCCAGATCAAGTCACGCATCAGGGAGTCAATTCTTTTAAACCATTTGTTTGAAATCCACATAGGTGAATTATGGAAAATGTACAAAAGCTGCGGGGCCCATATCATTTTTATTAGATTCACCCGTCCTACCACTGATAGGGGAAGTTTACACCAGCTGGAACATTTTACTTTCTGCCTATCTAAGAGTGGACCCAGGTTCGTCCGGATACGGGGACACCATCACTCCCAGGTATCTAAAGCTGAAAATCATTTTTAATCGATAGATCGAAAGAACAACATAACAAACTGGAGCAAAGAGAGTACAGCATAACAGATTCTAAGGTGACATCTTTTAAAATATTGGAAAACAGTTACTTGAAGTTTTGATGATCTGAAATATTTGGAAAAGATAAAATATCCCAATAGTTACTCAAACTAATCATAAATTGCATATTAAGGGTTATGTATAGTTTGTTAGAACTAGCATATGGTTATACAATAGATCTTGCTGTGTGTTTATTATTTCTGATTGGTATTAGCTGGCCTCAAGTTAAATTTCAGAACCGATCCATCCATTATATTTCAAAAAGAGTATTACAAAAGTACATTACACCACCTTTTTGCACAGATTTGGACCTGGACATTTTCCAGACAGACTTGTCAAGTGAAGGCGTTTAACCTAGGTTTGATTTTTTTTTTTTGATTCATTATTTATCATTCTTCTTACAACACATCCCTCATTGATACATGTCAGCACAGATCTCTCATGCATTATGGATAAGCATTTACTGCTCTAGGAATGTTTGGCAAATCTTCCTTAAATTAAAATAATCATCACTGTGTGCCAGCAGCCTGAATCTGTGATCCAAGTTCAGTTATTTATACGTTATGAAACCCTGTGCCTGCATGTAGCATATCCTTTATGTGCTGTTAGCAGGCAATCGTGTACCTGTAGACTGCTGCACTTCATATTGCTTCAACTGTTTTATTGCAAGCAGATGTGCTCCCAAGACACAAATTGCTGACAGCAAGGGCAGTGTAAAAATTTTGAACAAGCGGTCCCTATGCCCCTTTTGGCACTAAGTCATACATAAACATGTATCCTTTGCATTCAACATTGCAGTGCAGGTGCCCTTCAGTTGGCACAGGATGTTTCCTAAGCATTAACATAGGTGTACATGATTATATTATATACACCTATTAGGGCTGGCCACGTCATTACATTTTATATGTGCTAAAACGCAGTGTGCTATAAGTGTATGAAAACTAGTTACCATTATAATTTATGAAGCTCTTCACACCAGTGCATTGCAGTGGGGGGAAGTGTGTTTTTTTTTTTTTTAGAAAAATATTGCTTACTACATTTTTTGTACATTGTAAAAATGTGCGTTATGTAGTAGTCAATAGCATCAAAAATGAACTGAAATCTCAATATGTGTTTACATTAGTGCATTTTTCAATTCAAACTGGACAAGGGTGCACCAAAGGCCACCAAGGTCAAATTAAACCTTTATTACAGTGATCTAAAAGTATCTTTCATGGCCATAAATGTGAATTCCTATAGGGTGAGTTAAAAATAAATACACTATATTACCAAAAGTATTGAGACCCCTGCCTTTACACACCCATGAACTTTAATGGCATCCCAGTCTTGATCCGTAGGGTTCAACATTGAGTTGGCTCACCCTTTGCAGCTATAACAGCTTCAACTCTTCTAGGAAGGCTGTCCACAAGGTTTAGAAGTGTGTCTATGGGAATGGTTGACCATTCTTCCAGAAACGCATTTGTGAGGTCAGACACTAATGTGGACAAGAAAGCCTGGCTCGTAGTCTCCGCGCTAATTCTTTCCAAAGGTGTTCTGTCAGGTTGAGTTCAGGACTATCGGGTTGTGCAGGCCAGTCAAGTTACTCCACCCCAAACTCGCTCATCAACGTCTTTATGGACCTTGCTTTGTGCACTGGTCATGTTGGAACAGGAAGGGGCCATCCCCAAACTGTTCCCACAAAGTTGGGAGCATAAAATTGTCCAAAATGTCTTGGCATGCTGACGCTTAAGAGTTCCCTTCACTGGAACTAAGGGGCCAAGCCCAACCCCTGAAAAACAACCCCACACCATAATCCCCCCTTCAGCCAAATAATTTGGACCAGTGCACAAAGCAAGGTCAATAAAGACATGGATGAGCGAGTTTGGGGTGGAGGAACATGACTGACCTGCACAGAGCCCTGACCCCAATAGAACACCTTTGGGATGAATTGGAGTGGAGACTGCGAGCCAGGCTTTCTCGTCTGACTTCACAAATGAGCTTCTGGAAGAATGGTCAGACATTCCCATAGACACATTCCTAAACCTTGTGGACAGCCTTCCCAGAAGAGTTGAAGCTGTTATAGCCGCAAAGGTTGGGCCAACTCAATATTGAACCCTAGGGACTAAGACTGGGATGCCATTAAAGTTCATGTGTGTGTAAAGGCAGGCGCCTTTACTTTTGGTAACATAGTGTATATTATACTTGTTTTAAGTACCTCCAATTAACATAAATCTATATAAATATCATCTTGTATAGCAAACAATCAATTATCCTGAGCTAAGACCGTTCTACGGGACACAATGATAGCAATATCTCAATATCACCCCCATATGATCCTATCATATATATACCCAACAGTTTTAAGATTTATAACTGGGCTTATTTACCAATATGGTCTTAAAAGATGCAGATGGCGGCTATCGCTGTTCACCATGAAGTGTACATTAATTGAGAAAGAAAGGAATAGTGTCTAAAAATCCTATCTCTCAGAATGTGAAGCTATCTCTCTGAATGCCTATCAAGACCTACCTTTCTGATATGTAATGTGGTACACTCATCCATGTGAATGCAATAACACCACTAATGGATGAGCTCCATTATTAACCCTTTCATGACTAAGCCTATTTTTGAAATTTGGTGTTTACAAGTTAAAATCCGTATTTTTTGCTAGAAAATTACTTAGAGTTCCCAAACATTATATAAATTTTTTTAGCAGAGAATCTAGAGAATAAAATGGCAATTGTTGCAATATTTTTTATCACACGGTATTTGTGCAGCGGTGTTTTAAACGCAAATTTTTGGAAAAGGGACGCTTTCATGAATTTTAAAAAATCCAAACAGTAAAGTTACCCCAATTTTTTTGGAAAATGTGAAAGATGATGTTACGCCGAGTAAATAGATACCAAACATGTCACGCTTTATAATTGCACGCACTCGTGGAATGGCGACAAACTATGGTACCTATGAATTTCCATAGGCGACGCTTACATTTTTTTTTACGGTTACCAGGTTTGAGTTACAGAGGAGGTCTAGGGCTAGAATTATTGCTCTTGCTCTGACGATCGCGGCGATACCTCACATGTGTGATTTGAACACCGTTTACATATGCGGGCGCGACTTCCGTATGCGTTTACTTCGCTGCGCGAGCTCGCGGGAACAGGGGCACTTTAAAAAAAAAAAATTTTTTTTATTTATTTTATTTATTTTTTTACTTTATATCTTGTGTTTTAAAATTTTTTTTTTTTTACTTTTATTGCTGTCACAAGGAATGTAAACATCCCTTGTGACAGTAATAGGTGGTGACAGGTACTCTTTATGGAGGGATGGGGGGTCTAAAAGACCCCCCATCCCTGCTTTACACTTCAAAGTATTCAGATCGCCGAAAACGGCGATTCTGAATACTGTGTACTTTTTTAAATTCGGCGCCATTGGCAGCCGAGTAAACGGGAAGTGACGTCATGACGTCGCTTCCGCGTTTACAACGAGAAGGCTGGAACGAAGCCGCCCACAGCTTCGTTCCAGCCCGCCCCCAGCCGCCGAAGGTACCTGATTGGACACCGGGCCTCCCGATCGCACGGGAGGCCCGGTAACAGCGGCGGGAGGGGGGGGATGTCCCCTCCCGCTCCTCCGGTATAACAACCGAGCGGCTTTTAGCCGCATCGGTTGTTACACTCGGGTAGCCGATCGCCCGCTGTAAACAACGGTACCGGGATGATGCCTGCAGCTGCGGGCATCATCCCGGTATAACCCCGGAAAGCCGAGTACGCAAATCTGTGTACGGTCGGCGGGAAGGGGTTAAACATATCCACAAAAAACCTTTTCTAATAGAAAACCAATGTCTTGGCAGGCATATTTTTGTACCTCATCCCAGCAAAAAAGGAAAAAAGATTGAGGAGGAAAAAAAATATTATATTGTGTGACCCCTAAAGGTTATACATGTACAACAGTCTTATTAACAGACCTAATTAAATCTCAGTGGACATCCATCCATAAAATAAGCATATATGTGCATACAATATATTTTACAAACAATTTTGAACACAACAGCATTGCCTTAGGCAGTTTGCTTTTTCACAAACTGATTTCTCATTTCTCCGCCTTTTTTGCAGACCGTGTCTGCCTCTTCAGGACTGAGATTAAATATATCTGTTGGAGCTTGGCAAAGCATCATCAATCTTAAATATATAGAACAAGGAATCTACAAATATATAACACTTTGTTGAAATACGTGCCTTAAAGATATGTTCACAAAAGTCTATAAGATACTCACAATGTACACATTTAAGATAAAGATGTCAGTAACTGTCCCTCTTAAAAAAGGACAATGAGGAGATGGTGGTCTGCATGACCACAAAAAGAGCATCCAGAGCTCCTCCTCCTGGAAGACTTAGCAACAGAAAAGCCTGCGCCACATGGGATCCATTATGGCCACATAACAGATCATACCAGCTTTCATTGGCTAAGAGTCCTGCCTGACGAACAATTTAACTCCCTGTCTGAAATGCACACACCAGAAAAGTCACTGGTGGTCAAAAGCAGCCTTTCGTGTGAAAACCGTGCATAGGTGGACATTGGTGCCCAAATTGTTACCGAAACTGCCCCATCCTGGCCCCACACATGCTTGCAAATGCCACAGTAGAGCCGAACAGGGCCAGACATGCACTAAGGCAGCAATGACTGAGATCATGCAAACCAAAAGCTACCTGCAGCCAGAAATAAAATAAGAAATACAAAATCTAATTTGAAAACAAAAGAAATAATATATAAATATAAAAACAAAGTCAAACACACACAAAAAAAAAAAGACATAACCGCCAAAAAAAATACAAAGCAAACCCAAAAACAAGATTGATCATTTAAAAGAGGGAAAGGAATAAGATATATAAAAAAAATTAAGAAACAAAAAAGCTAAGATGGTAAACAAGATGAGCAAAGTCTATGAAAAAAAAAAGGGATTCACGCTTATTTAATCAAAGGCCTCTTTAAGCAATAAATCAACATTATAGAAAACACCACAGACACATATGGGGTATAATGAGATGTTAAATGGGAGGGTCATTGCATCAATACAAGGGAACATATATAATAAAATAGAACCATAAACAGGGAGGCTAACCTAATAGATCAGCTGGGTACCACTGCATGTGAACCGTGGTAGAAATTACAGTCGTTTGGCTCAGCATCAATCACATAATCCAAATATTGGAAAAAACAACTGGGAGGACTCGCCTAGTAAAACGGTCAAGCAGCATTGTTGTGTGCACCACATATTTTACCAAAGAACTAGTTAAGGACTTAAGGACCGGAAGAATTTCCCCCTTAATGACCAGGCCATTTTTTGCGATACGGCGCTGCATCATTTTAACTGACAATTGCGCGGTCATGTGACGCTGTACCCAAACAAAATTGACATACTTTTTTTCCCACAAATAGAGCTTTCTTTTGGTGGTATTTGATCACCTTTTACGGTTTTTATTTTTTGCACTATAAACAAAAAAAGAGCGCCAATTTTGAAAAAAAAAACAAAAACTATTTTGTACTTTTTGCTATAATAATAAATATCCAGTAAAAAATTGATCCACCACAAACTTGCTCCCAGTGAACTCAAAATAGCAGCGCTAAAAGCAATCCCTAAAATAATAAGATGTAGTGAAGAGTGATATACTGATGAATCAACCTGTGCAATGATTACATCACATCCTCACCCCTCATCATTACTGTGCATAAAATAATATGCTCAAAAAAATCATAAACAAATGGTGCATATAAACCAATTAAGTGAATGACATATCTGTGCATATGCAAATATATAAATGTGAAAATTACAACTAAGTGAGAGCCAATGTGAATTAACTCGCAAAAAATTATATATCTATAAATTGTGTCCACAAACAATCCAAACGTAAAATAGTCCAAAACAAAAATCCGTGACGTGTTGTGGTGCAAAATCTTCTACTTAAATGAATCTTCCACCGCACCTCTGTGACTGTGAATCCACTCCCCTTAGGCGAATACACTCACCAGCTCCTTTAGCCCACACTCTCGTGTCAGGGCCAACAAGCTTTTATCCCACACCCACAGGGGATAAGAACGATCTTCAGTAGAAAGCCTGTACACCTTTACCTCTCCAAAGTGTAATGCCCAAGAGCTCTCTCCACATGAAAAAGAAAAATCATCCAATGGTGCAATAACGTAATGAAATTTATTAAAAACCAAAAGCCCCTTCACCATTGCACTCACATCCTTAAAAATCACTGCAGGCTCAACAGTAACACAGCACAGCAAGTTGTCACAGCATCAAACATGAAGTCAGTAAACCAGTGTGTGGTGGTCACGGCGGACCCAGGTACTGCGTTTCTCCAAATACCCATCTCACCCGATCCCTGGTGTAGATGTGACCGGCTTCCACCTCTCCTCGTATGGCGCTCCCTGTCACAGCGTCCTACGTCACTTAGAAACGATTGCCGTGTAGCCACGCCCCGACATGTTTCGTCATAAAGACTTAGTCATGGGATTGGCTACACGGCACGGCAATCAGTCTTTTATACCCATAACTTCCGATCCGAGCGGAAGACCCATAACTGCGCCTGCGCGCCTTCAGTGTTTGATCCGAGCAGAGATCGCAATACTGCGCCTGCGCGTTCCCTGTGTCCCCGCTCGCACCATTTCACACTGTTTCTGTATAGCGCAGTACACTTTATGCTTGTAGGAGTCACATTATTACATATATCAGAACTATTTCATCCTATAATGTTTCTCCCGATGCAGTGAATCACATTAATAATGTTCTAACAAAATATGCCCCATCCTGGCCCCACACATGCTTGCAAATGCCACAGTAGAGCCGAACAGGGCCAGACATGCACTAAGGCAGCAATGACTGAGATCATGCAAACCAAAAGCTACCTGCAGCCAGAAATAAAATAAGAAATACAAAATCTAATTTGAAAACAAAAGAAATAATATATAAATATAAAAACAAAGTCAAACACACACAAAAAAAAAAAAGACATAACCGCCAAAAAAAATACAAAGCAAACCCAAAAACAAGATTGATCATTTAAAAGAGGGAAAGGAATAAGATATATAAAAAAAAATTAAGAAACAAAAAAGCTAAGATGGTAAACAAGATGAGCAAAGTCTATGAAAAAAAAAAGGGATTCACGCTTATTTAATCAAAGGCCTCTTTAAGCAATAAATCAACATTATAGAAAACACCACAGACACATATGGGGTATAATGAGATGTTAAATGGGAGGGTCATTGCATCAATACAAGGGAACATATATAATAAAATAGAACCATAAACAGGGAGGCTAACCTAATAGATCAGCTGGGTACCACTGCATGTGAACCGTGGTAGAAATTACAGTCGTTTGGCTCAGCATCAATCACATAATCCAAATATTGGAAAAAACAACTGGGAGGACTCGCCTAGTAAAACGGTCAAGCAGCATTGTTGTGTGCACCACATATTTTACCAAAGAACTAGTTAAGGACTTAAGGACCGGAAGAATTTCCCCCTTAATGACCAGGCCATTTTTTGCGATACGGCGCTGCATCATTTTAACTGACAATTGCGCGGTCATGTGACGCTGTACCCAAACAAAATTGACATACTTTTTTTCCCACAAATAGAGCTTTCTTTTGGTGGTATTTGATCACCTTTTACGGTTTTTATTTTTTGCACTATAAACAAAAAAAGAGCGCCAATTTTGAAAAAAAAAACAAAAACTATTTTGTACTTTTTGCTATAATAATAAATATCCAGTAAAAAATTGATCCACCACAAACTTGCTCCCAGTGAACTCAAAATAGCAGCGCTAAAAGCAATCCCTAAAATAATAAGATGTAGTGAAGAGTGATATACTGATGAATCAACCTGTGCAATGATTACATCACATCCTCACCCCTCATCATTACTGTGCATAAAATAATATGCTCAAAAAAATCATAAACAAATGGTGCATATAAACCAATTAAGTGAATGACATATCTGTGCATATGCAAATATATAAATGTGAAAATTACAACTAAGTGAGAGCCAATGTGAATTAACTCGCAAAAAATTATATATCTATAAATTGTGTCCACAAACAATCCAAACGTAAAATAGTCCAAAACAAAAATCCGTGACGTGTTGTGGTGCAAAATCTTCTACTTAAATGAATCTTCCACCGCACCTCTGTGACTGTGAATCCACTCCCCTTAGGCGAATACACTCACCAGCTCCTTTAGCCCACACTCTCGTGTCAGGGCCAACAAGCTTTTATCCCACACCCACAGGGGATAAGAACGATCTTCAGTAGAAAGCCTGTACACCTTTACCTCTCCAAAGTGTAATGCCCAAGAGCTCTCTCCACATGAAAAAGAAAAATCATCCAATGGTGCAATAACGTAATGAAATTTATTAAAAACCAAAAGCCCCTTCACCATTGCACTCACATCCTTAAAAATCACTGCAGGCTCAACAGTAACACAGCACAGCAAGTTGTCACAGCATCAAACATGAAGTCAGTAAACCAGTGTGTGGTGGTCACGGCGGACCCAGGTACTGCGTTTCTCCAAATACCCATCTCACCCGATCCCTGGTGTAGATGTGACCGGCTTCCACCTCTCCTCGTATGGCGCTCCCTGTCACAGCGTCCTACGTCACTTAGAAACGATTGCCGTGTAGCCACGCCCCGACATGTTTCGTCATAAAGACTTAGTCATGGGATTGGCTACACGGCACGGCAATCAGTCTTTTATACCCATAACTTCCGATCCGAGCGGAAGACCCATAACTGCGCCTGCGCGCCTTCAGTGTTTGATCCGAGCAGAGATCGCAATACTGCGCCTGCGCGTTCCCTGTGTCCCCGCTCGCACCATTTCACACTGTTTCTGTATAGCGCAGTACACTTTATGCTTGTAGGAGTCACATTATTACATATATCAGAACTATTTCATCCTATAATGTTTCTCCCGATGCAGTGAATCACATTAATAATGTTCTAACAAAATATGCCCCATCCTGGCCCCACACATGCTTGCAAATGCCACAGTAGAGCCGAACAGGGCCAGACATGCACTAAGGCAGCAATGACTGAGATCATGCAAACCAAAAGCTACCTGCAGCCAGAAATAAAATAAGAAATACAAAATCTAATTTGAAAACAAAAGAAATAATATATAAATATAAAAACAAAGTCAAACACACACAAAAAAAAAAAAGACATAACCGCCAAAAAAAATACAAAGCAAACCCAAAAACAAGATTGATCATTTAAAAGAGGGAAAGGAATAAGATATATAAAAAAAAATTAAGAAACAAAAAAGCTAAGATGGTAAACAAGATGAGCAAAGTCTATGAAAAAAAAAAGGGATTCACGCTTATTTAATCAAAGGCCTCTTTAAGCAATAAATCAACATTATAGAAAACACCACAGACACATATGGGGTATAATGAGATGTTAAATGGGAGGGTCATTGCATCAATACAAGGGAACATATATAATAAAATAGAACCATAAACAGGGAGGCTAACCTAATAGATCAGCTGGGTACCACTGCATGTGAACCGTGGTAGAAATTACAGTCGTTTGGCTCAGCATCAATCACATAATCCAAATATTGGAAAAAACAACTGGGAGGACTCGCCTAGTAAAACGGTCAAGCAGCATTGTTGTGTGCACCACATATTTTACCAAAGAACTAGTTAAGGACTTAAGGACCGGAAGAATTTCCCCCTTAATGACCAGGCCATTTTTTGCGATACGGCGCTGCATCATTTTAACTGACAATTGCGCGGTCATGTGACGCTGTACCCAAACAAAATTGACATACTTTTTTTCCCACAAATAGAGCTTTCTTTTGGTGGTATTTGATCACCTTTTACGGTTTTTATTTTTTGCACTATAAACAAAAAAAGAGCGCCAATTTTGAAAAAAAAAACAAAAACTATTTTGTACTTTTTGCTATAATAATAAATATCCAGTAAAAAATTGATCCACCACAAACTTGCTCCCAGTGAACTCAAAATAGCAGCGCTAAAAGCAATCCCTAAAATAATAAGATGTAGTGAAGAGTGATATACTGATGAATCAACCTGTGCAATGATTACATCACATCCTCACCCCTCATCATTACTGTGCATAAAATAATATGCTCAAAAAAATCATAAACAAATGGTGCATATAAACCAATTAAGTGAATGACATATCTGTGCATATGCAAATATATAAATGTGAAAATTACAACTAAGTGAGAGCCAATGTGAATTAACTCGCAAAAAATTATATATCTATAAATTGTGTCCACAAACAATCCAAACGTAAAATAGTCCAAAACAAAAATCCGTGACGTGTTGTGGTGCAAAATCTTCTACTTAAATGAATCTTCCACCGCACCTCTGTGACTGTGAATCCACTCCCCTTAGGCGAATACACTCACCAGCTCCTTTAGCCCACACTCTCGTGTCAGGGCCAACAAGCTTATCCCACACCCACAGGGGATAAGAACGATCTTCAGTAGAAAGCCTGTACACCTTTACCTCTCCAAAGTGTAATGCCCAAGAGCTCTCTCCACATGAAAAAGAAAAATCATCCAATGGTGCAATAACGTAATGAAATTTATTAAAAACCAAAAGCCCCTTCACCATTGCACTCACATCCTTAAAAATCACTGCAGGCTCAACAGTAACACAGCACAGCAAGTTGTCACAGCATCAAACATGAAGTCAGTAAACCAGTGTGTGGTGGTCACGGCGGACCCAGGTACTGCGTTTCTCCAAATACCCATCTCACCCGATCCCTGGTGTAGATGTGACCGGCTTCCACCTCTCCTCGTATGGCGCTCCCTGTCACAGCGTCCTACGTCACTTAGAAACGATTGCCGTGTAGCCACGCCCCGACATGTTTCGTCATAAAGACTTAGTCATGGGATTGGCTACACGGCACGGCAATCAGTCTTTTATACCCATAACTTCCGATCCGAGCGGAAGACCCATAACTGCGCCTGCGCGCCTTCAGTGTTTGATCCGAGCAGAGATCGCAATACTGCGCCTGCGCGTTCCCTGTGTCCCCGCTCGCACCATTTCACACTGTTTCTGTATAGCGCAGTACACTTTATGCTTGTAGGAGTCACATTATTACATATATCAGAACTATTTCATCCTATAATGTTTCTCCCGATGCAGTGAATCACATTAATAATGTTCTAACAAAATATGCCCCATCCTGGCCCCACACATGCTTGCAAATGCCACAGTAGAGCCGAACAGGGCCAGACATGCACTAAGGCAGCAATGACTGAGATCATGCAAACCAAAAGCTACCTGCAGCCAGAAATAAAATAAGAAATACAAAATCTAATTTGAAAACAAAAGAAATAATATATAAATATAAAAACAAAGTCAAACACACACAAAAAAAAAAAAAGACATAACCGCCAAAAAAAATACAAAGCAAACCCAAAAACAAGATTGATCATTTAAAAGAGGGAAAGGAATAAGATATATAAAAAAAAATTAAGAAACAAAAAAGCTAAGATGGTAAACAAGATGAGCAAAGTCTATGAAAAAAAAAAAGGGATTCACGCTTATTTAATCAAAGGCCTCTTTAAGCAATAAATCAACATTATAGAAAACACCACAGACACATATGGGGTATAATGAGATGTTAAATGGGAGGGTCATTGCATCAATACAAGGGAACATATATAATAAAATAGAACCATAAACAGGGAGGCTAACCTAATAGATCAGCTGGGTACCACTGCATGTGAACCGTGGTAGAAATTACAGTCGTTTGGCTCAGCATCAATCACATAATCCAAATATTGGAAAAAACAACTGGGAGGACTCGCCTAGTAAAACGGTCAAGCAGCATTGTTGTGTGCACCACATATTTTACCAAAGAACTAGTTAAGGACTTAAGGACCGGAAGAATTTCCCCCTTAATGACCAGGCCATTTTTTGCGATACGGCGCTGCATCATTTTAACTGACAATTGCGCGGTCATGTGACGCTGTACCCAAACAAAATTGACATACTTTTTTTCCCACAAATAGAGCTTTCTTTTGGTGGTATTTGATCACCTTTTACGGTTTTTATTTTTTGCACTATAAACAAAAAAAGAGCGCCAATTTTGAAAAAAAAAACAAAAACTATTTTGTACTTTTTGCTATAATAATAAATATCCAAAAGAAAAAAAAAATGTTATAAAGAAATTTCTTAATCAGTTTAGGCCAATATATATTCTTCTACATATTTTAGGTAAAAGAAAATGCAATAAGCGTATATTGATTGGTTTGCGCAAAAGTTATAGCGTCTACAAAATAGGGTATAGTTTTATTGCATTTTTATTATTATAATTTTTTAACTAGTAATGGTGGCGATCTGCGATTTTTAGCGGGACTGCAACATTGCAGTGGACAGATCGGACACTTTTGACACATTTTTGGGACCATTGACATTTATACAGCAATTAGTGCTATAAAAATGTACTAAATACTACTGGTAGGGAAGGGCTTAACTCTAGGGGGCGATCAAGGGGTTAAATGTGTTCTCTCGTGTGTTTCTAACTGTATGGGGATGGGACTGACTAGAGGAGGAGACATATCGCTGTTCCTGATTAGTAGGAACAGACTATCTGTCTCTCCTCTCCTGACAGAATGGGGATGTGTGTGTTAACACTAGGGATGAGCCGAACACCCCCCCTGTTCGGTTCGCACCAGAACATGCGAACAGGCAATAAATTCGTTTGAACGCCCGAACACCGTTAAAGTCTATGGGACACGAACATGAATAATCAAAAGTGCTAATTTTAAAGGCTTATATGCAAGTTATTGTCATAAAAAGTGTTTGGGGACCTGGGTCCTGCCCCAGGGGACATGGATCAATGCAAAAAAAAGTTTTAAAAATGGCCGTTTTTCCCGGGAGCAGTGATTTTAATAATGCTTAAAGTCGAACAATAAAAGTGTAATATTCCTTTAAATTTCGTACCTGGGGGGTGTCTATAGTATGCCTGTAAAGGGGCGCATGTTTCCCATGTTTAGAACAGTCTGACAGCAAAATGACATTTCAAAGGAAAAAAAGTAATTTAAAACTACTCGCAGCTATTAATGAATTGCCGGTCCGACAATACACAAAAAAGTTCATTGATAAAATTGGCATGGGAATTCCCCACAGGGGAACCCCGAACCACAATTAAAAAAAAAAAATGACGTGGGGTCCCCCTAAATTCCATACCAGGCCCTTCAGGTCTGGTATGGATATTAAGGGGAACCCCGGCCAAAATTTTTTTTAAAAAAGGGGGATTCCCCTCAAAATCTATACCAGACCCTTCAGGTCTGGTATGGATTTTAAGGGGAACCCCGTGTCAAAATTTTTTTAAAAAATGGCGTGGGGTACCCCCAAAAATCCATACCAGACCCTTATCCGAGCACGCAACCTGGCAGGCTGCAGGAAAAGAGGGGGGACGAGAGAGCGCCCCCCTCCTGAACTGTACCAGGCCACATGCCCTCAACATTGGGAGGGTGCTTTGGGGGTAGCCCCCCAAAACACCTTGTCCCCATGTTGATGGGGACAAGGGCCTCATCCCCACAACCCTTGCCCGGTGGTTGTGGGGGTCTGTGGGCAGGGGGCTTATCAGAGTCTGGAAGCCCCCTTTAACAAGGGGACCCCCAGATCCCGACCCTCCCTCCTGTGTGAAATGGTAAGGGGGTACTTGTACCCCTACCATTTCACAAAAAAAAGTCAAAAATGTTAAAAATGACAAGAGACAGTTTTTGACAATTCCTTTATTTAAATGCTTCTTCTTTCTTCTATCTTCTTCCTTCTATCTTCCTTCGGTTTCTTCCTCAATCTTCTTCTTCTGGTTCTTGTTCTATTGGTTCCTCTTGTTCTTCTGGTTCTTCATCTGATCTTCTCGTCCGACATCTTCCTCAGCGGCGCCTTCTTCACTTCATCTTCTTTCCTCGGGCCGCTCCGCATCAACGATTGGACGGGAGGCTCCCGCTGTGTGACGCTTCTCCTTTTCTGACGGTTCTTAAATAATGGAGGGCGGGTGACCCCACCCCCCTCTGACGTCACTGCCTAGAGAATGGATTTTTTAGAAAGGTTTACACTTCCCTGGATGTGCAAAGTGATGGAACCTCATTTAGATAAACCTGTTGCTTTGAACTCTACAGAAAAAAGGAAGACGCAACTTTTGAAAAATGTTTTATTCAGGTATTAACTCGAAAAAAGTACCTTCCATTGCTCTCAGCCTTCTGCAAAATTTCTTTTTGTTGCTTCTGTGATTAGGCTTTCTGTTAGAGAGTGGCTGCTTTTGGTCTCAAGGTCCCACTGTATGTAGGAACGTAGCCACCCTCTATCGCTCACTACTGAGATGGACTATGGGATTTGCAGTGTGCATAGAGTAGCGCACATGACCGCAAATAACACGCACTGCTCATTCCAAACAAATGGAAGAATGGCAGAAATTCAGGTAAGTATTAACTTCAAAAAAGTACCTTCCAGCAAGAAACAATTTCATGAAAAATAGGTTACAGGGCCATTAAGTAGTGGATGTGTATGGATAATACTTGGAGAATAAATATATCATTTCGGGTCAACTGTAGTCGTCATAAAAAAACAGATCATAACTGACCAACTCCTACAGGTTACACCTAATTGTAGATGGAGTAAAAGTTCATAATGTGAGATAACATCGAACATGCTCACACAACATATTCAGTAATCAGCCAGTTTACTGTCAACAGCCATCCATGTTAATGACTGGCATTAATGTTGATGCCATAAATAGACCCCTATGAAATTTTCTTTTGTTGTATGACACCAAGATGATTAAATATTCAGAACAAGCCAGCATCGTACCCTTGAGATCGGAACACAATAAATTGGCAATTACCACTCCCAGCAGACAAAATTGTGCCTGGTACAAGAACAGGGGAAGAATTATCTTCCTATATAGTCAGAGAAAGCCAGACAAAGTTAATTGCAATAGCTTGAATTAAAGTACTCAGGATCCACAAATAGGTAGCATGATGTAATAAAATACTCATGCGGGTTTTATCAATCAGACACCAGACATCTCATCTACCTTACTTCCACGTTCCCCGCTCTCTTTCTCATTAGCAATTAAGCTACTTAAGAGCTGGTTATTAAGATGCAGAATTTACATTTGAGTTAGCATGGCGAGCTGCACTAAGCTCTTTGAATAGCCTGGCATGCAGGGCTCTAAGGGCTCATAATTCTTTGTTTTAAAACAATATACAATGCTTAATGTACTTTTCCCTGATGGAAACACGGCATTGCCCACAAAGAGCCGGAGCTTCTGTTGGAATATTTGATTAAAAAGGGATTTATCGGTAAAGTATCTGATGTGCTGTTGCTTATTCTAAGGTTGGCACATGTCAGAACCGTTGTAAGGATTTGGGTTGTGCTAGCACCAGCTAATGATCCTGTTAATGGCAATCTCCAGGTGAACGCTCAATAATATACATGGAAAGTGATAAGCTATTTAGCTGTTTACTTTTAGAATTTGGAATAAAAGAAATCCAATAAAAGAGGGTCAATGATGTTCTGGGCATAAGTGCCACCCGCCATTACACAAAATGCAGTTCTGCCCAGCAGATATCTCTGTCTTCGTGCACAAACCCCATTGATTAGAACTTTGTTCCCAGCTGCAGGGAAGTGATTTGCAAAGGAGACTGGTGCAGGTTATAGAAGCTTTTTGTCTATGGTTTATAATGATGGTCTACAAACTGTGGCCCAGGGGATGGATGTGTCCCTTTGCTTGCCTTTATCTGGCCCTTGGGGCACTATTCTCCCACTGATACGAGGCACTATTCTGCCAACTGACATTCACAATGAGGCACCATTTTTCCCATTGGCATCAGCAATGGGGCACTATTTCTCCCAATGATGGGGTACTATTCCTCTACCTAATACCAAATGTGGTGATGTATATTTCCACCCCCCGCTGGCCATAGTCTGGCCCTCCTACATTTTGAAGGATAATAAACTGACCCTTTGTTTAGAAGGTTTGGTAACCCCTGGTTTATAATATGACTATACCTTTCTTCTGAGTAAACCTTACTTTTTCTGTTTTAAACAGTGGAGGCCCGTGCGTTAGGGGTGCATAGGTGCCGCCCCCCCCCCCAATCCATGTGTCCAGCCCCCTGATCTACATGCAGGGTGCCGGACGCATGGATTTCAATGGGGGATTTTTTTTTTTAAGCACGTGATTAGAGCATTAGAGCCAGAGGGTCTAATAGGCTTCGAAAAAGGGTGGGCTCAGGGCGCAGAGCACTGCGCCCAAAGCCCACCTAGTTGTGTAACAATAGTGAATAGTCCTGAGGCCCGTTTCCTGATTGGCTGAAAGGAGAAGCTACCCTATTGGCCGAGGGAGGACGCGCACGTTGAGACCACCGCCGTATTGCCGAGAAGGAGACACAGGGAAAGTGTTGACAGACTGGGGGGGATTTGGGCTGTGCACCATTTGCCGCTCCCCCAAAAAAATATACCACCGGCCACCACTGGTTTTAAATTTAAACTATATTGAAATCCAAAAATAAGAATAAATTGTTTACATAAGCAGATCTCTGTTCTGTGTGTCTGATGATCGTCAGGTGCCGGCGGACATCAAGATCGGCTTCTGCTGTGAGTAAACGCAGCAGAAGCAGGCCGCCGGCGTGCACGCGCGCCCCATAGGCGGAAGTGCAGAATCACAAATCTATATGTCATTCTGCACAGGAGGGCCACCCTATAGCAGTATACCTGCTATGGGCTAGTCCTTAGTGGTTGTAAAGCCATTGTAGCACTGCCCTCTCGGGGGTTTCTTGATAATGTATGTTCTCCTGTGCAGCCATGAACTCTCCAGTCCCTCTGACACTCTAGGTTCAGAGATGTGTATAGCTTTATATGACAGACAGACACAAACATGAAGTTTCAACTCTCTATTAGTTTACTTATTTGAGAAGAGAGGTTTAAATCAAGGATTAGTCAGCCAAATCTTGCTGGTAACCAAGACTTGGCTGAAATAACACTTGCAGCAATAACAGTGGATAATAACAAATAACAACAATAAACACTGTCACAATGGAATACCTTGGAAAAACTATTTGTGAATACAAATTAATATTTCCTGTGTTAAAGTAGTACCCCGAGCTGACTCTTAATACCTTTAATACTAATGAGAGATAATGTATTGTGATTATAAGCGAAGTGTCCCCTTTTAAGAGCAATAAACAACATGTCCCACAAGCAAAGCCTTGCAAAATGCTAATTGCGCGGTCATGCAATGCTGTACCCAAACGAAATTTGCGTCCTTTTCTTCCCATAAATAGAGCTTTCTTTTGATGGTATTTGATCACCTCTGCGGTTTTTATTTTTTGCGCTATAAACGGAAAAAGACCGAAAATTTTGAAAAAAAAGATATTTTCTACTTTTTGTTATAAAAAAAAATCCAATAAACTAAATTTTAGTCATACATTTAGGCCAAAATGTATTCGGCCACATGTCTTTGGTAAAAAAAAATGTCAATAAGCGTATATTTATTGGTTTGCGCAAAAGTTATAGCGTCTACAA
Organism: Lithobates septentrionalis; assembly: GCA_037952835.1. Lineage (NCBI taxonomy): Eukaryota > Metazoa > Chordata > Amphibia > Anura > Ranidae > Lithobates > Lithobates septentrionalis. The sequence goes on from JBBDGP010002355.1 coordinate 1,912,952, forward strand.
ACTAGGGTACATTTTCTGTAATTTACACAGCTTTTAGTTTATGACTGCCTATGTCATTTCTTGAGGTGCTAAAATGGCAGGGCAGTACAAAACCCCCCCAAATGACCCCATTTTGGAAAGTAGACACCCCAAGGAAATTGCTGAGAGGCATGTTGAACCCATTGAATATTTATTTTTTTTGTCCCAAGTGATTGAAAAATGACAAAAAAAAAAAAAAAATATTTACAAAAAGTTGTCACTAAATGATATATTGCTCACACAGGCCATGGGCCTATGTGGCATTGCACCCCAAAATGCATTCAGCTGCTTCTCCTGAGTATGGGGATACCACATGTGTGGGACTTTTTGGGAGCCTAGCCGCGTACGGGGCCCCGAAAACCAATCACCGCCTTCAGGATTTCTAAGAGTGTAAATTTTTGATTTCACTCTTCACTGCCTATCACAGTTTCGGAGGCCATGGAATGCCCAGGTGGCACAAAACCCCCCAAAATGACCCCATTTTGGAAAGTAGACAATATGCCTCTCAGCAAATAGCTTGGGGTGTCTACTTTCCAAAATGGGGTCATTTGGGGGGGGTTTTGTGCCACGTGGGCATTCCATGGCCTCCGAAACTGTGATAGGCAGTGAAGAGTGAAATCAAAAATTCACGCCCTTAGAAAGCCTGAAGGCGGTGCTTGGTTTTCGGGGTCCCGTACGCGGCTAGGCTCCCAAAAAGTCTCACACATGTGGTATCCCCGTACTCAGGAGAAGCAGCAGAATGTATTTTGGGGTGTAATTTCACATATTTCCATGGCATGTTTGAGCAATATATCATTTAGTGACAACTTTGTGCAAAAAAAAAAAAAAATTTGTCTCTTTCCCGCAACTTGTGTCGCAATATAAAATATTCCATGGACTCAACATGACTCTCAGCAAATAGCTTGGGGTGTCTACTTTCCAAAATGGGGTCATTTGGGGGGGTTTTGAACTGTCCTGGCATTTTATGCACAACATTTAGAAGCTTATGTCACACATCACCCACTCTTCTAACCACTTGAAGACAAAGCCCTTTCTGACACTTATTGTTTACATGAAAAAGTTATTTTTTTTTGCAAAAAAATTACTTTGAACCCCCAAACATTATATATTTTTTTAAAGCAAATGCCCTACAGATTAAAATGGTGGGTGTTTCATTTTTTTTTTCACACAGTAATTGCGCAGCGATTTTTCAAACGCATTTTTTGGGGAAAAAACACACTTTTTTAAATTTTAATGCACTAAAACACACTATATTGCCCAAATGTTTGATGAAATAAAAAAGATGATCTTAGGCGGAGTACATGGATACCAAACATGACATGCTTTAAAATTGCGCACAAACGTGCAGTGGCAACAAAATAAATACATGTTTAAAAGCCTTTAAAAGCCTTTACAGGTTACCACTTTAGATTTACAGAGGAGGTCTACTGGAAAAATTACTGCACTCGATCTGGCCTTCGCGGTGATACCTCACATGCATGGTGCAATTGCTGTTTATGTTTGACGACAGACCGCCGCTTGCGTTCGCCTTAGCGCGAGAGCAGGGGGCGACAGGGGTGCTTTTTTTTTTTTTTTTTTTTCTTTATTATTTTTTTGCTTTTTTAATCTTACTTTTAAACTGTTCCTTTCATATTTTTTTTTTTAAATCATTTTTATTGTTATCTCGGGGAATGTAAATATCCCCTATGATAGCAATAGGTAGTGACAGGTACTCTTTTTTGAAAAAATTGGGGTCTATTAGACCCTAGATCTCTCCTCTGCCCTCAAAGCATCTGACCACACCAAGATCGGTGTGATAAAATGCTTCCCCAATTTCCCAATGGCACTATTTACATCCGGCGAAATCTAAGTCATGAAATGCTCGTAGCTTCCGGTTTCTTAGGCCATAGAGATGTTTGGAGCCACTCTGGTCTCTGATCAGCTCTATGGTCAGCTGGCTGAATCACCGGCTGCATTCTCAGGTTCCCTGTTGAGACAGGAGAGCCAGAGAAAAACACGAAAGACGGTGGGGGGGGGCATTCCCTCCCACGGCTTGTAAAAGCAGTCTAGAGGCTAATTAGCCGCTAGGATTGCTTTTACATGAAAGCCGACCGCTGGCTGAAAAGAATGATACCAAGATGATACCTAAACCTGCAGGCATCATTCTGGTATAACCACTCAAAGTCGTGAATGGCGTACCTGAAGACAAAAAAATGGTTAACAATGGTTAACAATAAAGCACAGTAAACAGTAAAGTATAAATAATTACATACCTGAAAAACAAACATGATAAAACATAATAACAATAACAATAAAACATTGCAGAATAGAATACAGTAAAAAAAGAGCAGAACAATAGAGAGAGAGAATAGAGAGAGAGAGAACAATAAAACGACAAATATTTTTTTTTATTTTATATATATTTTTTTTTTTTACACTTTTTTTGTAACTAACTTTTATAACTGTAACCGGTTCCAGGTTCGGGTCTCTCAAAATGCGATGGCATCTTGGGAGACCCTGTGAAAGTGTGTCCTAGTCTGTGCAATGCTGTACCCTACGCTAATACTCAACTAGTGAATGGTAGCGTTCAAAACATTCACCAATGCAAAGACCAGGATTGTCAGGACAGGAGGGACAATAATAGCGGGTGTCACGCCTATATCCGCGCTAGCTGCAGACACAACATCTTTTTTGGGGGGTTCGCTGGGTAGGGGTACTCGGGAGGACATAAAAATGCCTCTCATGCAGCCGACTGCATTTGGTTGGGGATGTGAATGGGGGAAGTACGGGCGCTGCAGAAGCGGTGGGTTCCCAATTAGGATTGGCGAATGCAGCAGGAAGGGCATTATGGGCACGACGGGCCTGTGTTTGTCTTTTTGGTGTCAGCGGGACACTACTTGTGCTTGCCACCTCACCAGCTTGAACTGCACTTATGGGACTCGCCACGTCACCAAGTGTTACTGCAGTGCTGGTTTGGCTACGACCGGGGTGTACTAGGCCGCTGGCGCTTGCCAGTTCCCCAAAACGCTACCAAAAAAACTGTTAGCGATCGCAGGGATCAGGCCTGACTCTGCGAACGCTGCAGTTATGCGTTTAGAGTTTTGTAAGTGACAGTGATCGATCGATACTGCACTTGGGTGGGCTGGGCCGGGCCGGGCGGAGGGGCAAAACGCAGGTGCTAGCAGGTATCTGGGCTGATCCCGCTAACACTGCGTTTTTGGGAACCCTAAACTGCTGGTGACGCTAGTATAGATCTGATCGGATCAGATATTGATCCGATCAGATACTATACCACTAAGGGAGGTGTACGGTGCGTGCGTGGGTGTTAGCGGTACTGGCGCTAACCTGACGCTGCCTGGGGCTGGTGCTTGCCAGTTCACCAAAACGCTACCAAAAAAACTGTTAGCGATCGCAGGGATCAGGCCTGACTCTGTGAACGCTGCAGTTATGCGTTTAGTGTTCTGTAAGTGACAGTGATCGAACGATACTGCACTTGGGTGGTCTGGGCTGGACCGGGCGGAGGGGCAAAACGCAGGTGCTAGCAGGTATCTGGGCTGATCCCGCTAACACTGCGTTTTTGGGAACCCTAAACTGCTGGGGACGCTAGTATAGATCTGATCGGATCAGATATTGATCCGTTCAGATACTATACCACTAAGGGAGGTGTACGGTGCGTGCGTGGGTGTTAGCGGTACTGGCGCTAACCTGACGCTGCCTGGGGCTGGTGCTTGCCAGTTCACCAAAATGCTACCAAAAAAACTGTTAGCGATCGCAGGGATCAGGCCTGACTCTGCGAACGCTGCAGTTATGCGTTTAGTGTTTTGTAAGTGACAGTGATCGATCGATACTGCACTTGGGTGGGCTGGGCCGGGCGTAGGCGCAAAACGCAGGTGCTAGCAGGTATCTGGGCTGATCCCGCTAACACTGCGTTTTTGGGAACCCTAAACTGCTGGGGACGCTAGTATAGATCTGATCGGATCAGATATTGATCCGATCAGATACTATACCACTAAGGGAGGCGCATGCTGCGTGCGTGGGTGTTAGCGGTACTGGCGCTAATCTGACGCTGCCTGGGGCGACGCATATCACCGCCGGGCGATTAGGGGGCTAAACCTTTATTCGGTAATAAACGGCGGGTGCCCTGACACTATAAAAAATAAACAAACTAACCAGCGTCAACCGTAACGGTTATACGGTGATCAGTGGTGAAAGGGTTAACTAGGGGGCAATCAAGGGGTTAAAACATTTATTAGTTAGTATATGGGGGTCCCTGACGCTATAAAACGCTGACGGCGAACCTAAATATTTACCTCACTAACTAGCGGAACCAGTGACACTAATACAGCGATCAGAAAAATGATCGCTTAGTGACACTGGTGACGGGGGGTGATCAAGGGGTTAAAACTTTATTAGGGGGGGTTAGGGGGGTACCCTAGACCTACAGGGGGGTAACAGTAACTGTGCTAACACTGTAACTGTCACAAACTGACACTATGCTGTAATCAGAAAAAAAAAAAAAAACTGCTGCTGTCAGTTTGTGACAGGGGGGGGGGGGTGATCGGGGGGGGGATCGGGGTGTAATGTGTGCCTGGCATGTTCTACTGTGTGTGTGTGTGTTGGTGCAGTCACTCACTTGTCGTCTCTCCTCGGGCCGGAACGGAAACTACCGACCCGAGGGGAGATGACATCATTTCCTTTGCTGCTGTTTAGCATACAGCAGCAAAGGAGTGTTCCCATTGGCCGGCGGCGATCGCGAGGGGGGGGCCACGAACGGATGGCCTCCCCCTCGTCTCCGATCGCCGGGGGACAAAACGGGAACCGCCTCGGGCGGCGGGGGGGGGTCCGATCGGACCCCCCACCCGCGGAAGGCAAATCACGTACCATGTACGTGATTTTGCCTGTCCGTGCCGCTTTGCCGACGTACATCGGCGTGAGGCGGTCGTCAAGTGGTTAAATAAATCCAAAGTTTATAAAGTGCTTCATCCACTGGGACCATATAGTGGAGGGAAGGGGTGATGGTGATGTTAAAGATTGAAGGGATCCGGTGGAACCGGGCTCTCTAAACTCTCACCTTAGATAAGGTAAATAAAGGCATCAAACAGGTTCTTAGTTAGATGTTGTATGGTGCCGTTCAGGTGGGGACTTCTCTGGTGGTGCAGCGGTATTACCGATATAGAGCACCTATCAAATGGAGGAAAAAAGGGGGGTTGCCCACCTGGGCTCCACCGATCGGGTGAAATAAATAGGGAAGGGAGAGAAAGAGGCCTCCAATGGTGTAGTATATTGAGTAGAAATGCTATTTATTCAAAATTAAGTGGACTCTTACATTTCAAAAAGTTAAAAACAGCATAAAAGCATAAACAAGCTGAGGAGCGGCGTCTGAGGCGCCTCCTTACTGACTTTCGGTTTCGTCTGCTCTCTGCCACGCCCTACGCGTTACGTCACCGCTCGTGACTTCAACCGAGGACAGTTGAAGTCACGAGCGGTGACGTAACGCGTAGGGCGTGGCAGAGAGCAGACGAAACCGGAAGTCAGTAAGGAGGCGCCTCAGACGCCGCTCCTCAGCTTGTTTATGCTTTTATGCTGTTTTTAACTTTTTGAAATGTAAGAGTCCACTTTTAATTTTGAATAAATAGCATTTCTACTCAATATACTACACCATTGGAGGCCTCTTTCTCTCCCTTCCCTATTTATTCCACCCGATCGGTGGAGCCCAGGTGGGCAACCCCCCTTTTTTCCTCCATTTGATAGGTGCTCTATATCGGGAATACCGCTGCACCACCAGAGAAGTCCCCACTTGAACGGCACCATACAACATCTAACTAAGAACCTGTTTGATGCCTTTATTTACCTTATCTAAGGTGAGAGTTTAGAGAGCCCGGTTCCACCGGATCCCTTCAATCTTTAACATTACCATCACCCCTTCCCTCCACTATATGGTCCCAGTGGATGAAGCACTTTATAAACTTTGGATTTATTTAAGCACATCAGCACTTTGGATGATCACTTTACTATACTGAGCACTTTATATTTTTGCACTGCTATTCTATGCCTGTATAACATTATTTATTTATATAGATGTATACATATTTAATTTTGGGTGTGATAGATTTGAAGCGCGAAATCACTTTACCATTTTTATACAAGGGGCCAAATTACACAGCACAAGCAATATGCTGTAGAACATGCTTTAAGAGAACATGATCCATTTTATTTTTTTAGGGTAACAAACACTTTAAGCGAGTAGCACTTCTCTTGTCCTGTATGCTGGGCATCATTCTCAGTATATGTTCAAATTCTTGGTGTATGGATCCTGCACAGTACCACTCCTTATGTTCTGTGTGCCGTATTTAATTCCCTGTATATGTTGTATTCTGTATGTATGGACTCCCCAGATCAGTGTCTCACTGGATCAGCATGAACGTCTAGCAGCCAGCATTTTCAAAACAGAAATCAGAAATGGCAGCCTCCAGATAGGTTTCCTTTAAAAAAATAAAAATAAAGAAAAGCAAAGTTTTTGTTTGAAGTTATATTTTAAAGCCCTCACTATTTTCCTTTTATACCAGTATCTGAAAATGTGTTATTACCTAAATGATTTTACATAAAATTTAAAGTATCATAAACATTTTAGCAATAGTTAAATAGTACAATATGTACAGTGAAACATACGGGTGACAGCTGTGGAAGGACTGAAGGTTTTGGTTCCATTATAGGGACTGTTCCTAGGAAGAGGGGACTATGAAATGATACGGCAGCAGTATTCTAAAAAGCCACAGTGCACCCTAGTGGTGGATTCTTGAATAATCAAGACTGTTCTGAGCTAAACTGATATAAAATATTTTCAGCATTTGGAAAACCTACAGAATGTTTATGAGAAATACTGTATGTATTTGGTTGCCCCTCTGAATCAGGGTGCAGAAAGGTGTCTGAAAACAGGAAGCTGTGGTAGCCCGCATATGTGACGCTGAGTCTCCATGACCAAAAACATCAATGAAACGGTTAGGCCAGGGGCAGCCAGTCAAGATGGGGGAGCTAAGGGCTAGGATGATTCTGGATGCCCTTTAGCCAGAAAATTCGCAGGCTCTATCCTACTTGCTGCAGCTTCTAATGCATACTGTGAGAAACTCATAGTGTGCAGTGAAATCGGTAAGGAATTTTAGTATAGAAGTGGTGCCTGTACAACTGTTCAAGAATGAAGGTGAAGCTGGAGTTCAGTTTAATATTTTCCTGTGAAAACTGGATGATGTGTAGAAAGTTTGCCAAGCCACCAGCTATCAGCACTGCTGTCATTGTGCTTGCTTCCAGAATGAAACCATTTAGCCATTAAATGTTAATTTTCTTTTCTAAAATGATAAATGTTACATGTGCCCAGACTAACATAGGGATATCTGTCTTTCAGAGTAAAACGGAGGAAGAGTTGGAATCTGGAGAAGAGCCCAGCCCCAACAAGCGTCACAGTCGTTCCTTGATGGGAAGTTTTTCTAAACACAAGGTGAGGGTTAGGGGTAGTCTATCCTAGATTATATAAAATATCTGAACAAGGGAAAGACAATGATTTGGACCTTTAAGGCACTGTATATGAAAATGTCATAGCAACAACATTTTTTTTTTTTTTTATAGGTTAGTGTTGCTAAACCCCTGCATTCACTATATCTGGTCCCCACAGTACACAGAACATGGAAATGCAATAGTTTTAGTAAATATAAACTGCTAAATACATTTTGTCATCAGCCGTTAGAGCAATCTTGTGACTTCTATCAGTGTCTGGTTAAAGCTTGTAGGAGGAGATTTCATTCTCCCCTGATTGTCCTATGAGGCTGCAGGACCCCTGACCCTCTGTCTGGACAGTGCTGATCACATGCACCCTCCATAATAGAACATGCATACAAATTTTATCAAGGTGGTTGAGACCCCCCCCCCCCCCCATTATGGACACAGCACGCCTTCAGACCCAGGAACTTGAAAATAGGGCCATGTCACACTAGCAATCCTATCTCTAGCAAGAATTCCCCAGCAACAGAATTGCTGGAATGTGTAGGAAGCAACTGCTAAAAACACTGCAAAAGTCATTGGCGTGAAAGTGTCGCTTTGCTCCTCAAGCCAGCGGGAGAGTGATGCATGCAGGCAGAGGAATGATCCTTCTTCTGGCAAGTTTTCGTCAGTAGTAAGATCCTTAGTGTGACATGGCGTTATGATATAAGAAATTGTAATGTGGCTTAACTGTCCTGTAGCTACCAAACATGGTAAGTTGAGTGGGACTAGCCGTTTAAATACTCCTTCACAATAATTTGTACCAGTTTCAACATTTCTAAGGAAAAGTTTGTTTTTGCTCAGTATGAATTGAACAAAGTTTTGAAACAAATAAAACTGTTTCACCTGTCTACCCCCATAGGGGTTGCAGATGACACAACCAGGAACACAATATCTTCAGCTTTCATTCAAACACTGTGAAGAGTCCTTGCGCTTTGTTTTTATTTTTTTAGGGGGGTAATGACTTGGATGTGGATAGGAATTATGGGGGTGGCCCAATGTGATAGTAACAAAATCAGGGACAACTTCCTCCCTATAAACAGCGCCAATTGATTCTTCTCCTTTACTCTGTGCAACTCCAATTGATTCCTCTTTTAGTAGCTAACAGTCTCTGTTAGATCAGGAACAGACCCTTACAGTCAGGGAACGCTCAGTCCCTATTAGGAAGTAGCACAAAGTGTTGTAAACTGTATCATGGAGTACCTACAACTCCCTTGTAGACACTGATCCCAGTTATACCACTGCAGGAAATGCTAGCCCACCTGGCTGACTCTTCTCCACCAGCCCACCTGGCTGACTCTTCTCCACCAGCCCACCTAGCTCATCTGGTTGACTCTTCTCCAGCAGCCCACCTGGCTGACTCTTCTCCAGCAGCCCACCTGGCTGACTCTTGTTCACCACTCTGCCCAGCTGACTCTTCTTCTTCACCACTCTGCCCAGCTGACTCTTCTTCTTCACCACTCTGCCCAGCTGACTCTTCTTCACCATTCTACCCAAATGACTCTCCAGAGATCTCCCAGGGCAAGGTTACAGAAGATTTAACGCACACCGCTATCTTCCATAAAGACCTGCTTCGAATGGCAGTCTCTCCCCTTGTAAGTCCCTGCACAGTAGTAGTACTCACACTGTCATCCTTGCTCCCACTGCCTCTCAGGGAAGACTCCTTCCAAGCTTCTCCTGTTGCCAGGATCCTCTCAGGCAAGCTCCTGAGCCCGCCTGAGGCTGAGCACCCCAATCTCCCAAAATAGGGGATTCGCCTTAAGGGCCAACAACAGTCTCCTCAGCACTCCATCTTCCACCTGACTCCCCTGCTGGCATGACTCATTCATATTTAAGAGCTTGCTTAGTCCCCTGCCAGGCCCACCACCTGGGGATTGGCTAAGTTTCTCTAAATATGCAGAACAAGCCCCCTAGCCTCCATCCTCCAGCTTCCAGAATGTTCTCCAACTTCCCAAAACCAGGGGGAGACACCAGAGAGCTGCCTGCATGAGTCGCCCAACCCTGAACGCTAATAACCCTGACCCAGATTAAGACTCACATGTTTTAAACATTAGAGGTATGGCTAGAGAGGTTCCACTACATACAGCACCTCATCCCGAAATATTAAAATATAAAATTAGGGGAATAAAAGGGAGATTATAGCGGTGCCAGAGAAGGAAATAGGAGTAAGATATTTCAGATAAAATTGAAAAAAATACTTTATTAACAAAATTTAACGCATACAAAAAGACACAGGTTTAATTAAAATCGTAGGTGCAGTTCACACATTAATAAATGCAGAATCAATGCAATGGAGTAGGCCTGGTGGAGAGGGCCTTCAAAACAGAAGCTCAATTCCTACATGTTTCGCCAAGACATTGGCTTCTTTAGGGAATGATATGAGCCTGTAGCAACAATAAAGATCTATACACAGAAACAAAAAAGAGGGCAAATAAAGAACTGAATAATAACAACAAAGAATACAATGATGAAAAAAGCATAACACAGAGATTGGGATAGGTGGCTGGGCTGTGCCCCCAAGGGGGGTAGCCATCTGAAACCCTCACACTCGAGAACGTACCTGAAAACCAGACACCCGGGGCGAGGCCCGGCAAGGAGCACCCCAGCTGGAGGCAGATCGGGCTGCACCGTATCTATGACTGCAGGGGCATACAAGAGACCTGTCAATCAAATATAATGCTAATTAGAGAATATATATCAAGAAAAGAGAAAAATAAAAAGAAAAAGTTTTATAAACATTGCCGAATGAGTGGAATAATTTACACCACATCAAATAAATAGGTCATCATAGCCACAGAAACTTACAATTTAAAAACAAGTTTGTTGTCAAGGGGAGCGCCTGGGAAAAGTTGGAAGGTTATACTCAAAATCAGAATGGAAAAAGTGGATGTTTGTCTAAAAAATTTAATAATAAAAAGTTAAAGGCAGATACTGTTCAACCGTTGGAAAAAGGTAATACAGTTAAAAGTATAGGGTAGGGGTAATAATTGAAGAGGGGGCTTACCTAGAAGACTATTGAGGTGGATGTAAGTGTCAGAGACAGGTGCTCTGCACACATATGGGAAATGCAAAATAGAATTAGTCTGCAGCAGGGATTGTTGCATCCTGAAATGGGACAAATAGTATAGACTCAGGGTTGGGGGAGAAAAAAGGAATTGGCTAGGTTGATGCAGAAGGATGAAAAGCAATTTAAACATACCATGAAACCGCGGCGACATCATCGGAGCCTACAAGGTCCGAGGTGCACCGCAAACGATCACCCGGACCATGTGACCCCCGACTAGGCATCCTATTGGGAAGTGGGGAAACGCTGTCAGTGGGAGAATCTGACAGCGAAGCCACATACAAAGGCGCGATGGTATGCGTGGGGCTAAGCGGCACGAGTGATGTGCAGACGCCCGGTGGGCAGACATGGTTTTCAGGTACGTTCTTGAGTGTGAGGGTTTCAGATGGCCACCTCCCTTAGGGACACAGCCCAGCCACGTATCCCAATCTCTGTGTTATGCTTTTTCACCATTATATTCTTTGTTGTTATTAGGGATGAGCCGAACACCCCCCGGTTCGGTTCGCACCAGAACCTGCGAACGGACCGAAAGTTTGCACGAACGTTAGAACCCCATTGACGTCTATGGGACTCGAACGTTTGAAATCAAAAGTGCTCATTTTAAAGGCTAATTTGCATGGTATTGTCCTAAAAAGGGTTTGGGGACGCGGGTCCTACCCCAGGGGACATGTATCAATGCAAAAAAACTTTTAAAAACGGCCGTTTTTTCGGGGGCAGTGATTTTAATGATGCTTAAAGTAAAAAAAAAAAAGTGAAATATTCCTTTAAATATCGTACCTGGGGGGTGTCTATAGTATGCCTGTAAAGTGACGCGTGTTTCCCGTGTTTAGAACAGTCCCTGCACCAAATGTCATTTTTAAAGGAAAAAATCTCATTTAAAACTGCTTGCGGGTTTAATGTAATGTCGGGTCCTGGCAATATGGATGAAAATCAGTGAGACAAACGGCATGGGTACCCCCCAGTCCATTACCAGGCTCTTTGGGTCTTGTATGGATATTAAGGGGAACCCCGCACCCAAATTAAAATAAGGAAAGGTGTGGGGCCACCAGGCCCTATATACTCTGAACAGCGGTATACAGGCGGTGCAAACAAGACAGGGACTGTAGGTTTGTTGTTAAGTAGAATCTGTTTGTAATTTTGAACGGGTACATTTTTAACGTGTTTAGCTCCAGCCAAAAAATCTTTTTTACGCTTTTTGGAAAACATAGGGAAGGGTTATCACCCCTGTGACATTTGTTTTGCTGTCTTTCCTCCTCTTCAGAAGATTTCACCTCACTTTTTGTCCCAATGAAAAATGTTTTTTGAAAACTTGGGGTTTTTTGTGGAACAAGGATTGGAAAGCTTCAGTGGAAAGGAGAAATGTTTTTCCCATATTAACTCTTACAGGAGAGAATTTCCCTTCCTAGGGGTAGATTTCATCTCACTTCCTGTTGTCTCCTTCCGTTTGCAAGTAGGAGTCGTTTGTAAGTTAGATGTTTGAAAGTAGGGTCCTGCCCTATATACTCAGCAGAAATTTGGGCCTTAGGTGTTGTTGTGGCCACAACACTGTAAGCCCTCACAGGGCCCTGCTGTGAATTATTAGATCAAGAATTGTAATTACATGCCCCTGTTGAACAGGAGCTGAAAAATTAGGCCTTAGGTACTGGTGCTGGTGCCACAACACTGCAAACCCTCACAGACACTCTAGTTGGAACGCAGGAACGAGCCCTGCTGCAAAGTATTGCATCAAAAATTGTAATTACACGCCCCTGTTAAACAAGGGCTGAAAAATTGGGCCTTAGGCACTGGTGCTGGTGCCACAACACTGCAACCCCTCACAAACACTCTAGTTGGAACGCAGGAACGAGCCCTGCTGCAAAGTATTGCATCAAAAATTGTAATTACACGCCCCTGTTAAACAGGGGCAGAAAAATTGGGCCTTAGGCACTGGTGCTACAACACTGCAACCCCTCACAGACACTCTAGTTGGAACGCAGGAACGAGCCCTGCTGCAAAGTATTGCATCAAAAACTGTAATTACACGCCCCTGTTAAACAGGGGCTGAAAAATTGTGCCTTAGGCACTGTTGGTGGCGCCCAGAACCAAAAATGTTCTTACAAGCTATCAGCGTGATGATTGAGGAGGAAGAGGATAATTACTCAGGGATAGTCACTCAGCATCAGCATAGGCAGTCTTTGTAGGGATCTGAGATTTCAAAAAAAATTATTTGGTTACATCAGCATCAGGTGCTTGGTAGCTGGTGGTGATCCAAGACTGATTCATTTTTATGAAGGTCAGTCGATCGACCGAGTCGGTGGACAGATGCACCCTGTGGTCGGTTACCACGCCTCCAGCAGCACTGAATGTGCGTTCCGAAAGAACGCTGGATGCAGGACAGGCCAGTAGCTCAATTGCATACTGTGCAAGCTCTGGCCAGTGATCCATCCTCAAGACCCAGTAACCCAGAGGATTTTCGGTGGGAAAGGTGTCCAAGTCTGATCTTGCCCCTAGGTATTCCTGCACCATGTAAAACAGACGCTGGCGATGGCTGCGGACCAAATAATTGTCTGAACGCATCGGTCAGACGGCCACCTTCTCCACCGCTCCTTCTTTGACTGACCGAAGCCTCAGCAACACGTTGTCCAGAAACAGGAGTTTGTAACCTCCCAGTCTCTGGGAACGCGTTGCACAGACCTTTCTGCAAGGCCTCCCGAAGATGTTTCATCCTCTGCTCCCTCTGCGATGGCAAGATAAGGTCCGCAACCTTACCCTTGTAACGTGGATCAAGAAGGGTTGCCAGCCAGTATTGGTCCTTCTCCTTGATACCACGAATACGAGGATCCTTACGCAGGCTTTGCAGGATCAGGGAGGCCATGCAGCGTAGGTTTGCTGAGGCATTCGGTCCGGAGTCCTCTGGGTCACTAAGGACGACATGGTCCGCAGCCACCTTCTCCCAGCCACGTACAAGTCCATGTGTTTCTTGGGACTGATCCCTTAAAGACTGCTGCTGATGCTGAGTGCCAGGCTCCACCTCCATACTGACACAATCTTCCTCCTCCTCCTCCTCCTCCTCGTCCTCTTCCTGTGTGATCGGCGGGCACGCAGGAACACTGTCTGGATAAAGGGGGCCTTGAGAGCTAAGGAAGTCCTCCTCTTCCTGCCTCTGTTCTGCCTCAAGTGCCCTGTCCATTATTCCACGCAGCGTGTGCTCCAACAGGTGGACAAAGGGGGACAGTGTCACTGATGCATGCACTGTCACTGATCACCATCCTCGTGGCCTCCTCAAATGGTGACAGGACAGTGCATGCATCCCTGATCATGGCCCACTGGCGTGGGGAAAAAAAAACAAGCTCCCCTGACCCTGTCCTGGTGCCATAGTCGCACAGGTACTCATTGATGGCCCTCTGCTGCGTGTGCAGCCGCTGCAGCATGGCCAACGTTGAGTTCCACCTGGTGGGCATGTCACAGATTAGGCGGTTCTTGGGCAGGTTAAACTCCTTTTTGGAGGTCCGTCAGCACTGGCATTATATGACCGGCGGAAATGCACACAGACTTTCCTGGCCTGCCTCAGGACATCCTGTAAGCCTGGGTACCTGCCCAAGAACCGCTGCACCACCAAGTTAAGGACGTGAGCCAAACAGGGCACATGGGTCATTTGTCCCTGTCGGAGGGCAGAGAGGAGGTTGGTGCCATTGTCGCAAACCACCATTCCTGCCTTAAGTTGGCGTGGCGTCAACCACCTCTGAACCTGCCCCTGCAGAGCTGACAGAACCTCTGCCCCAGTGTGGCTCCTGTCCCCCAAGCACACCAGCTCAAGCACCGCATGGCATCTTTTGGCCTGCGTACTTGCGTAGCCCCTTGAACGGCTACGGAGCACCGCTGGTTCCGAGGACAAAGCACAGGAAGAGGCCATGGAGGAAGAAGAAGAGGAGGGGGTGGAGGAGAGAGGTGTGTCACAATCATTAGCATTTTGGAGGCGTGGTGGCGGAACAACCTCCAACACTACTGCACCTTGTCCTGCATCCTTCCCAGCTGCCAGCAGAGTCACCCAATGCGCCGTGAAACTTAGGTAACTTCCATGCCTGCTGGACCATGAGTCAGCGGTAATATGCACCTTACCGCTGACCGCCCTGTCCAGCGAGGCATGGACATTGCCTTCCACATGCCGGTAGAGAGCCGGAATCGCCTTCCGTGAGAAAAAGTGGCGTTTGGGTACCTGCCACTGAGGAACCACACATTCCACAAACTCACGGAAGGGGGCAGAGTCTACCAACTGAAAAGGCAGCAGTTGAAGTGCTAGCAATTTTGCCAAGCTAGCATTCAACCGCTGGGCATGTGGATGGCTGGGAGCAAACTTCTTTCGGCGGTGCAGCAGCTGGGGCAGGGAAATTTGCCTGGTACAATCTGACGTCGGTGTACCAAAAGCAGATTGCCCACAAGTACTTGGCTGTGACACACCTAATTCTACACCTTCATTCCTCTCAGTGCAGGTCTCAGAGAGGACTGAAGGTCTAGTGGGGTTGGAAATCTCAGCTGATGAGGAGCAAGGAGAGGTCCTCTTTGTTCTTTGGTGTGGGTCTTTTAGATACGCTTGCCAACGAACTGCATGGCAGGTCAACATATGTCTGGTCAAGCATGTGGTACCCAAGCGGGAGATGTTTTGGCCACGCGAGATACGCTTGAGACATATGTTGCAAATAGCAGCGGTGCAATCTGATGCACTCGTCTCAAAAAAGGCCCACACCAAAGAACTTTTTGAATAACGCGCAGAGACTGCAGCGCCCTGCACATGTGGAGCTTTGGGGTGTGATGCAGTCAATGTGCTGCCCTTAGGCTGGCCCCTGGAGGGCATCCTGCCTCGTTGGTGATGTGCCGCCTCCTCCTCCTCCTCTCTCCTATCAGGCACCCACGTTGAGTCAGTGACCTCATCATCCCCTCCCTCCTCATCACTGGAGCAAACCTGGCAGTATGCTGCAGCAGGGGGAGCATGACTGCCAGATTGCTGTCCTTCTTGGGCACCCCCTCTGTCCGTGCTCATGTTACTGCCTTCATCAAGCTCAGTATCATCATCAGAGCCTTCCAAACGCTGGGCATCCTCCTGGAGCATGTACCCAACACTGTGGTCAAACAGTTCGAGGGACTCCTCAGGAGGACATGGTGGGGCTAGGGAAGGAGTCACTGATGACATTGAGCCGAGGGAAGAGGCCGCTGCTTTGCCAGACAAAGTACCCTGAGCATGGGTGAGAGAGGATGAGGAGGATGAGGACGGCTTGGTCATCCACTCAACCAAGTCTTCCGCATGTTGCGGCTCAACACGGCCAGCTGCCGAAAAAAAGGCCAAGCGTGTCCCATGGCCACGTGCTGATGAGGATGCACCGTCTCCACGACCAGCACTAGACACAGAGCCTGCTTGCCCTCTCTTATTGGCTTGTGACTGTCTGCCTCTCCTTCTTGGCCTTCCAGACATACTAATGGCCTGTAGCTGCACTAAGCTGGGATATATATATATATAATGTATGTACTGATACTGCAGCTAGCAAAATCAACTGCCTGCCTGTAGTATGAGAACACCACCAACCTTCTACAGGTAGCTTTAGCTGAACACTGTGAGGTGGACGCACCCCACTAACTTGTAGGTTTAGCTGAACACTGTGAGCAGGACGCACTGCACTAACTGTAAATAGTCTAGCTGCCTGACTGTGGTACTAATAGGATCAAAAGAACACCAGCAATTTTCTTCAGGTAGCTGTATTTACAGTAACAAGACAAGCCTGCCTGTCAGTAAGAAGATAACAGGAACGGATCTAGCTGAACACTGTGAGCAGGACGCACTGCACTAACTGTAAATAGTCTAGCTGCCTGACTGTGGTACTAATAGGATCAAAAGAACACCAGTAATTTTCTTCAGGTAGCTGTAAATACTGTAACAAGACAAGCCTGCCTGTCAGTAAGAAGATAACAGGAACGGATCTAGCTGAACACTGTGAGCAGGACGCACTGCACTAACTGTAAATAGTCTAGCTGCCTGACTGTGGTACTAATAGGATCAAAAGAACACCAGTAATTTTCTTCAGGTAGCTGTAAATACTGTAACAAGACAAGCCTGCCTGTCAGTAGGAAGATAACAGGAACGGATCTAGCTGAACACTGTGAGCAGGATGCACCCCACTAGCTTGTAGGTTTAGCTGAACACTGTGAGGTGGACGCACCCCACTAACTTGTAGGTTTAGCTGAACACTGTGAGCAGGACGCACCCCACTAACTTGTAGGTTTAGCAGAACACTGTGAGCAGGACGCACTGCACTAACTGTAAATAGTCTAGCTGCCTGACTGTGGTACTAATAGGATCAAAAGAACACCAGCAATTTTCTTCAGGTAGCTGTATTTACTGTAACAAGACAAGCCTGCCTGTCAGTAAGAAGATAACAGGAACGGATCTAGCTGAACACTGTGAGCAGGACGCACCCCACTAGCTTGTAGGTTTAGCTGAACACTGTGAGGTGGACACACCCCACTAACTTGTAGGTTTAGCTGAACACTGTGAGCAGGACGCACCCCACTAACTTGTAGGTTTAGCAGAACACTGTGAGCAGGACGCACTGCGCTAACTGTAAATAGTCTAGCTGCCTGACTGTGGTACTAATAGGATCAAAAGCACACCAGTGATTTTCTTCAGGTAGCTGTAAATACTGTAACAAGACAAGCCTGCCTGTCAGTAAGAAGATAACAGGAACGGATCTAGCTGAACACTGTGAGCAGGACGCACTGCACTAACTGTAAATAGTCTAGCTGCCTGACTGTGGTACTAATAGGATCAAAAGAACACCAGTAATTTTCTTCAGGTAGCTGTAAATACTGTAACAAGACAAGCCTGCCTGTCAGTAGGAAGATAACAGGAACGGATCTAGCTAAACTGAATACAGTGTATATATATATATATATGCAACACCTGGGATGCATATATATACACAATACACTGTAAGTGCAGCTAACTGACTGTCCTGCCTAATCTAGCTAACTCAAATGAAATGACACTGTCTCTCTCCCTCTCTATCTCTCTATCTCTCAGCACACCGGAACACACTGCACAGGGCCGCCGTGCAGGCGGCCTTATATAGTGTGGGGCGTGTACTAAATACCCTGAGCCATAATTGGCCAAAGCCTCCTTGGCTTTGGCCAATTACAGCTCTCTCTTCAGGCGGCGCTGTGATTGGCCAAGCATGCGGGTCATAGTGCATGCTTGGCCAATCATCAGCCAGCAATGCACTGCGATGCCACAGTGAATTATGGGCCGTGATGCGCCACACAAATTTGGCACGAACGGCCCATATCGTTCGCAATTCGGCGAACGACCGAACAGCCGATGTTCGAGTCGAACATGGGTTCGACTCGAACACGAAGCTCATCCCAATTGTTATTTTTCAGTTCTTTATTTGCCCTCTTTTTTGTTTCTATGTATAGATCTTTATTATTGCTACAGGCTCACATCATCCCCTGAAGAAGCCAATGTCTTGGCGAAACATGTAGGAATTGAGCTTCTGTTTTGAAGGCCTACTCCATTGCTATGATTCTGCATTAATTGATGTGTGAACTGCACCTACGATTTTAATTAAACCTGTGTCTTTTTGTATGCGTTAAATTTTGTTAATAAAGTATTTTTTCAATTTTATCTGAAATATCTTACTCCTATTTCCTTCTCTGGCAGTGCTATAATCCCCCTTTTATTCCCCTAATTTTCAATTCATGTTTTAAACATGTGTCAGTGTAAAAATCTTCCTGCACCCACGCTAATAGCACACTAGAGGGTGCCACACAACTAAACAGAGTTTTTTTTCTCTTTTTTTCTTTTTGCTATAGAAAAAAGGTGGACGTATTAAAAAATGTTCAAGTTTAGAAGAAGGTGATGATAGCTTGGAACAGCAGGGAAGCTTGGCCAGAACATCTCTACATTACAGCAGGTATAAACACATCATCTGTTGTATTTTTCTCCTCTATCAACCTTTTCAAACCCTGTACTTGATAATGAATAATCTTTTTTTGTCTCTTAGGATGAACAGGCAAAAGAAGACAATGAAGCTTTCAAGGGCGCTGTCAGATTTGGTGAAATACACAAAGTCAGTTGGTATCCACGATGTGGATACAGAAAGTAAGTGGCAGCCATTGCAAGTGCTAAAAGGATCTAGTTTATTGTAAAGGTCCTTTCTATTAAGGCCTGACTCCAGCAAAATCATATATATTTTTTTTTGTTTTGGGTCATTTGGAAAGGGAAATAGTTAAAATGCCAGATTATTACTTATTTAATTGACCATATCAATGAGTCTCCTTCATTTCCTGTCCCAGTGACACTTCTAGGCGTAATGAGGGTTATGGTTGTCATCAAGACAGGAGGTCAAAGACCACAATAAAAACACTAAAAATCTCTAGCCCTTACCCATAATGCTAAAAAAAAAGTGCCCTGATTTTGCTCATGTCTGTGATGGGGAGATTTAACAACACTTCCTGTTCTGATAGAAATTGAAGGGAAATCCCCCTCAATAGGGTCACTTGTGGCAATTAAAACAGAGGTTCTAACCCTTCAACCTATCCAAGACAAATGTAAAACTAATGATTAAAGTTGGCATGTTACATGCCTGATATGACATACATGGATAATCCAACTGATATGACTTTCACCATGACTGCGAAAAACACATTTTGTTGAACTCTTGTACTACAGCTTACTAGAGTCCTGGATTGCATGATAATCCTCCATCTTTGCAAGATGTGTGTGAGATAGCCCTGGACCTGCAGAAGTGAAAGTTGGTTTGGATGGATCTACCATAAAGTAATTTTTCCTTAAAAGAAGCAGATCTGAGATTAAAATATAATATAGGTAAACCCAGTTCTGGTCCTAGGCTGCTACCTCTCTAATAGCGACAAAGGAAACACTTGCCAAATGGTAGATTGTTTTTGGTGGAGTGCCTGATACAAAAGTTTATTTCATATGAAGGACCTATTGAAATGTTTAATTGTTATGAGCATCAGATACAGCCAACATGTTTTGAGGGGAGAAAGCCTCCCCCTTATCCAGGGCTTGAGCAGTTGATGTTCATCATAACAGGATGCAGGGAACCTGTGTTAAGGCTAGTGCTTTCTGCCATGACTACTCAGGCCCTGCAGATGGGGGGGGGGGGGGGGCTTTTTTTTCCCTGAAATGCATTGAGTGTATTTGACGCTCTTAACCATCAAATGTTTAAAAAACAAACAAGATGAACTTTTGTACAAGGCACTCCTCAGTACATATCCAACAGTTCTCCATCTTTGCAAGGAAGGGGGCAATCTGTTATTTGGTTACACAAATATTTAGCTAGTTCAACTGCCCCTTTGAAAAAAAATATCCTGACGTTCAATTAGATTAAGTTCTTTAAATGATTACTCTCATTATTTACCCTTCCTTTATATTCTACAGGAAACCCTTTTTTCCTATATGTAGCGCCCTCTTATTCAGGCTGCTAATGGGCAGCGGTAAACTTAGTTTTTGGCTCCTCTATAGCCAGTTCAGCAGGATTTGATTGTTGCTGGCTTTTCTGGGCTCTGCTAGCTGCAGGTTCACCTACCTCTGGCTACATCCCAGTAAGTTCTGGAATATAGTGGGTTGGGAGAGGCAGATCCTGGGCTGAATATTCATGCAACCTCAGCCAATCCATGGTCGAGAGAGTGACCAGCAGGATGACTGAGGTGTGCATAAATACTCTGGAGCCTAGATCAGCAGGGTCCTTTGCATCGGTGGAGAGAGACCCAGTCTGGAGGGGCTGTCTGCCCTCCTGGGCTATTTGCTGAGGCCTGAAGGAGGTTGTTTGGGGCCCTGGCTCATGGAGAGCTTGAGGCCTACTGCTAAAGTGTGGAGAATGGTCAAGAGAAAGTCTGCCCAGGATCTGGAATATACTTAAACTGGAAGGAGGCGTTCATGTATACTTTGACTCAGTGCGTAGAGGCCATAGAGTAAGAGATCCTAGAGAGATTGATACTGCTTTACCTCTTCTTTGAGAGACTGCTCCAGATTGGTGGCTCAGGGCTGTTTCCAGTGTGGGATCCGCTTGAAGCTCTGCCTTCTCCTCTAGAGGACTATCTGGAGAAGGTTAACTGCTATTACAAAGAGTCCTCTGTCAAAGTTGCACTAGTCCTGGAGTATCCCAAGGCTCACCTTATTCCATATCCAGGTTTTCCTGAACAATAAATCTCAAAAAGGCACTTTCTGACCGTTTATTTAGTGAGGAGACTGAGAAACTGCTGTGTGACTGGCCACCGTGCATCCAATAGGAAATAGGAAATAGAACCTACGATAATATAGCCAGCCCTGTCTGGCATGTGCTTAATATACATATATCCTATATTCACTACTACTCTGACCGTGATCTGTCATGGTTAAAATAACAGCAATCTTGTGGCATCTTGATAGGTAAGGTTTGGAATTTGTGATAGTAGAACATAAAATACATAATGGGCAAAAAAAACTTTGAAAATTAATGTTTGCTAGTAGTAAGTATATTGTCTGCATTCTAAACACTATTCAAGAATTGTATCAAAATACCACCAGTAGACATCTTTGTGGTCAATGCGAAATGGTCCTGTGCAGAGCTAAATCGCCCAGAATCATTCTATCCTCTAACGGATGGATTTCTGCCATTGTCTTTCCTAAAGTAAATCTAAACCTCTCCTGACTTGAAGATTAAGGTTTTATAATAATGGCAAATGTATTTCCCCGTGTGTTCTCCAGCTGGGGCATATAGGGAGAGAAGTTTAACTTGTATAATGAAGGGCTGAATTCACCTTTTGCATAAACTGGCCCATGAAGGTAAGGGACACCAGTAGTTTAAAATACACTGGGGGTTATTTACGAAAGGCAAATTCACTTTGCACTACAAGTGCAATTGAAAGTGCACTTGGAAGTGCAGTCGCTGTGGATCCAAGGGGGACATGCAAGGAATATAAAAAAACAGCATTTTAGTTTGTACATGATTGGATGATAAAATCAGCAGAGTTTCCCATCATTTCAGATCTACCCCTCAGATTTACAGTGACTGCACTTTCAAGTGCACTTGCAGTCAGGGCTGGACTGGGACAAAAATGTGGCCCTGGACTTCATCCAGACCGGCCCAGGGCACAACACATCAGGGCACGGTACATCAGGCCACATCAGGGTACAGAGCCCAGCACATCAGGGCACAACACATCAGGGAACAACACATCAGGGCACAACACATCAGGGCACAAGGCACATCAGGGCACAAGGCACATCAGGGCACAAGGCACATCAGGGCACAAGGCACATCAGGGCACAGCACATGAGGGTACAGCACATGAGGGTACAGCACATGAGGGTACAGCACATGAGGGTACAGCACATGAGGGTACAGCACATGAGGGTACAGCACATGAGGGTACAGCACATGAGGGTACAGCACATGAGGGTACAGCACATGAGGGTACAGCACATGAGGGTACAGCACATGAGGGTACAGCACATGAGGGTACAGCACATGAGGGTACAGCACATGAGGGTACAGCACATGAGGGTACAGCACATGAGGGTACAGCACATGAGGGTACAGCACATGAGGGTACAGCACATGAGGGTACAGCACATGAGGGTACAGCACATCAGGGTACAGCACATCAGGGTACAGGGCACAGCACATCAGGGTACAGAGCCCAGTACATCAGCGTACAGGGCACAACATATCAAGGTACAGTGCCCAGTACATCAGCGTACAGGGCACAACATATCAGGGTACAGTGCCCAGCACATCAGCGTACAGGGCACAACATATCAGGGTACAGTGCCCAGTACATCAGCGTACAGGGCACAACATATCAGGGTACAGTGCCCAGTACATCAGCGTACAGGGCACAACATATCAGGGTACAGTGCACAGCACATCAGGGTACAGAGCCCAGCACATCAGCTAATAGGGCACAACACATCAGGGCACAGTACATCAGGGTATAGCACATCAGGACACAGCACATCAGGGCACAGAACATCAGAGCACACGACATTGAGGCACAGCACACCGGGGCACAGGACATCAGGGCAAAGCACATCGGGGCACAAGGCACATCAGGGCATAGGACATCGGGACACAGCACATCAGGGCACATAGCACATCAGGGCGCATCAGGGCACATAGCACATCAGGGCACGTGGCACATCAGGGCACGGGGCACATAGCACATCAGGGCACATGGCACATCAGGGCACATGGCACATCATGGCACATCAGGGCACGGGGCACATCAGGCCACATGGCACATCAGGGCACATTATGGCACATCAGGGCACGGGGCACATCAGGGCACGGGGCACATCAGGGCACATCAGGGCACATTATGGGGCACATGGCACATTATGGTGCACATCGCACATCAGGGCATGGGGCACATCAGGCCACATGGTACATCAGGGCACATAGCACATCAGGGCACGGGGCACATGGCACATCAGGGCACATGATGGGGCACATTATGGGGCACATGGCACATGGCACATTAGGGCACGGGGCACATGGCACATCAGGGCACATGGCACATCAGGGCACATTATGGCACATCAGGGCACATGATGGGGCACATCAGGGCACATTATGGGGCACATCAGGCTACATGGCACATTAGGGCACGTGGCACATCGGGGCACATCAGGGCATGGGGCACATCAGGGCTCGGGGCACATAGCACATCAGGGCACATGATGGGGCACATGGCACATTATGGTGCACATCGCACATCAGGGCATGGGGTACATCAGGCCACATGGTACATCAGGGCACATAGCACATCAGGGCACGGGGCACATGGCACATCAGGGCACATGATGGGGCACATTATGGGGCACATGGCGTATCAGGCCACATGGCACATTAGGGCACGGGGCACATGGCACATCAGGGCACATCAGGCTACATGGCACATTAGGGCACGTGGCACATCGGGGCACATCAGGGCATGGGGCACATCAGGGCTCGGGGCACATAGCACATCAGGGCACATGATGGGGCACATAGCACATCGGGGCACATAGCACATCGGGGCACATGATGGGGCACATAGCACATCGCGGGGCACATGATGGGGTACATAGCACATCGGGGCACATGATGGGGCACATAGCACATCGGGGCACATGATGGGGCACATGATGGGGCACATAGCACATCAGGGCACATGATGGGGAACATAGCACATCGGGGCACATGATGGGGTGATGGGGCACATAGCACATCGGGGCACATGATGGGGCACATAGCGGGGCACATAGCACATCATCAGGGCACATTGTGGGGTCTTACTAGTCAGCATGCAGAGTAGCACAGGGAGCTTCTGTAGTAATAAGTTCTCTCTCGTGTCATCACGCTGTTCTCCGGCGGCCCCGCCCCCTCCCCTCTTCTTGTCTATACCAGATGATCCTACAAGCCAATTGGTATAGACGAGAAGAGAGGAGGGGGCGGGGCCGCCGGAGAACAGCGTGATGACACGAGAGAGAACTTATTACTACAGAAG
Source organism: Lithobates septentrionalis (assembly GCA_037952835.1). NCBI lineage: Eukaryota > Metazoa > Chordata > Amphibia > Anura > Ranidae > Lithobates > Lithobates septentrionalis. Next base: position 1,937,061 of record JBBDGP010002355.1, read on the forward strand.
CTCCCTGCGCTACTCTGCATGCTGACTAATCTCGATCTACCCGTCAGGCGCCAGCTGTTGGCGGTTGACGGGTAGATCGCCGCGCACCGCAGATGCACCTGAAAGTGAAAGTGGCCCAGACTGAGCCATCGGCCCACCGGGAATCTCCCGGTAGTCCCGATGGCCAGTCCATCCCTGCTTGCAGTGCACTTGTAGTACAAAGTGGATTTGCCTTTTGTAAATAACCCCCACTGTGTTGTTTGTAGAAATATTGCTTAATGCAAATGCCATACCTGTAGGCATTTTCCATCACCCATGAAGCCTGACTGAATTTATTCCCAATGTTTACAGTCTTACATCCTGAATCTTTGTCTAATGCCGCATACACACAATCGGAAATGCCGCCAGCAAAACTCCGATGAGAGCTGTTTGTCGGAAAATGCAACTGTGTGTATGCTCTTTTGCTGGCGGAATTCCAGCCAGCAAAAGATTGAGAGCATGTTCTCTATTTTTCGTTCGGGAAAAGTTCCTATCCAAAAATGCGTTCGTCTGTATGCAATTCGGACGCGCAAAAAAATCACGCATGCTCGGAAACAATTTGACGCATGCTCGGAAGCATTGAACTTCATTTTCTCGGCTCGTCATAGTGTTGTTTGTCACCACGTTCTTGACGGTCGAAAGTTCAGAGAACTTTTGTGTGACCGTGTGTATGCAAAGCAAGCTTAAGCGGAATTCCGTCGGAAAAACCGTCCAAGTTTGTTCTGATGGTAATTCCGATAGTGTGAAAGAAAATAAATTTCGCGCAATATTAAAAATATGTGAAATATGGTGTAGATAAATATATTGTGGAACACTGTTATCTGTTAGGTGGTAGTATTACAATCTCTCTTGTGTACTATAATAATCACTGCTATTACTGAAAAAGTGAGGCTTAAATAGCAATAAATAATGAAATAATCCTCATACCACCCTATAACTAGCATGCATAAATAGATAATGACATATAGCATACAAATATGTGCATAAAAATATGTGCATAAAAATATTTCCAGTGATAAATCGTGTATGATCTTCTAAAAACCACAATCAAAAAACTGTGCAATAAAACATATGTGCACCCTTTAAAAAATGTATACAATCCAATTTGTGTGAAAAAAAGTCCGTTTTGTTGCTGCAATATTTGTAGATCTTCTAATGCCAAAGTGATTTCAAAAATAAAATAGATGAATAAACAAGTACGTGAATAAAAATTCAAAAAATATATATCTGTGGATAATTCTTCTGATATTAAAAATAAATAGTGAAAGTCTATCTTTCTGCTGCTGCTGTTTCTCAGTATGGTCTCTCAGAACTCTCACCTTGCTTTAGTGGTAATCAGGCATTCAGTAATATGTCTTTAAGGTATGGGGATAGTTTCTGGTAGCTTTCTCTTTCAGTTTCTCTCCTCCAATGTTCCCTCTCTGCTGCTCCGCTCTAATGAACTCAGTGTGGGGGAATAAAAATGGGGAGGGGGGAGAAGAAAGAGGCTCCACTAGTGCATTAAACTTTTAAAATCAAAGGGGGAATATTTATTAGCTGTTACTCTTACATTTCTCATAATAAAAATAGGCAAAGTGAAATGGAAAAACGATCTGGCGTTCTCAGCGCCCTCTCACTTGTGCTTCAGATTCAGTGGCTGGAGCAATACACTGAATCTGAAGCACAAGTGAGAGGGCGCTGAGAACGCCAGATCGTTTTTCCATTTCACTTTGACTATTTTTATTATGAGAAATGTAAGAGTAACAGCTAATAAATATTCCCCCTTTGATTTTAAAAGTTTAATGCACTAGTGGAGCCTCTTTCTTCTCCCCCCTCCCCATTTTTATTCCCCCACACTGAGTTCATTAGAGCGGAGCAGCAGAGAGGGAACATTGGAGGAGAGAAACTGAAAGAGAAAGCTACCAGAAACTATCCCCATACCTTAAAGACATATTACTGAATGCCTGATTACCACTAAAGCAAGGTGAGAGTTCTGAGAGACCATACTGAGAAACAGCAGCAGCAGAAAGATAGACTTTCACTATTTATTTTTAATATCAGAAGAATTATCCACAGATATATATTTTTTGAATTTTTATTCACGTACTTGTTTATTCATCTATTTTATTTTTGAAATCACTTTGGCATTAGAAGATCTACAAATATTGCAGCAACAAAACGGACTTTTTTTCACACAAATTGGATTGTATACATTTTTTAAAGGGTGCACATATGTTTTATTGCACAGTTTTTTGATTGTGGTTTTTAGAAGATCATACACGATTTATCACTGGAAATATTTTTATGCACATATTTTTATGCACATATTTGTATGCTATATGTCATTATCTATTTATGCATGCTAGTTATAGGGTGGTATGAGGATTATTTCATTATTTATTGCTATTTAAGCCTCACTTTTTCAGTAATAGCAGTGATTATTATAGTACACAAGAGAGATTGTAATACTACCACCTAACAGATAACAGTGTTCCACAATATATTTATCTACACCATATTTCACATATTTTTAATATTGCGCGAAATTTATTTTCTTTCATTCAGTCATTAAGTGTTTGGTGTGGACACCCTTATTTTGCGGCAATATTTATTAATTATTTTACACAGCACTATATTTCACTTAATCACTTTACTATTGAAAATCCGCCAGCGCGAAGGACAATTTTATATTTTAATTCCGATAGTGTGTATGCGGCATTGCTTTAGAAGGGACACAGAGCCAGAAAATACAGTACATTTCCTAAGTATGAGAAGAAATTTGACAACATATGTGAGTCAAGGTCGTCTTAAAATTTGCTTCGCACAGGAATTGGGTACAGAGGTTCCAGCAGCTCCACATAACAAACCATTGTAGGCCATTGTTATCCCGTAGCTTTTGTATTCTAGTCACTGACCAGCATAGTAACATTCCTCACGCCATGGTATTATGAGAGGACCTCTCAGGACAATAGAAACAACCTTGTACCAGAATGCATTGACTTGAAGTGATGATCATGACATGTTTTTTTTTTCTCTTCTTTCCACAGTATCTTGCAGCTGGCAGGTTTCGTCTTTTAGCGAGACAAAAGCACATCAAATCCTTCAGCAGAAGCCAGCGCAGTTCGTTCGTTTCAACCAGCACCAGCTCTCTCGCATCTATCCTTCATCCTACAGAGTGGATTCCAGCAATTACAACCCACAGCCCTTCTGGAATGCCGGCTGTCAGCTAGGTGAGGAGACATTGAAGCTGAAACACATGTTCCTTTCCTTCTCATTGTGTAGCCACCAAGAGAATTAGGCTAAGGTCACAGGGCAGTTTTGGAGTGTGTGTGTGTGTGTATACAGTGGCTTGCGAAAGTATTCGGCCCCCTTGAACTTTTCAACCTTTTGCCACATTTCAGGCTTCAAACATAAAGATATAAAATTTTATTTTTTTGTGAAGAATCACCAACAAGTCGGACACAATTGTGAAGTGGAACGAAATCTATTGGATATTTTAAACTTTTTTAGCAATTAAAAAACTGAAAAGTGGTGCGTGCAAAATTATTCGGCCCCTTTACTTTCAGTGCAGAAAACTCACTCCAGAAGTTCAGCGAGGATCTCTGAATGATCCAATGTTGTCCTAAATGACTGATGGTGATAAATAGAATCCACCTGTGTGTAATCAAGTCTCTGTATAAATGCACCTGCTCTGTGATAGTCTCAGGGTTCTGTTGAAAGCGCAGAGAGCATCATGAAGACCAAGGAACACACCAGGCAGGTCCATAATACTGTTGTGGAGAAGTTTAAAGGCGGATTTGGATACAAAAAGATTTCCCAAGCTTTAAACATCCCAAGGAGCACTGTGCAAGCGATCATTTTGAAATGGAAGGAGTATCAGACCACTGCAAATCTACCAAGACCTGGCTGTCCCTCTAAACTTTCAGCTCAGACAAGGAGAAGACTGATCAGAGATGCAGCCAAGAGGCCCATGATCACTCTGGATGAACTGCAGAGAACTACAGCTGAGGTGGGAGAGTCTGTCCATAGGACAACAATCAGTCGTACACTGCACAAATCTGGCCTTTATGGGAGAGTGGCAAGAAGAAAGCCATTTCTCAAAGATATCCATAAAAAGTCTCGTCTAAAGTTTGCCACAAGCCACCTGGGAGACACACCAAACATGTGGAAGAAGGTGCTCTGGTCCGATGAAACCAAAATCGAACTTTTTGGCCACAATGCAAAACGATATGTTTGGCGTAAAAGCAACACAGCTCATCACACTCAACACACCATCCCCACTGTCAAACATGGTGGTGGCAGCATCATGGTTTGGGCCTGCTTTTCTTCAGCAGGGACAGGGAAGATGGTTAAAATTGAGGGGAAGATGGATGCAGCCAAATACAGGACCATTCTGGATGAAAACCTGTTGGAGTCTGCAAAAGACCTGAAACTGGGACGGAGATTTATCTTCCAACAAGACAATGATCCCAAACATACAGCAAAATGTACAAAGGAATGGTTCACAAATAAACGTATCCAGGTGTTAGAATGGCCAAGTCAAAGTCCAGACCTGAATCCAATCGAGAATCTGTGGAAAGAGCTGAAAACTGCTGTTCACAAACGCTCTCCATCCAACCTCACTGAGCTCGAGCTGTTTTGCAAGGAAGAATGGGCAAGAATTTCAGCCTCTCGATGTGCAAAACTGATAGAGACATACCCCAAGCGACTTGCAGCTGTAATCGCAGCAAAAGGTGGCTCTACAAAGTATTAACGCAAGGGGGGCGAATAATTTTGCACGCCCCACTTTTCATTTTTTTATTAGTTAAAAAAGTTTCAAAAATCCAAAAGATTTCGTTCCACTTCACAATTGTGTCCCACTTGTTGGTGATTCTTCACAAAAAATAAAAATTTTATATCTTTATGTTTGAAGCCTGAAATGTGGCAAAAGGTTGAAAAGTTCAAGGGGGCCGAATACTTTCGCAAGCCACTGTGTGTGTGTATATATATATATATATATATATATATATATATATTTATATTACCGTATATTTTTTGTAACAGCAGCACTGCATGAAGTGATGAGTTGTTTTGTTCTTATTGAGCTTGGGCTGATCTTGGAACACACATTAAAAATCACAACATGCAGCACTCTATTTTATGGTTCTTCTGTGCTGTTCTGCCCTTCCCCTCATTTAAAACTAAACAAATTGAAAAAAATCATTCAGGTTTGTATTAACTGCTTGCTGCCCTTAGGCTATAAATGTGTGTGTGTGTGTGTGTATATGTATAGCCTCTGCAGCAGCAGCGGCGCAGCAGCGGCTTTAGCGGCACACAGTACATTTTTTTTTGTTTTAGTATACACTATAGCAGGGGTCAGCAACCTTTTTTCACTGAAGGGCTGGATTCAATGTATGTGAATGCATGGAGGGCTGCATTCTCTTGCTAATAAATGAAGATAACATTACACAGCCCCCGCACCTCTGGACCAGGGCCATCTTAAGAGCATTATAGGCCCCCCGGTCAATACAGTGCACTGGGGCCCTATCTACACAATCACGCACGAGAATAAAAATGCAAATGATCAAAAAGGCTACATTTATTAGTACTTCCAACAAAATCAGTGTTTAAACATTAACACAATGTTTGGACAATATAACACGAGTTTGATGGGCACAGTGGCAGCGATTGATGGGCACAGTGGCAGCTTTTGATGGGCACAGTGGCAGCTTTTGATGGGCACAGTGGCTGTGTTTGGGCACAGTGGCAGCTTTTGAGGGGCACAGACAGTGGCTGTGTGTGATGCACAACTTGAACGTACTTAAGTAGACAGTGTTAGACTTACTTGAGGCCGCCGGCCTGGTGCAGTACAGTGTGTCACTCACAGCAGCAAGGAAGCGCCAGCTATCAAGAGCCGTGTTTCCGCTCTGCTCCCTCTCCACACTGTCTGAAGAACATGGCAGAGGTGGGTGGAGCTTGTTCACTAGCAGCTGGGTCAGCCATGGTGTGCTATGAATGCTAGGGCAGCCGCGGCCTCTGACTGACGTCACTGGTTGCTAGCTAGACGCTGGGCGGCCGGTGATTCTAGCAAGTGAGCAACCAGTGCAGTCAGTCAACTTAAGCAGAAGATTGCAGCACTGAGGATCGGCCCTGGATGGGGCCTTCCAGACAAGTGGGGCCCCCGGGCAACTGCCCAGTGTGCCCAGTGGACAAAACTGCCCTGCTCTGGACCCCTTTACATTACACAACCCCCCTGCATATTACACAGCCCCCCTGCACATCACACATCCCCCCCCCTGCATATTACACGGCTCCCCCCAGCTGTGTAAGCACAGAGGGATAGGGCGCTTTAAATTATTATTTTTTTAACTTTTTTTATTTTATTTTTTTTACACTGTCTCATTTGAAAAAAAAAATTCTGATCACTTTTATTGCTGTCAGAAGGAATGTCAACATCCCCTGTGACAGTAATAGGCAGTGACAGGTACTCTTTATGGAAGGATCTGGGGTCTATAAGACCCCAAATCCCTTCTTTGCACTTAAAAGCATTCAAAACGCCAACTTTGGCTGTTTTGAATACTGTAATTTTTTTTTAGTTTGGCAACCTTTAAGTCTTTTGTAAACCTGAACTCATATCATGAAATCGCTTCTGGGTTACTCGATCTGAGACCTGAGTGAAGCCGATTCTGGCTTTGTTTGGGATTCTGGCCAGCCGGCGAACATGCCGGGTGGTCGCTTAGGGCTTCTGGTGGGAGGGGAGAGCCCGGACGAGCCCCTGAAGGTGGCGGGAGGGGGGGGAGTGTGCCCTGCTTGGGATAACAGTCGATCGGCTTCTTAGCCACATCAGTTGTTATCCCAAGAAAGCTATGCGCCAGCTCTGAAAAACGGTAATGGGATGATGCGTGTAGCTGCAGGTATCACCTGGTACAACCCCTTCAAGCTGAGGCCGCATATTTGCCTACGGTAGGCGTGAAGGCGTTAAAATGTCTCCGGGGGTTGGGTGCACGTGAATTCATCACATGCACTGACGGGCTGGGCATTTAGGTGTGGCTAGCCAGGTGCAGCCCACGGGCCATAGGTTGCCGACCCCTGCACTATAGTATTGTAACAGACCCTCCAAAGAGAATAATGTGTCCAGGTTTCAGGTGGACTGAAACCCGGACACTTGATTCAAAACCCGGACTGTACAGGTGAATCGACTGTCCTGTATCTATCCTGTACCTGATAATAATATTCTTATGTGAACTAACCTTTTAATTTCTGTTAGACATTAAAGCGGTATTGAAGAGGAAGTAAACTCCTCTATTTTGTTTGTACCAATAGGTATTGTAGATCTCTCCTAAACGTGTACCGTTTATGAGATATTTACTGCATACTGCACCGATTACGCATGCGCACTCAAGAAACGGCCGTCTGTGCCGTTTCTTCAGGGCCTATACCGTGACCGGTGGTTCCCTCACACATGAGTGACGTCATTGCGACTCCGGCCAATCACAGTGCCAGAGTCCGTGAATCCGGTAGAAACACCGGTGGTAGATGTCGGCCATGTCTGTATGCAGGCACCACTGTAAGGCTTCGTTCTAAGGTAAGTATTTCATAATGAGCTCGTATGCGATGCATAGGAGCTCATTATGACTTTGTCTTGCAGGTTTTTTTTTTCGTTTTTTTTTTCAAAGGGGTTTACAACCTCTTTAAACCCAAAGCCAAAAATGTAATGTATTGCGGATTACCAATCATTAGATGTGATGGCTACATTAGTTTTCTTTTTCAACTTTTTTCCTTTTTTTTTTCACCTGGTGATCCAGCCGGTAACACACTTCTTGTCTTGGGGTGTCTCCACTCTGAATGGAGGAACAATGGGCCGCAGCATTGTCAGTTTGGGGAGAGGGGTAGTGTTAGATGCACTATAAGATTTATGGCTATGACTAACAAACTAAACCCAAACTCCAACTAACATTTTTTAAACAGTTACAGTAGCAATTTTTTTTTTTTTTTTTTTTTTTTTAGGGATAAAGGTTTTAAATAAATGAATAAAAGCTGACTATTGTAAGCACCTTTCTCATGTTAAATGGTTTGTTTTACCCTCTAGCTGCTACTTTTTCTGGACAATTTGGTATGTTAAAGGACGTTTCAAAATATCAGCCTTACTGGCCAGATCTACAGGTGAAAATAAAGGAAATAAAGCTGGATTCACACCTATGCATTCTTAGTGCTTTTTGCATTTTGCAGATTTGCACTACAGTCCATTAAACATGGTCTCCTATGGAACACATTCTGTAGTGCAAATCTGCAAAATGCAAAAAGCACTAAAAATGCATAGGTGTGAATCCCGCCTTAAACAGAAAACGAATGCAGCCACCACATGTAAAAACTGGTAAGCTGCAATATAATATTTTTTTGTTTTGGGGTTTAATACAGCTTTAAGCACTTACCATTTACAAAGTGTATTCACACAGTCTGCAATAATGAATAGAGAGATTTATTTGGTCAGTAGGTGGTATCTGCTTCTTAGTAATTCCAATTTCTCAATGTCTTTTGATGCCATGCCAACACAGAGGAACCTGTGATTTCCCAGCTGCTGTTGAACTACAGTCTTCATCTTGCTCAGCTGGACCATCTACCAAGCTGTCTCATATTGTGCTTTAGAGCAAGTTCCTAATTCAGCAGCTGAACCAACCCTATCGTAGCGTGCGTTTTGATGCCAGCCGCAAAGCTGTAAACCTCCAACAGGAGGGCGCTTCTGTGCCAGCCGCAGTAATCAGCCCACGAATATGAAAGGGGATCATTTCAATACCCGGCACATGAAACTCCGAGACATCTCCATCTCTTGCCACGTCTTGGCATTAAGAACTTTGTGAGGAATATATATTTCTTCTCTTAGAACAGACACGTCTTGCGGATACTGTTCTGTTTCTATAGAAACAATCTGGATGAAAGGAGACAAAACCGACAGCAAGGAAGATATATGGGAAGGCACTCAAAACCCATGTGCTCCTGTAAGTGTTCTACGTGAAGGTGCTGGAGCTAAGCTTTTTGGTGTTGCCGGTAATGGATATAAACTATTACAGGGGTTTATATCTGATTGCACAAAACGCGATTTTGTGTTACCCAAAGCAACCAATCAGATTTCACCATTTATCCTTAAATTTGCTGCGGGGTACTGTACATTTTTCTTTGCCTTATTAAGATAAAAGCAGTTAGGCTTGTTTAATACCTTAACAGCCAGAAGTACTTAAAAGCTTTGTGAGCAGACTTGATTTTGCAGTTTTTTGTGTCAGATTTTTTACATTATACCTTTTTTTATAGCTTTCTGCCTTTCATGCTGATCTCCTTGGAGAAGAGAAAACCCAATTCTTTAGGCTGAACGAAACTCAAAGTTAAAAAAGTTACAAGCTTTCAATATGATTGGCTGATTTTGGTGACCATATTGTGTAGTAAAGGCAAAAAAAAAATCTAATTGCAGCGGCACTAGCTGACTGACTGGGCTCGCAGGATGGAGAGAGAGATAGACCAACACAAAGTGACACATAATTGTGAAGTGGAAGGAAAACGATAAATGGTTTTCAATTTTTTACAAATAAATATGTGAAAAGTGTGACTTGCATTTGTATTCAGCCCCCCCGAGTCAATACTTTGTAGAGCCACCTTTCACTGCAATTACAGCTGCAAGTCTTTTTGGGGATGTCCCAGCTTTGCACATCTAGAGAGTGACATTTTTGCCCATTCTTCTTTGTAAAATAGCTCAAGCTCTGTCAGATTGGATGGAAAGCGTCTGTAAACAGCAATTTTTACGTCTTGCCACAGATTCTCAATTAGATTTAGGTCTGGACTTTGACTGGGCCATTCTAGCACATGAATATGCTTTGATCTAAATCATTCCATTGTAGATCTGGCTGTATGTTTAGGGTTGCTGTCCTGCTGGAAGGTTAACCTTCGCCCCAGTCTCAAATCTTTTGGAGACTCACATAGTGTTTTGCTTTTAGGCTAAAAAGTTCCATTTTGGCCTCCTCTGAACAGAGTACCTTCTTCCACATGTTTGCTGTGTCCCCCACATTGCTTCTCGCAGACTGCAAACAGGACTTCTTATGGCTTTCTTTCAACAATGGCTTTCTTCTTGCCACTTTCTTCCATAAAGGCCAGATTTGTGGAGTGCACAACTAATCGTTGTCCTGAGGACAGATTCTCCAACCTGAGCTGTGGATCTCTGTGTTACCATGGGCCTCTTGGCCGCTTCTCTGATTATTGCTCTCCTTGCCCGGCCTGTCAGTTTAGGTGGATGGCCATGTCTTGGTAGGTTTTCAGTTATGCCATACTCTCCATTTTCTGATGATGGATTGAACAGTGCTCTGTGAGATGTTCAAAGCTTGGGATGTTTTTTTATAACCTAAGCCTGCTTTAAACTTCTCAACTTTTTCTTTCTGGTGTGTTCCTTGGCCTTCATGATGCTGTTTGTTCACTAAGACCCCATTCACACAGGGGCAACATGACTTGCAGGTCGCCTCACCGAGGCGACCTGCACACGACTGCCCGGGCGACTTGCAAAACGACTTCTGTATAGAAGTCTATGCAAGTCGCCCCCAAAGTCGTACAGGAACCTTTTTCTAAGTCGGAGCGACTTGTGTCGCTCCCCTTAGAACGGTTCCATAGCACAGAACGGGAGGCGACTTGTCAGACGACTAGGTCGCCTGACAAGTCGTCCCTGTGTGAACGGGGTCTTAGGGTCTCTAACAAACCCAAGGGCTTCACAGAACAGCTGTATTTATACTGAGATTAAATTACACACAGGTGGCCTCTATTTACTAATTAGGTGACTTCTGAAGGCAATTGGTTCCACTAAATTTGAAGTAGGGGTATCAGAGTAAAGGGGGCTGAATACAAATGCACGCCACACTTTTCAGATATTTATTTGTAAAAAATTTTGAAAACCATTTATCATTTTCCTTTCACTTCACAATTATGTGCCACATAATTTTGAGCTCTCATTTTTTTCTGCCTGGAAACTCCCCTCTGTTAGCCAATGTGTCCATGCACACTATGGCTTTTTCGGGAGTTTACAGGCATATGCTCTTACAGGCAGAAAAAATCCCCCCACCAAACTTGTGTTTTTGAGAGGAGCTTTCGAGCAGAAAAGACGCCTAAGTGCCTAAAAATGCGTGAAAAAGCTCAAAGGAGCTCAAAAACGCACCAAGAAAAAAAAAGAAAAAATTAGCTAAGGAAAAAAAAAAGCTTATGCTCAAAAAAGCTTGCAGAAACTCAACAAAAACGCTCAACAGAGCACAAAAAAAGCACAAGCTGAGGCAGAGAAATAAAAACTCAAATGCTCGTAAAAGCAGCTTTATTGTTGAGTTGTAGTGTGCATGAGGGGTTCAGGGGTTCAGAGGTGCATACAGGGGTTCCGTTTATTGTTCACCTTTTACCCCACTTTGCCATATCTTCCACCTTATCTCAGGTACCAAAGGTTTGTTAATATGGTGATGACCCTAAATGTGTGTTATACAAACATGTTAGTAACCTTATGTCATATCTGTTTGATAAAATACAGTACTTAAGCAAATATGACATGCTTTGTATTTTGCATGACTTTTCCAAAAACCATGAAAAATCATTGGAAAGGAAATGGCAGCGGCACCCCAAAAATTGGTAATGGGTAAATCTTGGATAAATATCAGTTGAGGTAGAAAAGATGAATGTCTAATAAACGTATCTTTTCCACGTCAATTGATATTTGTCCAAGCTTTGTATATCAGAATCTTTTGGGGCCTCTCTGCCATTTGATGTTTTGTTTTTGTTTTTTACCCTGACTACACAATGTTTTCTACCAGTCTATAACCAATTAATTTGGACCAACCCAGGGCATCTATGTGCAACCATTATTTCCTAAAAAAAAAAACTGCATGGAGACAGAGGTGTTTTCCATACACACATAATCAAGGTTGTGTGTACCACCTGCAGTGGTTGTTTGCAACCTCAACGGCTGTAAGTCAATACACGGTTTCTTATGCACTTTTGACACGCTTAACACTTAATTTTGTGCCTTACCGGGCAACATCTCCATATTATAAGTAGTCTGATGTTTTTCTCTCGCTCTCTCTCCTGATTTCACTAATTTTTTTTTTTTTGTTGTGGGCAAGATAGTACTTTAGTTTGCACAGATGGTGGTGATATCATCTTGAACCATTACACAGATGGGCTCCTGATCTTCTCTTCAGGATCCAGCTGCCTGGCATGTTACATTCTGATTTACAATCGTTTTACGATCTTCTTTAAAATTTAGCAACAGCAATGAAGTGCAACAGCCTACTGAAGGGAATTCGCCCAATCTAAAGATTGCAACATGTGTGGGCAGCATTTACTGGAACTGATCCCCTGTATTTCCCTCCTGTGGCAGCTGAATGCCAGCAGGAGGGGGAGGAGAAGAAGCCTGCTTTCAGCTGCCACAGGAACAAAATACAGGGAATCTGTTCCAACAAATGGCACCCCACTCCTATCCAGGGTTCGGCAAGGAACGGACTCATCTATCCATCAACTGCCCATGATTGACGGGTTACCTAGTCCTGTCCTGAACCATTTCATTGTCCTTAAGCCTTGGGGATGGGGGAGATATATGCCCCCCCCCCCCCGAAACGCATTGAATGTTTGTTGTCCATTCCATAGTCTTGCAGTAAAAAACTCTTGCTGGGCTCTTGAATTGTTTGTTGGCACTCTTTCTGGTGCAATTATCGTATAGACTACTCAGTTTGCATGACCTCTGTTTTTGAGGGGCAAACCAGTTGCAGGCAAGACCTGTGCTTGTAATCACACGGGAAGAAATACCATTAAAGGTCCATTTTACTTCTTGTCCATTTATATTATTTCCAATCTCAAGCCCTGATGAAGGTGGGTGGTTTTGGTTCCTGAAAGGCATTGTCTACTCTTTTGATTGTCTCCCTGACTTTCTGAATAAAGTCATATCTGGACCTTTCAGCAGCGGTGTGGCACTTCAACTTTTTTGTTATATTACCCTGTTTTTTTAGCTGTCCCCACTTTGTGGGAAGCCTCCAAACCCAGGCCATTTGGCTCCATGAAGGACTTCCATTCTGTTGGTAGAGGATTATTATCCAGTGCCTTAGCCCCAACTTCACTGAAGAACAGATAAGTGGCACACTAGAGGGTATTCAGCACACCAATCTTCACAGTCAATGGCCTTCAAAGTGGATATTAACCCAGTCACTAAAATATCATATAACCTTTAAATGGTAATGTAATTTTAAAAGTGGTTTTCATTTTTTGTTCATCTGCAGTTTTCCTTAAAAGAATACCTGGTGATTCAGTCATTTGTGATCGAGGGGTGACAACAGTCCAATAGTTGTGCTCCTGTGTTGTCACCTTGCCACACGAGCTCTTAATAGAGACTACAAGTGGCTGTGATAACATATTGTGCAGACATGTTCCACCATTATTACAATCATAAAGGTAATTCATTGCAATGATGTGCAGCTGAGGCTGGAGCAGGTGCATATAGACCAGAAGTGGCTGAAAATGTTTAGGGGGGATCTGAGATGCAAAACAAATCAACAGAATCTAAAAAAGGTGGCATAGGTCTGCATGCTGGTCAGTAAGTCTGTTGTTTTTTAAAAGAACATGCTCACTTGCAGATGTATTAGTTACAGCCATTCACCACTGATGGGGTGCTTACAATGTTCAACTTTTATTTGATTATGTACCTTGATCTCAAAAGGAACACAACTGTTTCTGTAACTGCAGTGCGAGCTGGAGTTTGGCTTCAATTTACTAGTGTATCTAAATCTGCTAGTACATCTAACACTCCCCTCACCCCACACGGACTATGCTTTTGTCCAAAGGTGCCCCTGTGCTTCATCATCCACAATACATAAATACTGCTTTAACAGACAGTGGGGTGGAGTTACTAAAGTCAAACAGACTGTTCACTTTGCAAGTGTAATTTCTCCAAAGCTTTCGTAAATGATAAGAAACTTCACTTTGCAAAAAATACCCAATCACATGCAAGGAAAAAAAAATATAAAAAAAACAGCATTTTTGCTTTCACGTGATTGGAAGTCATCAGAGCTCATTTACTGAACTCTGGAACAACTACACTTGCAAAGTGCACTGTCTATTTGTCTATAGTAAGTCCACTCCATTGAATTCTACCTGTGTCTGCACTAAATTGTTTTCATGCAATAAAAAAAATAAAAATGTACGCTTTAACTGGTTCCTGACCGGCTCCTGTACATTTACGTCGGCAGAATGGCACGGCTGCGCAAAAGTAATGTACCTGTACGTTACCTTGAATTTGCCGCCGTGTGTACGCGCGCCTGCCGCGATCTCCGTGAGTCGGGTCGCGGGCCCCACGGACTTGATCGCCGCGGGCATACCCGCGATCGCCTCACGGAGAGGGCGAACGGGGAGATGCCGTTGTAAACAGCATCTCCCCGTTCTGCCTAGTGACAAGTGTCACTCGATCTCTGCTCCCTGTCATCGGAGCAGAGATCAGTGACGTCACTCACCAGCCCATCCCCCTGACAGTTAGAATTCACTCCCCTAGGACACACTTAACCCCTCCCTGCCACCTAGTGGTTAACCCCTTCACTGCCAGTGTCATTTATACAGGAATCAATGCATTTTTATAGCACTGATTGCTGTATAAATGACAATGGTCCCAAAAATGTGTCAAAAATGTCCGACATGTCCGCCATAACGTCGCAGTAACAATAAAAATCGCTGATCGCCGCCATTACTAGTAAAAAAAAAAATATTAATAAAAATGCCATAAAACTATCCCCTATTTTGTAAACGCTATAACTTTTGTGCAAACAAATCAATAAACGCTTATTGTGTTTTTTTATATATTTTTTGGGGATAATTATTATAGCAAAATGTAAAAAATAATGCTTTTTTTTTCAAAATTGTCGCCCTTATTTTGTTTATGGCGCAAAAAATAAAAATCGCAGAGATGATCAAATACCACCAAAAGAAAGCTCTATTTGTGGGAAAAAAAGGACGTCAATTTTGTTTCGGAGCCACGTCGCTCGACCGCGCAATTGTCAGTTAAAGCGACGCAGTGCCGAATCACAAAAAGTGCTCTGGTCAGGAAGGGGGTAAATCCCTCCGGGGCTGAAGTGGTTAAAGAGGAGATTCACTGGAAAAAATAAATAAAAGTGAGAAGCTAAAAATCCTGTAGCTGATGACTGTTAATAAAAGGGCACTTACCTGTCCAGCGCCTTCCTCATTCTTCACTAGCTTTTGGGTTCCTGACACCAGAATCCTAACTATGTGCAGCTGGCTGCGCTATGCTGCTTTCCACTTCACAGCCAACTGCCCACTGCGCTTAGTGAATGGTCCCGCAGTCTTCTGGGACCTGTGACATGTCCCCAAAGACTGCAGGGAGGGCGGGAGAGAGGAAAACGTCTGTGGAAGTGGGAGCCCTGTCAAAACTAGGTACACGCTCTTCTGCAAAAACCTTAAATGCTAAATGTGGCAAGAGAGGAGGACTTAAAGCAGAACTTCCCCTTTTGGCTGGTGTTCCGCTTTAAGACAAAGTTTCATTTACAAAGGGGCATTGTCAGGAAGGTCAGGAAAAACAGTCATATTAAATAAAAAAAATTAACCCAAAGGTGAGTGGCCAGATGGAACCAACTGCCAGCAGATTTAGTAGAGGTAATCATCCGTAAATGAATTCTGAAGGATGCACATAGGCTTATTGTTCTTCAGCGGCTGTAATTGTAATGCCTGCCTTATACACCTCTGAGCTCTTACTTTGTAATGAGATTCCAAGTACTTCCACATAGTGTAGCTTGAAGTGCTTTCAGGACCTGATCCTTGCCCTCCTCAATATAACCAGATAAAAATAAACTTTAATATAAGCTATGCAGTGACTTTATTATTGTGTCAGCATGTGTTGAAGTCACAAAGTCTTTTCTGTTTGTTTAACAGTTGCTTTAAATTACCAGTCAGAAGGAAGGATGCTGCAGCTGAACCGAGCCAAGTTCAACAGCAACGGGAGCTGCGGTTATGTTCTGAAGCCAAAATGCATGTGTCATGGTGAGAAAATGATAATGGAGTTATGCTTAATACTGCAGACAGCATTGCAGAGGGTCTGCACCGTTAAGCTACTATGGAAAATTCTTATATGTAAAATCCTGTATTCTCCTTGCACAAGTAAAAATAAAATTTTACACACACACATGTATAGTATATGAGGGTGAACTGCACCATTGGCAGAAATCATGGAGGTCCATGTAACCACCAAAAATAAGCAAAAAGAAAAAGGGGTTGCAGCACAAAGAGAGCTCTGTATTTTGCTTACGCAGCGACTTTTCAGGAACTCCTACCCTTTCCTAAGCTCGATCCCTGAAACATCGTTACTTAGGATATATCTACGTGTGAGCAATAAATAGAGCTCTCTTTTGTGCTGCAACCCCTTTCACTCTTCTTAATTATTAATAAGATATTAACAATAATATTCTTAATATTTGTGTATACTGTATATAGAAGACGCTGATCCAAATGTCAGCACAGAGAAAGATACAGGCATGCATTCCAACTTTCTGAAATGAGAGGGAGAGAGGGATGCCATATAATAAATACAATAATAAAAAATATATAGGCTAAAGACCTGCCTCAGGCCATGAAGAATTTGCAAAAAATAAATAGGTGGTTAAATCGACCATTGATTTTTACATTCAAGCTTCTGTTCAATGGCAAGGGCAGTGAGTAAAAGTCCTTGCAGTTCCATATGGTGGCTTAAAGTGTATTCCTTGCTATGACCATTGTTATTGGGTCAGAAAACGAGGAGAAATAAAATATTTTACAAGAGCAGGTGGTGGGAGAAAATGTTCCAGTGGTGAGACTTGACAGCTATCAAAGGAGGAATTACCTCTTGCTTTGGGTGGGTTTCCATACTCCTTTTCTTGCATCTCCTGGACACAAACAGGTCTATTTATAAAATATTTGTTGTGGAAATGTCATGTAGACTGGACAAATTGTCCCAGTATTTCCTATAATAGATTTATTCCCATGATCGTCTGCTCCATCTAGTGGCTAAAGTGTGACTAAACTGCCCCCCTTCAGATAAAAGCACATCATGATCATGATGTGTTCTTATCTGAAGAAGGGCTCTATCTAAACAGCCAGAGACTGTAATTTTATATTTATATTTATATATATATATATATATATATATATATATACTGGTGGGATTGTCTTAATGCATTGCACACAGAAGATTACCGACGTGCTGTATACCTCACCTGATTTTTATATATAGATAGATATCCCAAAGTGAGAGTAAATTTCCCCAATGGGGACACAGGTGGCAAAAAGAATCAGAATATCGAATTCTTCTGCATTCTATGCTGACGTACCCTTTAACGCCTATATGCATTTTGTAATGTGTCCTTACGGGCACCTACACACGTTTATGAAGATTTTAGACTCACAGGGGTTGATTTACCAAAGGGGACAATTGCTGTTCACCTTGCAAATTGTTTGTTCACTTAGCTAAATGAATATTGGTAATTTGAGCTCACTTTGAATTCCCAGTCATATGGTAGCAAATGATCTGTTTTTGTTTTCATCTACCTGGAACATGATTATTATGACCAAGGCCTATGTAGGAGGCTGAAACGCGTCAATCTTTAGGAAATGTTTCCTTTTTATGGTTCGATGGATTAAATATATCAATATTTTATGCCAAGACGTCTTAGTACCGGACGTGAACAAAGTTTTTTTTCCTTTTATTTACTATCATTCACACTGAAAAGTGAACATTAACCTTGCTAAGTTAACAGCTTCTATTCCTTCAGTAATTCAACCCCACATTTGTATTCATGGGCTATGCAAAGTGTACAATGATTTTCATGAACAGATGATATCGGTAGTGATGCAGATGCATTAGAAAATAACTTCCATGGCCCATCCTAACAGACATTAAGAAGCAAAATGTTTAAAAATGCTCTTAGCTGCATCACATAGTAACATATTGAATTCATTTTCTACTTGAAATGTGTTTTCTGAGGTTTAAAGAATACATGTATCCTAAGGAAAATCAAAAATGTGCATAGGACTGTAATGGAAGCTCCAATGTCTTTTGGACCCAACCTAGGACCTATCTTAAAGCCAGCCACCAGGAATTAACAAAATTGCATTTGTACATAGTTACGATAAATATTATTATTATAATTAAACATACAACTAAACTGTCACTTTTCAAATTTTAGGTGCCTTTAACCCAAATTCAGAAGACCCCTTACCAGGCCAGCTTAAGAAGCAGCTTGTTCTCCGAATAATTAGTGGCCAACAACTTCCAAAACCAAAGGATTCCATGTTGGGAGACCGGGGAGAGGTAAGAAAAGTCTGACATCATTATTTCCAGCTTTATTATCAAGATGCAGGTAGTTTTTAGTTTAGGGCAGGGATCTTTCAGGTATGTGGGGGCTCAATACTTTTAGTGCATAGTACAGAGTTAAGTATTTTAGAGGAAGGTAAATATGAGACAATAAAAATCTGCTGTCCAGAGGTGCCCCCTGCAACTTCTCCCATAGTGTAGGCATTCTAATACAGGCAATGTGTTACTAAACATTCTCCAAAAAAGGAAATGAATGAAGCCACCACATCTACGAATTGGTGAGCTGCAATATATTATATTTTTAGTTTTGTGTTTAATACCACTTTAAGGGTAAGGTTAATTTCATATAAGCAGTCGTGGCCCGTGCATTGTGGGCACATGAGCGCCGCCCCCCTTAACACCTCCACCGCCCTCCCTATCCATGCGCCCGGCCCCTTTCAGGACACTGGACACATGAATTGCTATGCTGGGGATAGGCGGGGGGGGTTTATTTTGAAGCGCATGATTAGAGCCAGAGGCTTTAATAGGCTTCAAAATAGGGTGGGCTCGGGGCGCAGAGCACTGTGACCCGATCCCACCCTGTTGTGTGACGTTAGCGAATATATTTTCGCTATGGTCACACTACAGTTCCTCCCCACCAATCAGGAGGCAGACCTGTTTCCCGATTGGCCAAAGCGCCAGGCGATCCTATTGGATGCCTAGCGCTTTGGCGGAAGAGGAGACCCACAGAGGAGGAAACCTGAGGAGCGGACACCGGAGCCACCGCTGCCCGAACTGGAGGAGAGGAGGACAACAGACTGATGGTCAGTGTTGCAGGTGGTCAGTGCTGCGGGTGGTCCGGCGGGTGCCACTGTGGTGAGTGCTGCGGTCGGTCCGGTGAGTGGACAGTGCTGCGGGTGGTCCAGCGGATGCCGCTCGTGGGCAGTGCTGTGGGTGGTCAGTGCTGCGCCGCCCGGCAGCGGGGGGTGGGTTGGTGCATGTTTGCTGCTCCCCCAAAAGGAGAACCCATCAGCCGCCACTGCATATAAGAGTATTTATTTGCTGCTATTTTATCGCTAAAACCCTTAGATAAAAGTTTTCAGTCCTGAAATGCAATGAACTAGAAGATTATTGTAGCAATTTCTTTACATTTCCTAAAGGCTTTATAAAAGCAACTGAGAACAGAAATATATTTTCAGATTTTTGTAGTTTTAAACCTTGTCCAAGTGAAGTGCTGCTAGGTAAGTTAGTTTGTAAAACCGACAATGCTATCCCTGTAATATTCACACCAAAGCGGCACTGACCATACTTTAATAGTGGTGGAACTGCAGCAACTCTAATTGGTTCATTGAATGCAGGGTTCAGCGTTGGGACAAGGTCATCCAGTTCTCAGGGCAAACATGCTAAACTGCACCCCCCCCAAGATGCATGAGCATTATGTGTCAGCAAAAATCCCCCCCCCCCCAAAAAAAAAAAAACAAAACAAAACTGAGCACTAGTCTGCAAGCATAAATTCCCCCTCCCAGAACACATCTTTGCCGCCCAGCACAAATTCCCTACCACTAAAATGTATCCTCTAAGTGCACATTTCTCCACCCGCTCCAAATCCCCCACCCCTCCCAATCATCCCTATTAGCACAAATCCCCTCCTAACACAATCCCCCCCCCCATATCACCTCTTCTAGAACAACCCCCCCCAATCCCCCCTCCTTGCACAAAACCTCCCCCCCCCCCCCATCCCCCTCCCACCACAGATCTCCCAAAATCACCTGTTCTAACACACACACACAAATTTCCCCTCCTAGAACAATTCTTTCCGCTTGCCGCCCCCTCCCCCCAATTACGCCTTCTAACTCAAAACTCCTCCCCCCCATCTCCTCATGGCGCCCCTCCCACCTCACATGATACCACAGTGCCTAAGGCAGCCTCCCCTCCTGCCCACCCCTTGTCCCGGCACTGGTAGGGTTAATTCTGCTGCAACCTTATATAGTTGGGAAATAAATGCTTGTGGGTATCATAAATTCTGTTCAATGCAGGATGAAAGCTACTACCATAGATTTTAGAATGAAAGTGGTAAGTAAACAGCAACAATCAGCTGCTCTTCTTTGTTTCCTGTTGGTCTGGTAAATATACCAATGAAAGTGTTTTGTGGTATGTGTCCAATCAGTTCTCAATTCCTTTTGGTCCTGCCAGAAATCTTGTGAGCCCATAACTTCCTATGCTGTGTGCTTTTGCTGCACTGAAATCCCAACAGTTTTATTAGTTCTGCCTAGCTGGCCTCTGTGAACTATAGAATACTGACCCCCCTCCCCCACAATGTTATGAAGGTAGAGAGGGGAAGGTGTACTGTAGTCTATAGCCATTTTGGCTATACTTCTCCTGGAGATCACAGGAGTGCAGTTTGTTCTGCACCCCTGTGACCCATTTTCAGCCATCACTGACGTCACTCAGCTAGTCCAGGCTTGGGAAAGACCCCAACTTTAAAGTCGGGTTCCACCCAGAAACCAGGACCGGCAGTTGGCTCAGCCTCTCCGCGAACCTCTGGGAGCCTGAGCCAGCAACTCCCACCCCCTCCACAGCCCAGCAATCCAATGAGTGCTGGAGGGAGAGCAGAGAGCTGGTAACTCAGTCATTGCTCTCTGCTCAGAGCAGAGGGGAGAACTGAGCAATCAGTGGTGTTTGAACGCTCAGTTCTCAGTGCAGAGCTGATGGGGGGGGGGGGGGGGGGCAGCTGCAGCATCGGATCAATGCTGCATCCACCTAAGTGAGTAAAAATCTTTATTTTTTTCAAAAGCCATAGTTCTTTTAATCATGAGTGAGCTGTCTAGGGTGGCAACGCTGCTCCTGTATATAGGTACAGTACAAGTGAGTGTTGTCACTCTAGGACAGGAAGTGCATTAGTGGCAGGATCACCAGGTGTAAAAAAGCATGAACAGCTAATGCAGCCACCACATCTAAGGCTCGGTTCACACTAATGGGATGCGACTTTGCCACAATTTTTAGTGTAATTATGTAGTGTGACATTGATGGGGCTTTCATATTTTGTGGGATCAAGTCATACTATAAAGTGCACCAAAATAGCACAAGAAACTTTTCCAGAACGAGTCGCATTGATGAGAACAGGCACCATTGAATATAATTTAATATCCCTTGTCATACGATTCTGTGTAACTCAAGTCATAACAGAAATCACACTAGTGTGAACCAGCGCTAAGAGTAAACTGCAATATGCTGCACTACGGTTGTTCTTGGGTTTAGATGTACTTTAAATAGATCTGGATTGCCACCTGCTGGATGTTTAGGGACACTGCTATGCTCTGCTTCAATAAGGAAAAAAAAATGGTGCTTTGCTATTTCATGTACTAGTACTTTGGATGCTAGTTTAACCACATTCACCAATGAGCTATTAGGTGTCAAAGTTTGCTTTGACCAATTCAATTAGATCACTTATTTGGTTAGGTTAGGAAGTTTGGCTGACTAATTAAAAAAAAAAATCTCTGTGACCACTAACACAAAATAAAATGATCCAAAGAAAATACAAAAAGTGGAGAGAAAAAAAACACCCTGTAGCACTGAATGGATGATGTTGCCTCATTTTGCTGCCCAGTTATAATTTAAAATTACAGTATGATGTTCAGCCAACCTGCTTAGAGCTTCTGTATGCAATCCAGGAGCTGCCACTGCATTGTACATACATGGGGCCAACAAGCTGTCAGAGATCGCCTTTATGTTCATAATGTTCTGGGAACACCATGATGAGTATTTTTTGAAAATGCAGTGCAATTTTCCAATTCTGATCTTCTTCTGATCATGATGCCTGCTACGGCATTCATGGCGCCTTTTATTCGCCATTGGGCTTCTTCACATTTACTTCTAGTCTTCCGCTGTCCATATATGGATACACTGGTCAAGTTCTTGGTGCCTTCGGTTTAAGTTTTAAGCAGGGGTCTTCAGTACAAGGACCACGTTGCATATTTTACAAATATCAACAGGCCAAAAAAAATCAGTTTTATAAATGACTGGCCAGGGGCGGACTGATAACTCACGGGGCCCCCGGGCAATAGGAGATTATGGGGCCCCTGGGCAATAGGAGATTATGGGGCCCCCAGGCAATCAGAGATTATGGGGCCACACAGTATACACACACACAGTATACAATCACACAGTATACACATACATATATACACAGTATGCACAGACAGATGTAAAAAAAACCCACAAATTTATACATACTGTCCCTGGTTTTACTCAGTCTGGCAACCCTGATGGGGCCCCCTAGTGACCCAGGGCCCTCGGGCAGTGCCCGAGTGGCTCAATGGTCAGTCCGCCCCTGTGACTGGCTCAAATTTAAATAAATGACAAAGTGTTGTTTGTAATAAACACAAGATGGTTTAGAACAGAAAAGAACTTCGGTAAAACAAAGCAAAATAATTCCAAATAAACTTGACTCCTTCTGAGTCCCCATCCGTATATCAGATTCCCACCTTACATGAGAGTCCCTGTCTGAGTCTCCTATTACATCAGGGGGTCAGATAAAATCTTGCAACAGGCCAAAGATTCAGTCCATGGGCCGTAGTTTGGAGACCTCCGTTTTGAGGAAGGACAGAGATCAGCAAGTAAGTCAAGAGGAGTCTGCAGATAAAGCATGCATTGCTTTACCATTTTGTCCTGATCCAGTTGATTTCAATGACAGCGATCTTCCCTTGTCTATAAGAAGTATTCATTCTAATTTGTAACCCCAGTACTATTAAATGTAACCAGTTGCTTGCTCATGGTAGTGAAATGGTTAAAGTGGTTGTAAACTCCCACATATACCCAATTAAGTGACTGGCCCCAGGTGATACACAGAGATGAAACAAATCCTCCTACATAAGTTGTAATGGTTTATCTACAGCTGTCTTACCTCTACATCCATTCAAAGTGCAGAATTTACATAGGATCTCTCAGCTCCGAAAAGCAGGGGGCGGAGAGCTGAAGATACATTAGTGTCGATAACTCTGAGAGCTGATTGGAGGGAAGGGACACACCTCCCTTCACACAGCACATAGGAGCAGAGCTGAGGCTGTCAATCAGATGAAGATCACCCTCCTCTGTCACCTTTTTTCTCTTGGTGTCAGGAAAACTTGTCAGAATTGACTCATGCTGACAGCAGAGGACAGAAATGACACTTTGTGCTTTTAATTTAGATAAGTACACACTATAGAAGGATATGCTTTGTTCATATTTCATGTCTGAGGTTTGCAACCACTTTAATATAGCCACAATTTGCATAAAACACAACTCCAGGCAAACCGCTAAATAAACATATGCAGTATGTGAAATATTTTACTTGCCAAAGGATGTGTATTCTGCGCAGCCAATAAATCTAGAGGCACCTGCCAGACAGTAAAGCAAGGTCCTTGACCTCCAGTACAGCCGTGTCACACCATGGTCAGGAACACATCCTGGGTTGCTGATTTAACAGTGGGGGGCAGGGTGGGGGGGGGGGAGCAGCAACACAGTGGAGTCATCAACTCTGCTCTCTCCTGTGGTCTGTACGTTCACTCTCAGCGCATGCACACTGCCACAGAGCTTGATTGGCCAACCGTCTTGTTCTGAGCTCTGCTGTGCTGTAAATTAAAGGAAGCCAATATAAACCCCAATTTAGGTACTACATTAGCTGCATTTAAAAACACATTGGATGATTTTATAATGAATACGCAGCTGCATTATTTATTTATTTTTTAAGTTAAGAGTTAAGCTTTCAATCTCTTTATATCCTTAATGATATCCTACTGACAGGAGAGTTGTATGACATTATTTGCAATTGATTGTTCTGTGTGCCTAGCAGTTATGGAAGTGTCACACAAGGGACAGTACAGGACACCAGTAAAAGGACAATGCGATGCGTTTGGTGATTGAACACGGACTCCTCGGTTCGCAGTCAGCCTTAGCAATCA
Organism: Lithobates septentrionalis; assembly: GCA_037952835.1. NCBI lineage: Eukaryota > Metazoa > Chordata > Amphibia > Anura > Ranidae > Lithobates > Lithobates septentrionalis. The sequence goes on from JBBDGP010002355.1 coordinate 1,961,301, forward strand.
TTTTGAAAAAGGGTTGACATTTTCTTTATTAATAAAGTGTTGCATCTGCAAAGGTTTGACACTTGCTGCTGAGGACATTTGTAGTTGATTCACGCTCGGTATAGATGTATTGACTTTCCATATGTCAATGTCTGTTTTTGTTGGTGAACTTTCAGGTGTTTGTCACTGGAAAGACAATTCATTTAAAGTGCCTCCATCACCTGCTTCCGTTAGAGACAGGCCATATCTGAGCTGCACAATTTTCAGGATATTGCCTCCAGGGGTGTAGCTGAACTACTTCTATGTGAAGCCAGGCCCCACAGCATTGCACTAGTAAGAACTTCTGTCATATATGCAATGACCTTACATGATATAAGAGAATTGTATGAAATCCATAAGGTCTCCTTTACGTGGGTAGCCAAGGGGTGGTAGAAACAGTCAGCTAGGCTGTGGTTTTATGGCCTCCCAACTGCTGAGCCATAAGTTAACAAGGCCAGTGGCCATGTTGGTACACATTGCCGTTGCGGTGGCGTAGTGATAATTATACCACCTGTCACATTTGACGGGCAGAACCACCACCAAACATGACCCATTCAAGTGCATGAAACCACGCTGCAACAGCGTGTAATGCACAAAGTTGTGTCATGGTGCTGTGGGCTTTTAATGTTTAACAGGGGCAATGAGAAAATTACATATTTCCATATTTACCTGAGGTGCTGACCCGAGCAAGGGGGCCATGCCTCAGAAACACGTTGTCATGGCAAATGTGTGATGTCCTCACTCTCTTCCCCCCTGTATACTGCTTGTGTGGGTTTGTGTGTCCTCGGAGAGCAGCGCTGGCTGGACCAGGAGCATGCGCATGGGAATGTAGGCCGTACAAATAATAATTGATAAACCATATATAATAATAATAAACTAGACCACGCAAAGAATTAACTCATATAATTTATTTAAAATCTTTATTATATATAAATGACATATATATAATTTAATTCAATCTTTTTTTTTTTTTTTTGGTAATACAAATGGCCGCGGCACTTTTATTGGTATACTAATAAATAAATAAATAAATAAAATTATTCCTTGAATTCATAAATAATTTAAAATTAAAACTTTAAATATTAATTAAATATCTCGCTCAGTCATAGAACTCGAGCGAGTACACTGAATAAAAAACATCAAAGTCCCCCCTTGATCCAAGGGTGACAAACCACATAAAAGTGCTGCGACAGGGTGGGAGGGAGGGGAGCTCGCCAAATCACTCCGGGACACACTCTGACAGGAGCCTTACTGCGGGGGTCTTATATAGCCCTACCTCACGTGCCCATACTTTGAATACACGTGTTTTTCCCGCTCAAAGTCACGTTGTTCCCGCCCGCAAAACTCGTGTCCTGTCATGACTGACCTTAAAGGGACAGTAACACCAGAAAATATTTTTTTTTTTTTTTTTTTTATTATTTAACTGCCACAATCCCATGCTGTGGGCATCTAATTTAATGCCCACTTACTCATGGGAATGTAGGCCGTACAAATAATAATTGATAAACCATATATAATAATAATAAACTAGACCACGCAAAGAATTAACTCATATAATTTATTTAAAATCTTTATTATATATAAATGACATATATATAATTTAATTCAATCTTTTTTTTTTTTTTTTTTTTTTTTTTGGTAATACAAATGGCCGCGGCACTTTTATTGGTATACTAATAAATAAATAAATAAATAAAATTATTCCTTGAATTCATAAATAATTTAAAATTAAAACTTTAAATATTAATTAAATATCTCGCTCAGTCATAGAACTCGAGCGAGTACACTGAATAAAAAACATCAAAGTCCCCACCAGCCGATTTTTGTTTCAATCAAAACAAAAAACGGCCTACCCCATAACCGCGGCCATTTCAATCATGGATTGTAAATCCAAATTAAAAATATCTAGGCCAATATCCGACAAGTGAACTCCGTCTTGTCTATAAAGGCCTGAAAAACCTCCTTCTAAATCTACATGGCGAAATGAAAAGCCGTTCAAAAGAGGCATACATTTTGCAATAGAATGATTCACGCGCTTACGGATCTTCTCCAAAGGTTTCTTCTCTGAAGAGGATAACCAAATAAGACGCGGAACCATCTCTGAAAAAATTATCCGAGTGCTTGGAAAAGAAAGCTGTAACCGATGTAAATCATTTTTTATCATAAAAATTAAATCCAACGTTTTCATCTTACCCACATCATTGCCACCTAAATGTAAAATAATAACTGCCGGATTGGGCCATAACTGAGCCAAATTTGACAGATGAAGGTTAAGATTCGTCCATTGTAACCCACGAATACCTTTCCAAAGAATGCGAAAAGATGCAGGAGAAAAAGATAAGTTGGACGTATAACAGCGTCTGCATGCTCTTTTGTGGGCCCAATGAACAAATGAGTGTCCAATTATCCAAACGAAAAATTTTTTACCTAAAATTAAAGAGACAAATTAGGACGAACATAGATATTAAAGCGAGTAGATTCCCACCTCCCCAACTGCATAATAATAGCATCATCCAGGCCCAATCTGGCTGCTTCCGTGGCTGCTCCAATACGAAATGAATGAGTTGAAAATTTTAAATGAGAAAGGTTTAATTGAGACAAGCATTTCTTCAAAATAGCAGAAAATTGAAATTTTGTGAGGGGAAAAAAATCTAAATGAACCAAAAATTACCTGAACATAACGGTCTTGAGGAAAGATAATTCGAAATTACCTTATAAGGGCAAATGACAGGATCGCCACAAGCATGCAACGTTAACCATTGCCCTTTACCCATAACGTCCGTCTTGGATTTACTAATATAAATCCTCACAACACCTGAGGCAACTGAAACATCTGCAAATTTTAGACCAGAAAGACCTTGTTTATTATTTGGAACTAGCTCAGAAATACGAAGCGCCGCGAAGAACATCAGAACGAATGCTGAATGAAATAACAACACTTCATATTCGGAACTACACACCAAAAGTGTTGCTAAACAAAGCCTTTTTAAAAGATCTAATGAAACTGGCCTTCTGGAATCAGGTGTAAAAGTCTTTTTCTTGTAACCTTTTAATGCCTGACGAACAGAGAAAAAACTTCTACATTCTGGTAGATTATAAAATTTTAAGAAAAAAGAAATTCCTGCTATACTTTTATTGATATGATGAAAAGATAGCTTCTGTTGCATAAGTGAACAAAGAAACGCCAAAACCATTTGTTCCGTGGGATCATAGCCACAGAAACCTAACTCATCGTTAAACAACAGCCACCTATTCCATGCAACTGAATATTCAGTCCATGTTTTAGGAGCCACAGAATATTGAATAGCAGAAAAAACGGTGGCTAGATCAAATCCCACAGATGACTTGGGCACGAATGACCGACTAGATCCGCTTCCGGAAAAATTTGTCTGAAACGAACCATCTGGAAACGAGATAATGCGTCAGCTACTACATTATGTTTTCCAGGAACGTGTTTTGCTTTAACCCAAATATTATATTTTAAACATAATAAAACAAAATAACGCAACAGCTTTATCACCAAAAGTGATTTTGAAGAGAGACAATTTAACGCAAAAAGCACCCCTTTGTTATCCGTATGCACCAAAATCCTCTTATTAGCAAAATTTTCTCCCCAGATCTCAAAAGCCACAATAATGGGAAATAATTCCAACAAAACAATATTTTTTGTCGCCTTAGAATTAACCCAAGATTGAGGCCAAGAGCCACAGCACCAGTGAGTACGCCAAATAGCTGCAAAACCCTGTGATCCCGCAGCATCTGTGTACAATTCAATATCCGCAGAAAAAACAAATTCTTCTTGAAAAAAGGTTCGACCGTTATAGTCCATAAGGAATTGAGACCAAACCAAAAGGTCATCTTTGAGGTCCGACGTAAGGCGAACGTGCGAAAAAGGTGATTTTAGACCCGACATTGCCAATGCTAATCTCCTAGAAAAAATGCGGCCGACGGGCATAATGCGAGACGCAAACGCTAGTAACCCTAAAAAAGACTGCAGCTCTTTTAGTAGAACCTTCTTGCGACGTAAAAAATAACAGATTAAATTTTGAAGGCGAGAAATTTTTAATAAAGGAAGTTCATACTGAAATAAGTTAGAATCAATTTTAATTCCTAAAAATTCCATGACTGGTGCCGGAAGAAAAGTTTTTTCTAAAGCAATAGGAATGCCAAAAAATTTTGTAATAGCTAAAAATAACTGTAATAATAATGCACAAATCGGCGAGTCTGGGGGGCCTATAAAAAGAAAATCATCCAGATAATGGATAATGCTCTCACAGCCAGATTCGTGCATAACTACCCACTGTAAAAATGTAGCGAAAGTCTCAAAATATCTACAAGATAATGAGCATCCCATAGGCAAGCACATATCATAGAAAAATGCTCCTTCAAAACAAAAACCCAAGGAATTAAACGATTCCGGTGAAATAGGCAATAACCTGAATGCAGATTGAATGTCTGATTTAGCCAATAAAGCACCATTACCAAATTGTCTTATTAATGCAATGGCATCATCAAATGTAGCATAGGTCACGGATGCTAATTCAGTATCAATCTCGTCATTAAGGGAATTGCCCTTGGGGAAAGAAAGATGGTGTATCAATCTATAAGAATTTGGTTCTTTCTTTGGAACTATTCCTAAAGGAGAAATACGGAAGTTCTTGAAAGGAGGTAATAAAAAAGGACCTGCCATTCGGCCTGCTAAAATTTCTTTTATCAATTTTGTTCTAACTATCTGACTATGAGCTTGTACAGATTTAAGATTATCTACTATCTTACAACCTAAACCATTAAAAACTGGTAGTTGAAAACCAAAAGAAAAACCTTTAATTAAAACTTCCGCTTTCACCTTGTCTGGATATAGCAGTAGCCAAGGATACATTCTTTCCAGCTTCACTGGTGTGAACGCTTTTGGAATTGTCCCTGTTCTGCCTTTTGAAACACTTTGATAATGGGTGATTCCCAAAACAAAAAGAGCACTCGTGCTTGTATCGACACGAAGTAGCCCATTTGCACTGGGACTCATTAAAAGCATAACATATACCCTTTTTGTAAGCAGTAGATGTATTCTGAGCACTAATCGATGGCCTATTGAAAACCGGTTTTGACGGAAGGATAAGGTTCAACCATAAACCCACATCCTTCATACCCCATTTTAACGTGGGATAAATAGCTAATTTTTGGCGGAATGACTCGTCATTATACCAGCCAAAACCTCCAAAATTTTTATAAGCCTCAAGAATATGCTCCAGATGTTGAAACAAACCACTGCATTTTTCCGGGAACTTCTCACCAAGCACAGCCGAAAAGATGCAGAAAGCCTGCAACCAATTGTAAAAAGATTTAGGTGCTGGTCGACGTCTATCCAAAGAATCTTCAGTTCTTTTATCATGTTTTTGTATAAACTCTTGATTATTAGGAAGCAATGTTAACAAATCAATAAACTCACCTTTCCAAATTTTTTCTTTTATGTGTGTCGCTAAATGAAAACCCAAAGGTGAAATATCACATGGTAAAACTTCTTTGTAACATGTTTCAGGAACATGTGATAAAACAGGTGAATTAACAGTATTCTCTGTAACATTACTACTCAATGGATTATTCACCGCAGAAGAGCAATCCCCAGGCCTGCCAATGTTAACTGCACTAGCCCAAACACTGGCAGGTGAGGAAACATTAGCAGAACAATTAGGAATACTTAAAGACTCAGTGAATTTAGAAAGTGAGTTAATTAACTGTGACAACAAAAGTTGTTGTGTTGACTCACCATGCTGAGCAAAATTGCTAGTAGAAATAATGCTGGGTGCACTATTAAGCTGTTGATCAGCCTCCGCAGCGGCTTCCGTGTGTGATGCCCTCTGATGAGCCATCGCGGTGTCCAGCTGAGACAGCCTAGACGCTTGCGACGCCGTTGGCATAGCAACCTCCGATGTAGCTTCCCGGGGAACCTGTAAAGATAAAGGAGACAACCTATCCGTAGGCGGAGACTTCCGCAATCTCTCTCTCCGTCCGGTGACCCGCGCAGGGGATGGAGACAAAGCCCTCTTCTTCCTGCGCACGCGCTGCCCACTACGTAGCTGCTCATGGCCGACCTCCACCTCTTCACTGCGCGTGTGGGACTCTATCTGTTCCCGCGATACTGCCGAAGCTACCGGACGCTCTGAGGGTAGGCTGCGTTGAATCCTTCTGGGGCGAACAGTTTGGCTGGGAGAGGGGGGAGTAATAGGCGATGCCACCGGCCCACCATCCTTCTCTATACTAACCGGATAAGTTAGTAGGTTTTCTTCTGCTTCCATGTTCGGCGCCGGCTCCGCCGAAAATTCAGACAAGCATTTCTTCAGCCATTCTTCCCCTCCTTCCGACGCCGCCCTTTCCAAGACCTGCCGCAATAGCGTCTTCATGTCCTCACGTGATAGGCGAGCTCCTGTATTATAGCTCTGGTATTATAGCCTGTGGAGCTCGCCAAATCACTCCGGGACACACTGACAGGAGCCTTACTGCGGGGGTCTTATATAGCCCTACCTCACGTGCCCATACTTTGAATACACGTGTTTTTCCCGCTCAAAGTCACGTTGTTCCCGCCCGCAAAACTCGTGTCCTGTCATGACTGACCTTAAAGGGACAGTAACACCAGAAAATATTTTTTTTTTTTTTTTTTATTATTTAACTGCCACAATCCCATGCTGTGGGCATCTAATTTAATGCCCACTTACTCATTAGGATATGCATGTCGAGCGTGCGGGTGGATAGCCTCAGATGTGCTGCCAGGATCCGGGCAGCTAGGTTGAACATCCACGGCTCCCCCTTCCCCTGTCAGGCACTTGAGGTGGTTTCAGGAGTGCAGCCACAGTGGAATCCTTATGCTGTATCTATCTTCACACAATGTGAGTTTGACCATTGTGGTGTTTTTGACTTTACCATATTAAATCCAAGTTACACTAGGACGGCTTTGCTCTCTCTTCTTTTGTGTTTCATCTAGATGTGTTCCTGCCACCCAGATGATCTGTAAAGAGCAGCAGCACCCTTTGACTTGTCTAATTATGACGAATAGCCAGGTGGAGGACTATACTAAACGGTTGATCAGCGCACCTGCTAGTTTTTTCTTTTCTGTGTATTTTTTTACATATTTCCTCTGAAATGCTTATGAAAAGCACCACTTCCACATGTCTAAATGAGCCCTTAGACAAAGACACGTCATTGGGATAACTCTTCCAATCCAATACTGGTGCTATCCAAGCTTTTGCACTCTACCAAAATAAAGTTTGCATCAACACGTTATCATTCTCCTGCTAGGGGTCTGTACTAATCCTGTGCTTACTTTCTAAATTCACTCCCTACTCCACAGCTCCTCCAACCATGACCTGGTTTCTACATCTTCTACATTCCCATGCGTCACAGATCACCTCGTCTCATCAATATCCTCCAACCGATGTTAAAGCTGAACTCCAGGCACAGAAACTTCCATTCAAAAATATTCTTCTGTAGCTACAGAGGACATAAATCCATATTTTGTGCAGAGGAGAACTGGACAAGACTGACAACACTGCATTAGATTTCAGTGTACTGTTGTCAGCCCATAAAGAGGGGTTAGGATTACGTTGGATTTTTGGCTGGATCAGTGGATTTTATATATACATATATATAAAACTTCAGTCAGGTCCATAAATATTGGGACATCGACACAATTGTAATCTTTTTGGCTCTATACATCACCACAATGGATTTGAAATGAAACGAACAAGATGTGCTTTAACTGCAGACTTTCAGCTATAATTTTAGGGTGTTTACATCCAAATCAGGTGAACGGTGTAGGAATTACAACAATTTGTATATGTGCCTCCCACTTTTTAAGGGACCAAAAGTAATGGGGCAATTGGCTGCTCAGCTGTTCCATGGCCAGGTGTGTGTTATTCCCTCATTATGCCATTTACAAGGAGCAGATAAAAGGTCCAGAGTTGATTTCAAGTGTACTATTTGCATTTGGAATCTATTGCTGTCAACTCTCAATATGAGATCCAAAAAGCTGTAACTATCAGTGAAGCAAGCCATCATTAGGCTGAAAAAACAAAACAAACCCATCTGAGAGATAGCAAAAACATTAGGTGTGGCCAAATCAACTATTTAGAACATCCTTAAAAAGAAAGAACCCCAACCGGTGAGCTCAGCAACACCAAAAGGATGACCGAAGAATTCTTTCCCTGGTGAAAAAAACACCCTTTACAACAGTTGGCCAGATCAAGAACACTCTCCAGGAGGTAGGTGTATGTGTGTCAAAGTCAACAATCAAGAGAAGACTTCACCAGAGTGAATACAGAGGGTTCAACACAAGATGTAAACCATTGGTGAGCCTCAAAAACAGGAAGGCCAGATTAGAGTTTGCCAAACAACATCTAAAAAAGCCTTCATAGTTCTGGAACAACATCCTATGGACAGATGAGACCAAGATCAACTTGTACCAGAGTGATGGGAAGAGAAGAGTATGGAGAAGGAAAGGAACTGCTCATGAGCCAAAGCATACCACCTCATCAGTGAAGCATGGTGGTGGTAGTGTCATGGCGTGGGCATGTATGGCTGCCAATGGAACTGGTTCTCTTGTATTTATTGATGACGTGACTGCTGACAAAAGCAGCAGGATGAATTCTGAAGTGTTTCGGGCAATATTATCTGCATATATTCAGCAAAATGCTTCAGAACTCATTGCACGGCGCTTCACAGTGCAGATAGACAATGACCCAGTGGTGTATTTAGGTTTTGTGCTGCCCTAGGCCTGACTAAACGCATGTACCCCCCTAATTTAAATACGACCCACCCCATCCTGCCGAGGCCACACCCCTTCCTGTTCAAGACCCACCCTATCATCTGTAAACCACACCCCTTCCTCTTTAGGCTTATTTGGCACCTTTCAGGGGGGAATGGGTACCTGTTTCTGACAGGTACCCTTCCCCCCCTTCCCGGAGACTGCGCTGTCCCCTCTGAAGTTTGCCCCCCCCCTCCTCCTTCCTCCACTGGGCCATTCAGAAAGTGCAACGCGCTTCGCACATGTGCAGTAGGGAACCGGTCGGTTTCCCTTACCATGAATGATAGTGGCAAAACCCGAGAGCCAATCTGAAAATCGGCTGAGGTGTCGACATCGTTGGATCCCTGGACAGGCAAGTGTCCTAATATTAAACGTAAGCAGCTATAGTATTTGTAGCTGCTGAGTTTTAATGCTATCACGGGGGGGAGGGTCTCACTGTGCCCATCAATTGAAGCCTCACTGTGCCCCATCAAACGCAGCCACTGTGCCAACAAACTCAGCCACTGTGCCATCAAATGCAGCCCCTGTGCCATCAAATGCAGCCCCTGTGCCATCAAATGCAGCCCCTGTGCCATCAAATGCAGCCCTCTGTGCTATCAAATGCAGCCCCTGTGCCATCAAACGCAGCCACTGTGCCCCATCAAATGCAGCCACTGTGCCCTCAAATGCAGCCACTGTGCCCCATCAAACGCAGCCACTGTGCCCCATCAAACGCAGCCACTGTGCCCCATCAAACGCAGCCACTGTGCCCCATCAAACGCAGCCACTGTGCCATCAAATGCAGCCACTGTGCCATCAAATGCAGCCACTGTGCCATCAAAAGCAGCCACTGTGCCCATCAATTGCAGCCTCACTGTGCCCCATCAAACTCAGCCACTGTGCCATCAAACACAGCCACTGTGCCCATCAATTGTCGCCTCTGTGCCCATCAATTGCCGCCTTTGTGCCATCAATTGCCGCCTTTGTGCCATCAAATGCAGCCACTGTGCCATCAAATGCAGCCACTGTGCCCATCAATTGCAGTCTCACTGTGCCCCATCAAACTCAGCCACTGAGCCATCAAACACAGCCACTGTTCCCCATCAAACGCAGCCACTGTGCCCATCAAACGCAGTCACTGTGCCCATCAATTGCAGCCACTGTGCCCATCAATTGCAGCCACTGTACCCATCAAATGCTGCCACTGTGCCCATCAATTGCAGCCACTGTGCCCATCAATTGCAGCCACTGTGCCCATCAAATACTGCCACTGTGCCCATCAAATGCTGCCACTGTGCCCATCAAAGGTAGCCACTGTGCCCATCAAATGCTGCCACTGTGCCCATCAAACGTAGCCACTGTGCCCATCAAATGCTGCCACTGTGCCCATCAAAGGTAGCCACTGTGCCCATCAAATGCTGCCACTGTGCCCATCAAACGTAGCCACTGTGCCCATCAAACGTAGCCACTGTGCCCATCAAATGCTGCCACTGTGCCCATCAAAGGTAGCCACTGTGCCCATCAAATGCTGCCACTGTTCCCATCAAATGCTGCCACTGTGCCCATCAAATGCTGCCACTATGCCCATCAAACGTAGCCACTGAGCCATCAAACGCAGCCACTGTTCCCCATCAAACACAGCCACTGTGCCCATCAAACGCAGTCACTGTGCCCATCAATTGCAGCCACTGTGCCCTCAAACGCAGCCACTGTACCCATCAAATGCTGCCACTGTGCCCATCAATTGCAGCCTGCTGTGCCCATCAATTGCAGCCTGCTGTGCCCATCAATTGCAGCCTGCTGTGCCCATCAAATGCTGACACTGTGCCCATCAAACGTAGCCACTGTGCCCATCAAATGCTGCCACTGTGCCCATCAAAGGTAGCCACTGTGCCCATCAAATGCTGCCACTGTGCCCATCAAAGGTAGCCACTGTGCCCATCAAATGCTGCCACTGTGCCCATCAAATGCAGCCTGCTGTGCCCATCAATTGCAGCCACTGTGCCCATCAAATGCTGCCACTGTGCCCATCAAATGCTGCCACTGTGCCCATCAAAGGTAGCCACTGTGCCCATCAATTGCCGCCTTTGTGCCATCAAATGCAGCCACTGTGCCATCAAATGCAGCCACTGTGCCCATCAATTGCAGCCTCACTGTGCCCCATCAAACTCAGCCACTGAGCCATCAAACGCAGCCACTGTTCCCCATCAAACACAGCCACTGTGACCATCAAACGCAGTCACTGTGCCCATCAATTGCAGCCACTGTGCCCTCAAACGCAGCCACTGTACCCATCAAACGCAGCCACTGTGCCCATCAATTGCAGCCACTGTGCCCATCAATTGCAGCCACTGTGCCCATCAATTGCAGCCACTGTGCCCATCAATTGCAGCCACTGTGCCCATCAATTGCAGCCACTGTGCCCATCAAATGCTGCCACTGTGCCCATCAAATGCTGCCACTGTGCCCATCAAACATAGCCACTGTGCCCATCAAATGCAGCCACTGTGCCCATCAAATGCTGCCACTGTGCCCATCAAAGGTAGCCACTGTGCCCATCAAATGCTACCACTGTGCCCATCAAAGGTAGCCACGTGACCATCAAATGCTGCCACTATGCCCATCAAACGTAGCCACTGAGCCATCAAACGCAGCCACTGTTCCCCATCAAACACAGCCACTGTGCCCATCAAACGCAGCCACTGTACCCATTAAATGCTGCCACTGTGCCCATCAATTGCAGCCTGCTGTGCCCATCAATTGCAGCCACTGTGCCCATCAAATGCTGCCACTGTGCCCATCAAATGCCGCCACTGTGCCCATCAAAGGTAGCCACTGTGCCCATCAAATGCTGCCACTGTGCCCATCAAACGTAGCCACTGTGCCCATCAAATGCTGCCACTGTGCCCATCAAAGGTAGCCACTGTGCCCATCAAATGCTGCCACTGTGCCCATCAAATGCTGCCACTGTGCCCATCAAAGGTAGCCACTGTGCCCATCAAATGCTGCCACTGTGCCCATAAAACGTAGCCACTGTGCCCATCAAATGCTGCCACTGTGCCCATCAAACATAGCCACTGTGCCCATCAAATGCTGCCACTGTGCCCATCAAATGCTGCCACTGTGCCCATCAAACGTAGCCAGTGTGCCCATCAAATGCTGCCGCTGTGCCCATCAAATGCTGCCACTGTGCCCATCAAATGCTGCCACTGTGCCCATCAAACGTAGCCACTGTGCCCATCAAATGCTGCCACTGTGCCCATCAAATGCTGCCACTGTGCCCATCAAACGTAGCCACTGTGCCCATCAAATGCTGCCACTGTGCCCATCAAATGCTGCCACTGTGCCCATCAAACGTAGCCACTGTGCCCATCAAATGCTGCCACTGTGCCCATCAAACGTAGCCACTGTGCCCATCAAATGCTGCCACTGTGCCCATGAAATGCTGCCACTGTGCCCATCAAATGCTGCCACTGTGCCCATCAAACGCTGCCACTGTGCCCATCAAACGTAGCCACTGTGCCCATCAAACGTAGCCACTGTGCCCATCAAATGCTAACACTGTGCCCATCAAATGCTAACACTGCCAGTGCCCATAACACTGATATAATTTATTTAATCATTGTACCTGCTGTCCTGGGGGTTTCCCTCGTGCTCCTCTCTCTCCTCCTCCTGACGTCACAGCTAGATCTCGCCCCAGGGCCGAGGAGACGATTCACTGCAGGAAAGCAGTGTAGGGGAGGGTAGGCGGAGCTTAAGGCTCCTCCTGTCACCTGCTGCTAATGGGGGCGCGAGTGAAACACGCCGCCCCCCCGCATGAGAAAAAAAACCCCACCCGTCTTGCACGCAGTCACTGTGCCCTCAAACGCAGCCACTGTACCCATCAAATGCTGCCACTGTGCCCATCAATTGCAGCCTGATGTGCCCATCAATTGCAGCCACTGTGCCCATCAAATGCTGCCACTGTGCCCATCAAAGTAGCCACTGTGCCCATCAAAGTAGCCACTGTGCCCATCAAATTCTGCCACTGTGCCCATCAAACGTAGCCACTGTGCCCATCAAATGCTGCCACTGTGCCCATCAAACATAGCCACTGTGCCCATCAAATGCTGCCACTGTGCCCATCAAACATAGCCACTGTGCCCATCAAATGCTGCCACTGTGCCCATCAAATGCTGCCACTGTGCCCATCAAATGCTGCCACTGTGCCCATCAAACGTAGCCACTGTGCCCATCAAACGTAGCCACTGTGCCCATCAAATGCTGCCACTGTGCCCATCAAACGTAGCCACTGTGCCCATCAAACGTAGCCACTGTGCCCATCAAATGCTGCCACTGTGCCCATCAAATGCTGCCACTGTGCCCATCAAATGCTGCCACTGTGCCCATCAAATGTAGCCACTGTGCCCATCAAATGCTGCCACTGTGCCCATCAAATGCTGCCACTGTGCCCATCAAACGTAGCCACTGTGCCCATCAAACGTAGCCACTGTGCCCATCAAATGCTGCCACTGTGCCCATCAAACGTAGCCACTGTGCCCATCAAACGTAGCCACTGTGCCCATCAAATGCTGCCACTGTGCCCATCAAATGCTGCCACTGTGCCCATCAAATGCAGCCACTGTGCCCATCAAATGTAGCCACTGTGCCCATCAAATGCTGCCACTGTGCCCATCAAATGCTGCCACTGTGCCCATCAAACGTAGCCACTGTGCCCATCAAATGCTGACACTGTGCCCATCAAACGTAGCCACTGTGCCCATCAAATGCTGCCACTGTGCCCATCAAATGCTGCCACTGTGCCCATCAAACATAGCCACTGTGCCCATCAAATGCTGCCACTGTGCCCATCAAATGCTGCCACTGTGCCCATCAAACGTAGCCACTGTGCCCATCAAATGCTGCCACTGTGCCCATCAAACGTAGCCACTGTGCCCATCAAATGCTGCCACTGTGCCCATCAAACGTAGCCACTGTGCCCATCAAATGCTGCCACTGTGCCCATCAAACATAGCCACTGTGCCCATCAAATGCTGCCACTGTGCCCATCAAATGCTGCCACTGTGCCCATCAAACGTAGCCACTGTGCCCATCAAATGCTGCCACTGTGCCCATCAAACGTAGCCACTGTGCCCATAAAATGCTGCCACTGTGCCCATCAAACGTAGCCACTGTGCCCATCAAATGCTGCCACTGTGCCCATCAAAGGTAGCCACTGTGCCCATAAAATGCTGCCACTGTGCCCATCAAATGCTGCCACTGTGCCCATCAAATGCTGCCACTGTGCCCATCAAATGCTGCCACTGTGCCCATCAAAGGTAGCCACTGTGCCCATCAAATGCTGCCACTTTGCCCATCAAACGTAGCCACTGTGCCCATCAAATGCTGCCACTGTGCCCATTAAACATAGCCACTGTGCCCATCAAATGCTGCCACTGTGCCCATCAAATGCTGCCACTGTGCCCATCAAACGTAGCCACTGTGCCCATCAAATGCTGCCACTGTGCCCATCAAATGCTGCCACTGTGCCCATCAAAGGTAGCCACTGTGCCCATCAAATGCTGCCACTGTGCCCATCAAATGCTGCCACTGTGCCCATCAAATGCTGCCACTGTGCCCATCAAATGCTGCCACTGTGCCCATCAAAGGTCCTACTGTATGTCCTAATCAAAACAACCAATGATTTTGAGGAACTCTTCTCTCCCCAGCGATGGGAAACTCTGAAGGATTATCATGCAAGAAGATCTGAACAAATTAATGGGGTGGGCAACTGCATGGCAAATGAGGTTTAATGTGGTAAAAAGTAAAATAAGGCATTTGGGTGGCAAAAATATGAATGCAATCTGCTCACTAGGGGGTGAACCTCTGGGGGAATCTAGGATGGAAAAGGACCTGGGGGTCCTAGTAGATCATAGGCTCAGCAATGGCATGCATTAAAAAAGGGTGCTACTAACAAACAGAATATTGGCATGCATTAAAAAAAGGGATTAACTCCAGGGATAAATCGATAGTTCTCCCACTCTACAAGACTCTGGTCCGGTCTCACCTGGAGTATGCTGTCCAGTTCTGAGCACCAGTCCTCAGGAAGGATGTACTCGAAATGGAGCGAGTACAAAGAGGGGCAACAAAGCTAATGCAGTGTCTGGAGGATATTAGTTATGAAGAAAAGTTGCGAGCACTGAACTTATTCTCTTTGGAGAAGAGACGCTTGAGAGGGGATATGATTTCAATTTACAAATACCATACTGGTGACCCCACAATAGGGATAAAACTTTTTTGCGGAAGGGAGTTTAATAAGACACGTGGCCACTCATTAAAATTAGAAGAAAAGAGGTTTAACCTTAAACTGCGTAGAGCAGGGGTCTCAAACTGGCGGCTCTCCAGCGGTTGCAGAACTAAAAGTCCCATCATGCCACTGCCTGTGGGAGTCATGCTTGTAACTGTCAGCCTTTCAATGCCTCATGGGACTTGTAGTTTCGCAACAGCTGGAGGTCCGCCAGATTGATACCCCTGGCGTAGAGGGTTCTTTACTGTAAGAGCGGCAAGGATGTGGAATTCCCTTCCACAGGCGGTTGTCTCAGCGGGGGGCATCGGTAGTTTCAAAAAACTATTAGAAAAGCACCTGAGCGACCACAACATACAGGGATATACAAGGTAATACTGACATATAATGACACACATAGGTTGGACTTGATGGACTTGTGTCTTTTTTCAACCTCACCTACAATGTAACCCTTGGACTGAATAAATGTCATATAGAACTGCATCCCGTGAGACACAAAATATAATAGATAAACTACATATTGGGACTTTCAAGGTGCATACTCTCAATAAAAACACAGTGTTTGTATTGCATTGAAAATATCTTTTTATTGTTCAATACAAAAATTATCAGACATAAAATACCTGTCAACTGTATAATTGATGGGTATTTTATTTTTTATTAACTTTTGTATTAAAGAATAAAAAGATAGCATTTTTTCAACTTTAAGTGTTTGTTACCTCAACACTTCATATTCCTGATATGTGGCTGCTGTACCATAAACTTGCATGATAAAGTACACTGTTCTCTTTGTATTGTTTCCTTTATTTGAATTCCTTGTAGTTCCTGCTAGTTTCCTTGCTTTCCTATTAAAAACTGACCACACTAAGCATGAGAGCACAGCGTGGTCAGTTCTCTAGCTATGCTGGGAACTCAGTGTACTTTCCAATGATAAGACTTGTCCTGAAACTGCACAGCCATTCACTGGCAGTGTGCTGCTGCTTCTCCCTCCAGCTCTTATGCAGCTGGGAACAGAGGGAATGTGATTATGTCTAAAACAAAAAAGGAAAAGGGTATTTATAATTTTTTTTTTTTATATCTATACTAATGTAGCTGTGCCTCCATAGGGGCTGCTGGTAGTTGTGTATAAATGTGTCTTCGTGTGCATACACACAAGTGGGTAGTGGCCCCTTACCTTAGGGTAATAGGGCAAACGCATATGATCAGAAAGCCTTTGGGGTGTCCACCTAGGGGCTCCAGCGCGTCCCTCACGGTCCTAGATCCGAGATGTGTTTCCCTCAGATGTAGTGCAGGGGGGGTATATAAAGAGCAGGAAGGATCCCAATAGTGTAATACTGTTTGATCAGATACATTTTATTCACGTGATGAAGTCACGTGAGGTGTGACGTCACGCGTAGGGACGAGACAGGCTGCAGACACTGTTAGAGGCTTACGAGCTCGCCACTCGTTGGATACAATTGCTGTTTTTTATTCTATGATGTGAGTACTTTTATTTCTTAAATAAAATTTATCTGATCAAACGGTATTAAACTATTGGGATCCTTCCTGCTCTTTATATACCCCCCTGCACTACATCTGAGGGAAACACATCTCGGATCTAGGACCGTGAGGGACGCGCTGGAGCCCCTAGGTGGACACCCCAAAGGCTTTCTGATCATATGCGTTTGCCCTATTACCCTAAGGTAAGGAGCCACTACCCACTTGTGTGTATGCACACGAAGACACATGTGATGTCACCCACGCTGAGCACTTTAATTGCAACGGCCGCATGCTAAGCCGTTTGCTGTCACATATTTTATTTATATCAAGGATCTTCCGTGTGAAGCACTTTTGAACACAATTGTTTGGGACATTTATGTTATATTTATTTGGATGGACGTTTTTTTCACATCTGTCACCTTGTATGTAGTATAGTGTACGGACTCATCTGATTGGAATACTCCATTGCACACTGTCACTTTTCTGAGCATTTTTTGTACATAGTTTAAATGATTTCCTTATTTATATATTTATTTGCACTATATGATGGAATGTTTTTTCAATGATTGCGAGGTTTACTACATTGCTAGGAGGTTATATTTAGGTGCCATTATGAACATATTTTCACATATATGATATTTATTATTTTTTCATCTCTACTGGATTAGCTATATCCACTGGTTAGTTTCACTCATCACGTTTTTATTATTATTCTTTGTATTTGGTTTGTGAATATAAGATTTGACTCTAAGATCTTTACTCAGCTTTATGGCACATGTTTGTATAGTAAGGATTAGCGCAGCACCACCCATTTATACATATTCATTGTGAAGGTCAGGTGTGTACCCGAATCGGTGCAAGCAGCTTTTCCATTTCTAGCCGTCTTCCATATTTGATAGCGCGGGAATAACTTTATTATCTCTGCTGGTAGTTGTGGCTAGACATGTGCACACTGAAATATTTCGTTTCGGAATTTCGTTTTCGTCTGAAAAATAAATTTATTTAGTTACTCCCGAAATTCGTTTTTATTTATTTTGTTTTTCGTTAAAAATTGCATTCGTCCGAAAATCCAAATTAAGGTTGAATCTGTCATTGAAGGCTTATGGTGTCTGTTGAATGTTCAAAGAAGATTCGACGGAGCAGCTAAACTGTACAATGCCGTATAGCTTACCTGCTCCGTCGAATCTTCTTAGAACTTTCAACAGACACCATAAGCCAAAGTACGTGTGTACTTAGTTCTAGCTATTTTACTGCTCCACCTCTTTGGTTACAATCAGCCAATAACATTCATCATCATCATTATTTTTATTTATCTTTTCTCCCCTACGTCGAATCTTTTCTCCCCTACGTCGAATCTTTCCTCCCCTACGTCGAATCTTTCCTCCCCTACGTCGAATCTTTCCTCCCCCTACGTCGAATCTTTCCTCCCCCTACGTCGAATCTTTCCTCCCCCTACGTCGAATTTTTCCTCCCCTACGTCGAATCTTTCTCCCCTACGTCGAATCTTTCCTCCCCTACGTCGAATCTTTCCTCCCCTACGTCGAATCTTTTCTCTCTACGTCGAATCTTTTCTCTCTACGTCGAATCTTTTCTCTCTGTGTAGAATAATCTTGGACTAATAGAGTTAAGGTTAGGCACATTCGACCACAGGTTTGATGGACACAGATTGTTATTGTCATCATCATGTCGAATCTCCTATCTATATCGAACTGTTGTAGCAACGAAAACGAAAATAAAGCATTTGTTTATGTCGGATCTTTCGTTTTTCGGACTCTGCACTTTCGTTATCGTTTGCTAAAACGATAACGAAAATACCTAAAATTCGGACGAAAATGCATTCGGACGAAAACGAATGCACATGTCTAGTTGTGGCCCACCTCTCACCCTGTACAGACAGGCACACAAATCTTCAGACATTCAGTAGTCAAGAAGCAGTCCTTGTACTTTGTTTTTAAGGTTTATTTAGGGGGTTGTAACTTGGATGGGAATAGGGGTAGATATGGGATGCCCATTTGATTGTAAAAGCAATAGGGACTGAGAACTATATACACCTCCGGTATATACAACTTCCTCTCTTCTACCTCCAGCAGAAACTTGCTTGTAGAACTACAACTCCAATGAGCAGTTGGCACTGAATTGCAGACTTGACACTGGCTCAGCCAGGCCCATAGAAAATGCCCTTTGCAGGCAGGGACCACAGGCCTCTATGGTGTAACAAAATTGATAGTCCCAGTGCTAGCTGTCCCACGTGGCTACTGATCCCAGTACCTCCTCTTCAGGCCCTGCCAGCCCTCTTGGCTGCAGCTGCTTCTTTCCACTGCCCGTGCCACCACAGTCCTCCTCACTGCACCCATCCCAGATTGCTTGCACCCAGTCCTCTCAGGCGTGCTTTCCAGTCCTCCTAACTGTGTGTCACTCACCAGCCCTTTTGACTGCACCTTGTTGTTCCTTCCTGGAGACTTGCCTGGCATTGTTCTCCTGCTGTCCTTTTTTTGCTCCCATGCTTCCTGTCCAGGACACCTCCATTGGTTATAGGAAGGTCCCATCCATACCCGAGCCCAGGCCCGAGAACACTCTCCCCCCCCCCCCCCCCCAGACTGGGGAGCTCCCTTAAAGGCCATCGACAGCCTAACACCTAACACTTCACCCAAACAACTCCTCCCCAGCTGGGCTTACCCTGAGTATTTGAGGAGGCCTGCCCCCTGCCAATCCAAGTTGGAGATTGGCCAGGGCCCTTAGAATACTCCAGGCAGCTCCACCTCACCTCTTCTCCTATATTTCCAAAAGGTTCTAGCACGTTCTGGAAATAAGTGGGAGGTCTTAGTGATGCTGCCAGCCTAGTCTGAAAATTTACCTACACTCCAAAAAAGACTCTTTACACTTCTAGCACACTAGAGGGTGCTACACTAAAATGTTTTACCTGAACTGGCAAAACGGAATGGGTTGTTTTACAATGTGATCATTTACAATCACTTTAAGACAAACACTGTGTTATTATTGAGGGTACGAACCTTGGAAGTCCCAATGTGTAGTTTATTATTTTTAAAGGGAAACTATGCTCATTATCATGCACAAATGTACCCTCTATCTCTCTGTAAGAGAAACTGCTTTTAGATGGTATTTACACCTTAAAGCGGAGTTTCAGTCCTCCAAGTCAAATTTTTTTTAAAACGCCGCTGTCATTTGTTCAACTTTATCTGGCACATTTAGCTAGTGCCTATAGTGTATTCCGGTTAATTTCAGTTTCAAATAAAGAAAGACTACCTTGATCTGGGAAGCTGGCAGGGCCCATGTCCACTGTGGGCATCTGAAGCCCTCTGGCATCTATTTCCAGGACTAGGCACAGCTGGCTACCCAGCATGCACTTCCCGATCAGTATTGTCACCACGCGGCGCTCCTTCCTCCTGACACGTTGCCATAGCATCGGTCTGGAAATAACGCAAAATTGCGTCACTAGGTGATTCGCAAGGACTCCTGGGATACATGACGCCGCCATCCCAGGAGCCCTTGTGACGGTTACTGCCAGAAATGCAGGAGAAAGAAGAATATAAAAGGTATTTCCATTAAAAAAAAAAGAATTTGCATTGGGAAAAGGATGCTCAGAGTGGATACCATAAAGAGCAAGTACATAAAATGTGTGGAACTCCGCATTTAATAACTCTATTATATTTTCCTTTATGCCTCAAATACCTGATTTAGGATTTGTCCTATTGTAGAGGCCTCTATTGTGCTGCAGTCGCTTTGGCAAAAAAATCAGATCTCTTATTGAGCACCTCACGGAGCAATCTGCTTACTATCATATTATTTCCAATGTTTTCTATGCCTGTATACATAAGTCTATGTTATTGGTTTTCTTGTACTGTTACTGGAAAAACAACATATTAAAAAAATTGTAAGCAAAAGCCCAACCTTTAAAGCAGCATGAAACCCAATAACATATTTTTTTTTTATATATATTGTATTTATATATTGTAGCTTACTAATGTCTAGATGTGGTGGCTACATTTGTTTTCTTTTTTTTCCCTATATCTTTACCTGGTGATTTAGCCAGTAAGTCTGTTATTCTTCAACTTCCTTTAACAGACCAAGCTATCCAGAAAAAGTGTCAGTTAAGAGGGTTAGGACAAATCATTTAACACTGAAAGGGATGCTTACAGTGGTCGGCTTTTGTTAGATTATGTAAAACCTTTATCTCAAAAGGGAAAAAACTGTTGCTGTAACTGTTTAAAAAAATGTTGGCTGGAGTTCAGCTTTCATTTATTAGTCAAATCCATTTAATCTGCTATTTCATCCAAAGCCTATACACACCAATAGCTTTTTTTTTGTAGCAGGGCTGAACAAAAAAAAAAACTCACCGCTCAGGAGGAGTTGCTGTACTAACCATGAAATGTTAGTACAGCCATCACCCTTGCTGTGCTATTGGGTTTTGACAGGGGTACTGCACCCCCACCAGAACACTCCGATGCTTTTTCGGTTATGCCCCTTTAACAGAGGCCACCCCGGCTGCAGAGCACATGGGCCGAATGTCGGCTGGTTTGTATATAACACCGGCCGATGCCGCCCAATGTTCTGGGCTTTACACTACCCTCTTCCCATATTTCCAATGCTGCTCTCCAACAGTTGCCACAGTGCTCCTGCAGTTGAGTGGAGCCACCCTAAGACAGGAAATGTGTTACTAGCTGGATCACCAAGAAGAAATGAAGTAAAAAAGCCTAAAAATAGAAAACAAATGCAGCTACCACATTTAAGAATCTGAAATATATTATTTTGTTTTGGGGTTTAATACCACATTATAATTGAATTCATAACCCCTAAAACCCTATATTAACCTTTGCACCTAAAATACTGTGCTTACTACCTTGTTTCCCAGAAAATAAGACTTTATTAATTATTTTAATATTGGCTACAAAAAACACAATAGGGCTTATTTTCAGGGGATGTCTTATTTATTTATGGTATGTGCAATAATCTACATTTATTCAAATACAGTCATGTCATCATCTTCTGAAAAAAAAAATATATATCCTGATTCTTTAAAGCATGATAGACAGTACAGTGCTTGTGCTGTGTCATTTACCCATCTCTATGTTCTAAAAAACCTGGAATAAAACAATGAAATGTTTTTTTAAAAAAAGTTCATGTGTCCCCAATCTTTTCACCCAGTCAGCTCAGGAGTCAGCATTATAAAGTTCTGTAATGCCAAAACATAGGTTAAAGTCCTTGTAAAATTATCTAATCCATTCTGTAAAAAGATTACGGTACATAATGTGCAGTGAGTCTCCTTGTGTAATTTTATTGTGGAAAATACCTTGGTTACAGCACTGCTGGGTGCTCGCGTGACCCGCCGGAGATTTCGCCTTGTCCGCTTCCTCAGGGGCTCAAACAAGGGGTGCAATAAGAAAAAGTTGCTACAAAACAAAGAAAAAAAACCATACATATTATAATAATCCATCCTTTATCTGGTTGGTATTCCAGACATTTCACTACATGTTTGACCACAGTGATTGAGACATAAGTGCCATCTGCTTCTCCAATAGGCATTTTCTTATATATAGATATGGCCATGATATTCAAAAATGAATATGATTATATTTATAAAGGATGTATTATATTATGTATGTTTTTTTTTCTTTGTTTTGTAGCAACTTTTTCTTATTGCAACCCTTGTTTGAGCCCATGAGGAAGCTGACAAGGCGAAACGTGTTGGAATGTGATACTTCTCCCTAATGTGTTATGACATTGTCAGTTGTTAATGTGTGGTTTTTATAACTATAATATGTTGTGTATATACATGGAGAGATATCATCTTCAGGGGTGCAAATGATGAGAATTATGTATTAGTATAGATTTCTCTGCTTTTAAAAGGGATGTCTATCCCTAACATTACACAGTTTTTTTACATTTTGTAATAAAAAAATCATTTTTCATATAAACTTGTGAACATAATCACACACATAGGTTGGACTTGATGGACTTGCGTCTTTTTTCAACCTCACCTACTATGTAACTATGCAACTATGTCTATGTAACTTGTAGTTACTCTGAGAAGGAGGTTTCAACACCTTTAAAGTCCCAATCCATTTTCTTTCTCCTTTTTTTGTACAGAATATAAAATGTGACATCCATGGCAGATATACATACCGCATTTGTCGGCATATAACGCACACTTTTCCCCCTACAAATAGGGGGCAAATCACGGGTGCGTGTTCTACCCTGATATGTTACATCGGAGGGGAAGGGGGGGGACAAGCGCCACCGGAATTCACCTGAGCCATCATCCTGTTTACTCGGCTCTCACTTGGCTCTCACTCAGCAGTCACACACAGCCCCGCCTCCGCCACCGGCATTGGACCAGTGTTCTGTCTATTATAGGAGCTGGTTCAATGCCGGTGGCGGAGGGGGGCTGTATGTGACTGCGAGAGCTGAGTAAACAAGAGATGGCGACTCTGTGATTTCTGGCACTGATCAGGCTGCATTGATGGGAGATGGTGAGGCTGCAGATGGGCATTGATCAAGCTGCATTGAGGCTGCAGATGGACATTGATCAGGCTGCATTGAGGCTGCAGGTGGGCATTGATTAGGTTGCATTGAGGCTGCAGATGGGCATTGATCAGGCTGCATTGAGGCTGCAGATGGGCATTAATCAGGCTGCAATGATGGGAGATGGTGAGGCTGAAGATGGGCATTGATCAGGTTGCAGATGGGCATTGATCAGGCTGCATTGAGTCTGCAGATGGGCATTGATCAGGCTGCATTGAGGCTGCAGATGGGCATTGATGGGAGATGGTGAGGCTGCAGATGGGCACTGATAGGGCTGCATTGATGGGCACTGATCCTTATTTTGCTTCAAAGTTATTTATTTAAAAAATGTTTTTTTTTTCCTGAAACTTCCCTTTTAAAATAAAGGTGCGTCGATAAATACGGTAATTACTTTAATACAAAACAATTTCCCTGGCCTAAAGGCTGCGTGTGTTTTTATTTCAGATCATCGATCCATTTGTAGAAGTTGAGATCATTGGTTTACCTGTGGACTGCTTTAAAGAACAAACTCGAGTTGTGGATGACAATGGTAAGCAGCAGCCCAGCCAGGAGAATTAATTTTATGTGGCTTTGGATGGGGGTTATATTAGTCAATCCTGAATGTGGAATTAGGCCAACACGTTACACTTTTTAGTTATTATGCTTTGTCATATTTAAATTATATCTAAACCCAAACTTTTCCTCCATTTTGAATAAGGCAGTGCTTGGTTAGAGCCCTGTCAGGTTTATTGGCCATCTGTTTCTTATTGGGGAGACTTTCCTTAATTTTCTGTCCTGTGGACACAACAGAAGAGGAGAGGAAGTCTCTCCAAAGGGAACTGACCTCTTAGGCAGTTGTCACCAACCAAACGTGCCCACCAAAAGATTTCCTCTCTCTTCCTGTTCTGGTAATAAATCAAAAGCTTTTCTCGTTAAGTCCTGATGACCATGATACCAAGGACAAATAGACAATTGGATCATCCTAATGGGTACACATACAGCAGTAAAAACCTGACCGGGGTTATATCCCCTCACCACTCTTTCGCAAAAAAAAAGTTCTGATCTTAATAGTTTTACTGCCACCAACATATATGCAGGCTCCAGGCTGTGTGTAAATCTGACAAATGACTGTTCTACAACACCCCCCCCCCCCCAACTGCTGGTTCCACCCTCCCTACCATGTTTCCCAGGCTTCATGTGCCCATCGGTGGAACTGGGACCAGCATGACAGACACTGCCGTGTAGAGGGGAGGGAGATCAGCGGACATCTGTTTGCTAATCTCCCCTTCTTGATAATGACCCAGAAGTGAGGTGTAAAATATCACTTCCAGTTCCTGGTGTCACAGAAGATAATCAGGTGTCACAGAACACATCAGAGGTATTTTAGATCCCTGATGCCTCATTAAAGAGAAACTGTCACCAAAAATGCATCACATATGGCATTTTTTTGTGATGTGATTTGAAAAAAAGTTCAGTGGAAAAAAAATAAATAAATAAGTGTAATAATTTAAAGTTACACCTAAACACTTGAATCCTACCAGAAAAAGTTTGGAGCCCACGCACAAGTACGAACCTAAATTCACGCATCAGGGGCGCCCATGCATGAAAACGTTTATTGATCGTCATGCACACCGGAGTGAGAGCAATAATTCTAACCCCATTATTTATGGTTGGCTCGTGTAACCTGACAGTTTTGGAACCATTGTTTTATAAACATAAGATGATGAAAAGATTTTAAACCTAATATGTGAACGTGTCATTAACTTTTAGGTTTTAACCCAATGTGGGAGGAAACATTAGTGTTTACTATACACATGCCAGAGGTCTCTCTAATACGATTCTTGGTGTGGGATCACGATCCGATTGGACGGGACTTTATAGGGCAGAGAACGCTTTCATTCACCAGCATGATGCCAGGTGAGTTTTTCTGCAGTAATTCATATTGAATAGGGTTTTTGTTTTTTAAAGAAAAAAAAGTCATCACTTGCTCACGGTTGGTAAAAATTTAAAGATTCTGTCCACTTCTGGGTTAATGCAGAGCTAAAATGTCCAGGCCAGTCTGGTGTCCGCTGACCAGGCATGAAATTTATGCAAGGTCCTGGTCTTCTTCACAAGTGACTTCAGACATCGGTGCTCTGTTCATTGGAAAATTCAGGATAGAGACAGGTGCTGTACCGCTGACAGATGAACTGTCACACTGAGACTGACAGGGCAGGAGAGGAGCACATGTGACAAATGGGGACCAAGACACCTGTCCCCCTGCTGTCTATCCTCCGGGTCAGTAATCAGTATTCACTGCTTGCAGACCTGCATCTCTTCTGTCCTATTCATTTCTGATGCTTCATGTAGGTGCTTCATTCTATGCAGTACATTACCTATAGGCACTCAAAGCCAAAATGCAGACCTCTCTGTACAGAGAACAATCCTATGAGAACTCCCCTCTCCTTCCTATCGCCTATCACTCAGATGCATACCCATACACGTTTTATTAATATACCGTGAATCCTGTTTCAATTGTTTTTATTAGTATTTGGAAAGAGCAAAAAGTAAATACTTTACCGAGCAGCAAACAATCCTTGCATGCTCTAAACATACAACAAGAAATGGTACATAAGTGGTGGGGAGAGAAGACGGGTTTGGTCTTTCATAAGGCCATGGATAGACACATGGACACCAACAGAAGTACACAAAGAAAATAAGCATGCTACGAATAGAGTATATAACAACAAGAACATTTTTTAACACTTGGAGGTACCCATCCAGACAATATACTGCGAATCCTAATTGGTTGCCTTATTTACCCTTTTTTTTCATCCTTTGTTGTATGGCTCCATTGCAGTTTTCATGGCATGTTTCCTAATTCTAACACTTAAAGGCGAAGTTCACCTTGGTTCACCTTTTTTTTTCTTCTAAATTTCAGACTACTTATGTACCTATATAGCATTAATGTACCTCTTTTGAAAAAATAAAAAAGCTTTCCTATTTTTTCTACACTTGCCTACCCCACTCTCTTCATAGCTGTTTAAAAACACTGCTCGATTACTTTTGCCTTACTTCCTGGTCAGACTTTAGGTCATGACACAGGAAGGAGTTTACCAGCTTTGGGTAAATGATGCAGGGTGTGTGCTAATGAGATCAGCTGGTCAACTCCTTCCTGTATCATGCCCTAAAGTCTGTCCAGGAAGTAAGGCAGAAGTAATCGAGCAGTGTTTTTAAACAGCCATGGAGAGAGTGAGGTAAGCGTATAAAGAATAAATGGAAAGCTTTTTTTATTTTTTCAAAAGAAGTACACTACCGTTCAAAAGTTTGGGGTCACATTGAAATGTCCTTATTTTTGAAGGAAAAGCACTGTACTTTTAAATGAAGCTAACTTTAAACTAGTCCTAACTTTAAACAAATATACTCTATACATTGCTAATGTGGTAAATGACTATTCTAACTGCAAATGTCTAGTTTTTGGTGCAATATCTACATAGGTGTATAGAGGCCCATTTCCAGCAACTATCACTCCAGTGTTCTAATGGTACAATGTGTTTGCTCATTGGCTCAGAAGGCTAATTGATGATTAGCAAACCCTTGTGCAATCATGTTCACACATCTAAAAACAGTCTAGCTCCTTCCAGAAGCTACAAAACTGACCTTCCTGTGAGCAGATTGAGTTTCTGGAGCATCACATTTGTGGGGTCAATTAAACGCTCAAAATGGCCAGAAAAAGAGAACTTTCATCTGAAACTCGACAGTCTATTCTTGTTCTTAGAAATGAAGGCTATTCCATGCGAGAAATTGCAAAGAAATTGAAGATTTCCTACAACGGTGTGTACTACTCCCTTCAGAGGACAGCACAAACAGGCTCTAACCAGAGTAGAAAAAGAAGTGGGAGGCCGCGTTGCACAACTAAGCAAGAAGATAAGCACATTAGAGTCTCTAGTTTGAGAAACAGACGCCTCACAGGTCCCCAACTGGCATCTTCATTAAATAGTACCCGCAAAACACCAGTGTCAACATCTACAGTGAAGAGGCGGCTGCGGGATTTTGGGCTTCAGGGCAGAGTGGCAAAGAAAAAGCCATATCTGAGACTGGCCAATAAAAGAAAAAGATTAAGATGGGCAAAAGAACACAGACATTGGACAGAGGAAGACTGGAAAAAAGTGTTGTGGACAGATGAATCCAAGTTTGAGGTGTTTGGATCACAAAGAAGAACGTTTGTGAGACGCAGAACAAATGAAAAGATGCTGGAAGAATGCCTGACGCCATCTGTTAAGCATGGTGGAGGTAATGTGATGGTCTGGGGTTGCTTTGGTGCTGGTAAGGTGGGAGCTTTGTACAGGGTAAAAGCTAAGGAAGGCTATCACTCCATTTTGCAACGCCATGCCATACCCAGTGGACAGCGCTTGATTGGAGCCAATTTCATCCTACAACCGGACAATGACCCTAAACACACCTCCAAATTGTGCAAGAACTATTTACAGCAGAAGCAGGCAGCTGGTATTCTATCGGTAATGGAGTGGCCAGCACAGTCACCAGATCTGAACCCCATTGAGCTGTTGTGGGAGCAGCTTGACCGTATGGTACGCCAGAAGTGCCCATCCAACCATTCCAACTTGTGGGAGCTGCTTCTAGAAGCGTGGGGTGCAATTTCTCCAGCTTACCTCAATAAATTAACAGCTAGAATGCCAAAGGTGTGCAATGCTGTAATTGCTGCAAAAGGAGGATTCTTTGATGAAAGCAAAGTTTGATGTAAAAACAATGTTATTTCAAATACAAATCATTATTTCTAACCTTGTCAATGTCTTGACTCTATTTTCTATTCATTTCACAACGTATGGTGGTGAATAAGTGTGACTTTTCATGGAAAACACAAAATTGTTTGGGTGACCCCAAACTTTTGAACGGTAGTGTACATTAATGCTATATTGGTACAGAGGGGCTGGAATTTAGAAAAAAAAGGTGAACTTCTCCTTTAAGCCTATTCTTGCCCATTACCCTTTAAGTGGCACTAAACTATATACTCCAAAACGAATTCATACACATCTACTACTAAAATCCTAACTCCAGGTTTCATTTCACTTTAGTTTGTTGGGCCAAGCTGGTCCAAACAAACTATTTACAAACTATTTCCATTACTAGGAAATGTGCTGCTGTCAGCGATGTATAAACTGCATATAGTACAGGCAACATACAGTGTACAATGTACCATTTCAGCAGCTTTTCAATCACTTCCCGTTACTGGAACAAAATTGTGCTGCTCAGCCATTTACAGGAAGCCTTGTATTTTAATAAGTTAATACAAGACTTTCTCTGATTGGCTGAGATGGAGATCGTGATGTCATCTGCCTACCTCTTTCTTCAGTCAATTAAAGGAAGCCTTCTTGCTTAACCCTAACCACCCTTAACTAATTACCCTCTAAAGCAGGGGTGTCAAAGTCCATTTCATCTCGGGCCACATCGACATTATGGTTGCCCTCAAAGGGCCAGTTGTATCTGTATTGCCTGGTACACACGGGCCAAATATCGGCCGTTTCAAAAGCAACCAAACGCCCAGCTTCTGTAAAACGGGCATGCCAGAAAAACATCTGCCAATCGGCATCTGATTAACCTTTGCAGCTAATAGCTGTGAGTGCTGACCGGTGTGTTGTGGTGGGGGGAACAGTCCCCCTCTCAGAACACAATAGCTCATCGGGGAAATCACTGTACTAAAATTGCATCGTTAGTACTAGTGAGCTCCTCCCAAGCTCCTAAGTTTTATTTTTTTTAGTCCAGGCTGAAAAAAAAGCTCAGTGTGTACCAGGCTTAAAGGGACACTGAGGCTTGGTTCACACAGGGGCAACCTGACTTACAGCACGACTTTGCAAGGCGATTTGGAGGCGACTTCAGCATGACTTCAGCACGACCTTAAGCAACTTACAACGCGACTTAAAGTTGCCTCCAGGACAGGTGACTTTGGCTGTGGCCAATCACAGAATAATCAGCTCTCTGGGAGGAAGGGGTTTGCCTGGGTAAACTAATTTCTTTTCCTGTAAAGTCGCTTCAATATAGATGGAGATCCGACTTGGAGGCAACTTCCATTGAAATCTATGGGTACAAGTTGCCTAGAAGTCACCTTGAAGTAGTGCAGGAACCTTTTCTGAAGTCGAAGCAACTTCAGTAGTGTGCATTAAGACGGCTCTCATTCACTTCAATGGAATTTCTTATGTCCCGCGACTTGGGGCAACTTGAGGTCTGACAAGTTGGATCCCAAGTTGCTGTAGTGTGAACCGGCACTAAAGGTTTCTTTTTTTTTTTTTTCTTTTAAAATAACAAACATGTTACACTTACCTCCTCTGTGCAGTTGGTTTTGCACAGAGTGGCCCCGATCCTCCTCTTCTGGGGTCCCTCCATGGCACTCCTGGCTCCTCCCTGCTTCGAGTGACCCGTCGGACAAGCTCCCTCCTTCGGGGGACCCATAGACTGCGTCCATAGACACAGACAGCAGGATTTGCACCCCCATTGAATTTGATTGACAGCAGTGGGAGCCAATGGCTGCGCTGCTATCAATCTATCCAATCAGGAGCCGAGACACCGGCCAGAGAGGGTGTGTTTCCGGCGTGGGAACGAACGGGCTCAGGTAAGTAAAAGGGGGGCTGGTGCACTACAATAGGTTTTTCACCTCAATGCATAGTATGCATTGAGGTGAAAACGCGGGAGGGTTTACAACCCCTTTAAGACTAAATAATTGTATCTACTCTTAATCAATTATTGCCTCTGCATTTGATTATTACTGATTTTAGTAATAATTTAAGACTTAGACATCTTTCACACTGGGGCGCTTTGCAGGCGCTACAGTGATAAAAATAGGGCCTGCAAAGCGCCCTGAAAGAGTCGCTCCTGTCTCTACAGTGTGAAAGCCCGAGGGCTTTCACACTGGGGTGGTGTGCTGGCAGGATGGTAAAAAAAAGTCCTGCTAGCAGCATCTTTGGAGCGGTGAAGGAGCTGTGTGTATACTGCTCCTCCACCACTCCTGCCCATTGAAATCAATGGGCAGCGCGGCTATACCGCCGGCAAAGCGCTGCTGCAGCAGTGCTTTGCGGATGGTTTAAACCCTTTTTCAGCCACTAGCGGGGTTAAAAGCACCCCGCTAGTAGCCGAATACTTCCGCAAATACGACGGTAAAGCGCCGCTAAAAATAGCAGCACTTTACCGCCGACGCCGCCCCCTGCCCCAGTGTGAAAGGGGCCTTAAGCTGTGAAGGGCAGACCGGTACAAAGACCACACTCCTGTACCAGACGATGCAAGTCTGAAAAGGAAGGTTGCACACTGCTGGTATTATCCACAAGAAACTATATTAGAGACTGCTCAGACAGAATATAGTTCTGCCATGGTGTTCTCTGAGTGGTGTCCAATAATGTTCCTTGTGGATGATACCAGCGGTGTGTGACTATCCTTTTCAACTGGCATAGAATTGTTTTATTCTCATAATAAATATAAACAGATGTCCAGAGCCTGTCAAGAAATCCCTGACACCATCAGAGGTCAAGAGCCTCCTACCCTCTCTAGCATCACAGTGCACCCCGCTTACCTTGTGCTGCTGCCAGGAAAAAGCTGGAGGCAGAGCTGGGAAGCAGAAAATGCAGGGTCTGGAGGAGAACCAGAGGAGGGCTAAAATCAGCTGCTGGAGTCTGTTAAATGCTGAGACCAGGGGAGGCAGAGATGAGGGGTGCTGCAGCTACACAGAGAGGCGCAGGATCTGTAGGGGGAGGTCTGTCATCCTCTCTGTTGCTGATTGCTAAAACAAAGTGGAGGCAGAGATGAGGGGGGTTGCCACATGAAATGGCCTGGAGGGCTGGATTAGGCCCACGGCCTTGGGTTTGACGCGTGCTTGAAAGCATAAAAGTACAATGTGAAATATTGAGCCGTTACATACCTTGTCAATAGTGCTGTTTCATAATAGTCTAACTATAAATGCTTCAGTGCCAAAATCACAGTGTCTAAAGCCTATGTCATCACATCATGTCGCTATCCTGATTTCCTCTTCTGCCTTCTTAAGTATTGTTTTCTTTTCATTTTCCAATACTACTTTCCTCTGATGTCTATTTGCACCAGTGACTTTCTATTGCTCTGTGTGGCCATGTCTTGCTCATCTCCTATGTTTGTGGTCCTCCTTCTCACTGCTATCACAGTAACAACATTGAGCCAAAACCAGTATTTCATCGTTACTTTGTTACTGTGGGGCCATGATGACAACCATATGCCTGTATGTCATTGCTCTTAGTGACAGGAGGGTTCATTTCAGCATCACATCTAAAGCTGGCCATACACCAATAGAATTTTCTTTAAAAAATACTGTTTTCAGAATGTTCGATTCTCTAATCACAAGTGGGGTCAAATTGGCAGTTGGTTTTTTTTCCATAAAAAAAGCTGACAGGTCCCTGAATGTGGGACTTAGAACATGACTGCTATTGCTGGTCAATATCAATGACCTTACTTGTAATGTAGCAATGCTGGTTTCAGTAAGTGTCCATGCCCCAAGACATTACCAAGTTTTTTGTCTATCTAACTAAAGCTGTTTTACAGTATATGACATAATTGTACACTTGTTGGATTGTACCCATTTTTACTCAGTATTTTCTAAAAAAAAAAAATGAAAACAGGTTGTCCAGCATTATAGTAGAATTGTGTGACTTATGTTGCAGATGGTCATTTTTAACATGTAAACTCTCCAGCTATGACAAGAGGCACTCAAATTGTCAAGGCATCAAGCAATATCATGTACAGTACATGGCTAACTGGAAAGCAGAAGTTCTCCTCAAAAAAGAAGATACTGTTTTATATAATTAGGATTATGCTTGTTGAAGATTCAGTGTACCCGAGACTCATATTTAATGTGTATGCATGCCAAAACGTTTTTTTTTTGTTGGATGTGGATAGAGTAGTGAAGGGGTGTCCAAATTTTTTTCAAAGAGGGCCAGATTTGATAAAGTGAAGATGCGTGAGAGCCGACCATTTTGTCTGACATTCTTTGAACCATTAAAATTTAGTCTAAGTGTATTCTTTCGAGCACTAATACACTGCCCAACAAGAATTCTCTTGCCTTTGTGGCTGTGTGTGAGTAAATAGAGGAGCTTGGGCGTGTTATTTGGATATACCGTATTTATTGCCCTATAACACGCACCTTCACTTTAAGAGGGAAGTTTCAGGAAAAAAACTTACATTTTAAATAAAGGACTGTGAAGCAAAATAAGGGTCAATGCCCATCTGCAGCCTCACAAGTGCCATAAATGCAGCCCCACCATTGCCATGAATGCAGCCCCACCCTTGCCATGAATGCAGCCCCACCATTGCCATGAATGCAGCCCCACCATTGCCATGAATCAGTGCAGCCTGATTGATGCCCATCCATCTGCAGCCTTGGAAGGGACAGGGAGGGGGGGGGGGCCTGTTGAGCGCCAAAAGATTACAACTCGTGTTTTCTCAGCGGCCTCTTTAATACAAAGCCCCGCCTCCTTTGATGGACAGAACAATCATCCAATGGCAACGCAGGAGACAGACTTCCTATTACAGAGGCTGCCGTGTAAACAGTAAATTCTCCTGTGTGTACAGCACTCGTCCCGCCTCCTCCCTGTCCCCTCTAAGGCAGCCAGCATATCTATCTTTTGTGGCCCCGGCACTGGGAGATCGTTGGGGGCCACAAAAGATATATATCTCCAAATAACCAGGCAGGCTGTTCAAAACCGGAACGCGGGCCACACTTTGGACATGCCTGGAGTAGTGTATAGGTAAAACCCCTATTAGTTAACTTTTTGACTGTGTCCCATTAGGGAGAATTGAGAATTTTATTTTATTTGTGATATAGACTTCAGTTAATGTTTTTTTTTTTTAAATTTTTGTACATAATAAAGCAACCTGGCAACTGAGCATTCTATGTAAACAAATATTTTTTTGAGTATTTCATTTTCTTTTCTGAATTGAAGACACAACAGGAATCTACAAAATGAGGGGCTATTCCCTCTGAGACAGTTGTCAACATAACTTGTGCCCTCATTGGAAGATTTAACACTCTTTATTTGTTTTGGTGAGAACTGTAAAAGTTTGGCTCTCACAATGCTTTCTATAACTATGACCATGGCCACCAATAAAGGAGCTGAAAGTAATAAAATATATACATTTTAAACATGAATGCTGGTGGGCTAAACAGTCCTCCAGCTTCTTTTGTCTTTGGGTAATCCAGCCAAGAAATCTCCCTGGCCAAACTTCGTTTTATTGGGAAAATCCGCTAAGAGCCTGTTGGTTTATACTTTACTTTTTCCTACAGAGGAGGGCAGGTAGGCCATTAAAGAGGCAATAAACCCCTTAGTTATTCTAGTCTGTTTAAATTGATGGTCAAATGATAACAATGCTTTTGATCCAGTGTTGCAAACATCTTAGGCCTAAATGTATAATCTTTCATGTTATGAGATAAATTAAGCTGGTAATAAATATTCCTGACTATCACGCAGGACGATAAAGTTGTTGTTGTACCAGTATTTCCCATAATTTTCTGTTATTAGAAATTTAGAGATGGAGTTGCACATCTATGGGCCACATAACTTGGTTTGCATCCAAGCTTAAAATGGTCTAACCCTCCATTTTTCTTCTTTTTTAAGGACCTCATCCTGGGCATTGTACTTAATAGTGTTTTGCTTGTAGCAACATGGAAGATAAATGGCCCTCTATATGTAATGCATGCACCTATTAGTGGAAACTGACCACTAATCTTCCTTGTACTTTTCTCCGGTAGGTTATCGACACGTGTACCTAGAAGGTATGGAAGAGGCATCTATCTTTGTTCATATAGCAATTAATGACATCAGTGGTAAGGTGGGTGTAACTGAATTCCTGTAGCATAAATTGTTTCTATCAGACCTGTTTTGAGTTGACATCAAATGATATTGATGTAGTACATGTATTGTACAATATAAAAAAACATGATTTACATTGTTGATTTACCATGATCATTGTTAACGGACTGAGTAAGTGAAATAATGGCAATTCTTTTTTTTTTTTCTTTTTTTTTTTTTCCTTGTATTTTTGCTAAAAAAAGAAAAACTCACTGACATGTATATAAGTTTCCAAATGTTTTAGTTACAGGTGATATTGATATTGATTCTGGTATGCAATTGTCCTGTCTATTAACAGAAATTAACTTCTCTTTTATTTGCTGTTAATATAAGAGGTTTGCTATTCTCTGAGCAGTGACTGGATTGAACTATTGATGGTGAAGGGATGGAATAGAGTGACAGCCCCCAGCAGGCTTCAGAAAGTTTGAAATGTGTCAGTGTAAGATCATTTCTATTTAAATAAGAAAAGTTCCCAGGTCCAATCCATCTCTTACCCTTGGGTGTGGCCATATGCAGAGATCGTAGTGCTGTGGGTAGAACTTTTAATTTAAAGCCATTTATAAACCTACTAGGTCAGTCAAACAAGAATGCAAGAGATGACTGCCCCCAAGATGTTATGGTGGAGGCACAAACATATGTCAAATGGGGAGATGACCAACACTGGCAACACTGCTTACCTTATGGGGCTCAAACCAAGGTCAAAGTTGTGTTCTAACCTCCTCAGTTTACAGCAGCCAGATAGTTGGGTTGGATGGTATCAATAGACATGAGATAGGTAAGAAGTGTACACTTCTGAGTAGGTCATTCTTTTTCCTAAGAATTGTGTGTTTTTTCCGATCATACAAGACCTCTTTTTGCCAGTCAATTTTTTCATGTTGGTAGAGAAAGTCTTTAGTGTGTTTTAAGATGACAGCACCAAAGTCTTCATTAAAATTCTTCAAGGAAGCAGCCACTAAAATCTCTTG
This sequence comes from Lithobates septentrionalis, assembly GCA_037952835.1. Classification (NCBI taxonomy): domain Eukaryota; kingdom Metazoa; phylum Chordata; class Amphibia; order Anura; family Ranidae; genus Lithobates; species Lithobates septentrionalis. Next base: position 1,996,191 of record JBBDGP010002355.1, read on the forward strand.
TTTCCATGGGGCATTCTTTAGGCTGAAGAGTTCAAAATCTGATCAAAAGTTTTTGCTAGCTCAAAAATAAAAATTCAATAAGCCTAAAGAACAAACATAAGCAGCACATAATTTTAATTATGTCGGGTAGAGGATGCTTCATGTTTTAACCAAAGACGCTTATATTACTTTTTATACTCTAGAGGGCAGTGTAAGACAAACAATTCCTTAGTGGCTTGAAACCAGGTTTGCGCTTGCTAGAGTCATGTATTCCTCTATCTGTTTACCAAACACCCTTTTGGCATATGCCATTTTATTAGATTTGCAAACCCCCCCAGCCATGACACTTACTGAAATTATTTCTAAAGCTGGATTGATAATGTTGCAGTGCATTAATGTGGGTTGCAGCAGCTTATTCATTTGAATGGGCTGCCTAAAAAGAAAAAAAAAAAGTGCATACAGTATTTTTAATAACGCAATGTTCGACGCAGTAGCATTTCTAATATAGGTGTGAACACGAAAAATTGTTTAGATCCTACAATTCATTAAAAGTGTTCAATGCTTTACTGCATATGTAGGATGTGCTTTCACCATCATGATTGTAGGGTAGTGGCTAGGCACAGACACAATTCTATAGGTTGGTCACTCTGCATATAGGATAACCAGATTACAAGTTGGAGTTTATTTACTAAAACTGGAGAGTGCAATATTGGGCTCAGTTCTGCATAGAAACCATTCAGCTTCCAGGTTTTATTGCCAAAGCTTAATTGAACAAGCTGAGGTTAAAAGGTGATTGGCTGCCATGCACAGCTGCACCAGATTCTGAGTACACCAGCCTTAGTAAATCTAGAGAATCCTCCAAACTTTCATATAAAACCCTATTACATATTGACCTGGGACTGAGAAAACTGGGAGTGCTCTGTTATGCCAATAGTGAACAACGTGCTGGATGTAGTCATCCATTTTTGGACTATAACTGTGATGGATGGCTTCAGTATATGATATAGAAGTGCAGGAAAAGAGGTTATCCAGCACCAGCGACCATAAAATCTGATCGGTGTTATCACCTTTTCATAATAAAGAGAAGCCTTTTCTAATGCCCTTTATGCCCAAGACATCCCGATGTTCTTATCTCTCACTTACCTAGTCCACAGAAGCTTTGAAATATTAGCTCTCTGTTCAAAATTTAAAAAATGCTTTCTGAGACCTGGCTTCCTATAGCATCATGTGACCATCCAGGAAATGCCATATCCCATCATGCAGTGCCTTACTGCATCACAGAATAAGGCATGTTTACCTCTCTGGACCACACCGCCCTCATTACTAAACCACCTCTTATTTTCACCCACTTTTCTACTTCTTCCTTGAATGTGGCCAATGCCATACACTTTACAATCTCCTTTAGATCGACCATCAGCTATGTAGTGCAACGGCCTGTCTGCTTTGATACAAATTGAATAAATTCGTCAGGTGGGTCCTCCTATTACATAGTTTTAATAAATCTAAAGGAAATTATACAGGGATTGTACAATCTTTGCATAGTGTATGGTCAGCTTTATACAAGTACACGGGAGGGATTGGGTGGAGACACTTGGCTGTCATTATTCTTGTGTAAACATACCGATTTCACTTTCAGACCCCATTCACACCTAGCATAGTGGGAATGCTTGTTTATTGGTGTGTTTTTCCCGCAACACACATTTTGGCATGTTGATCTTTACTGCGTGGTTTGCTGCGTTCGTCGCACGTTTTTTTGGGGGTTTTTTTTACACAGCAAAATGAGTGTTTTCTTTTGTGTTTTGGGATGCCATTAACAATTAATGGCATAGAAAGCACAAGTTCATTTTAGGTGTATAAAGGTGGCCATACACTATACAAAATGATTGTACAATTTTTGCACCTCCTCTCCTTTAGATTTACCAAAACTGTTAAATAGGACGACACACCCATCTATCCTTTCACTCTGTATCCAATCAGGCAGGCCCTTGCATTACATAGTTGATGGTAGATCTAAAGGAGATTGCACAATCAGATTGTATGGTGAGTTTTACAGACTTCCAGACTTCTTTTGTGCTATAAACAAAAAAATTGTGACAATTTTGAAAAAAAAAAACGCATTATTTTTTACTTTTTGCTATAATAAATATTCCCCAAAAATATATAAAAGAGCTTTTTTTTTCTTCAGTTTAGGCCGATATGTATTCTTCTACATATTTTTGGTAAAAAAAATCGCAATAAGTGTTTATTGATTGGTTTGCGCAAAAGTTATAGCGTCTACAAAATAGGGGATAGTTTTATGGCATTTTTATTTGTATTTTTTTTTTTTTTTACTAGCAATGACGGCGATCTGCGATTTTTATCGGGACTGCGACATTATGGTGGACACATCAGACATTTTTGACACATTTTTGGGACCATTGTCATTTTTACAGCAATCAGTGCTTTACAAATGCATTGATTCCTGTGTAAATGACACTGGCAGTGAAGGGGTTAACCACTAGGGGGCAGTGTAGGGGTTAAGTGTGCCCTAGGGAGTGATCCTAACTGTGGGGGGGCGTGGCTATGTTTGACACGACACTGATCACCGCTCCCGATTACAGGGAGCGGTGATCAGTGTCAGTGTCACTAGGCAGAACAGGGAAATGCTTGTTTACATTAGCATTCCCCCGTTCTTCCTCTCCGTGAGACGATCGCGGACACACGCGCACTCGCAAACCGCTTCTTAAAGGGCAATGTACATTTACGTTAATCTGCCTGTACGTGCCCTTCTGCTGACGTTTATCAGTGTGAGCCAGTCGACAAGCGGTTAACTAGATTAAACACTTATATGTAAAAATTAGGAATGAACACCCTATTTTTTGGATTTGTGTTACAAGCAATGGCCTACAACCTACAATACTGTAATTAAAGTGTATGCAAAGGCTTAACCACTTCAGCCCCGGAAGATTTTACCCCATTCCTGACCAGAGAACTTTTTACAATTTGGCACTGCGTCGCTTTAACTGACAATTGCGCGGTCATGCGACGCTGTACCCAAAATAAATTTGCGTCCTTTTTTCCCCACAAATGGTGGTATTTTATCACCTCTGCGTTTTTTTGGGTTTTTTTTGCACTATAAATAAAAAAAGTGACAATTTTGGAAAAAAAAATATTATTTACTTTTTGCTATAATAAATATCCCCCAAATTAAAAAAAAAAACAAATTTCTTCATCAGTTTAGGCCGATATATATATTCTTCTAAATATCTTTGGTAAAAAAAAAATCGCAATAAGCGTATATTGATTGGTTTGCGCAAAAGTTTTAACATCTACAAACTATGGGAAAGATTTATGGCATTTTTATTATTATTTTTTTACTAGTAATGGTGGTGATGTGCGACGGACAGATCGGACACTTTTGATACTTTTTTGGGACCGTTGACATTTATACAGCGGTCAGTGCTATAAAAATGCACTGATTACTGTGTAAATGTCACTGGCAGGGAAGGGGTTATTTGTGTGTTCCCTCAGTGTGTTCTAACTGTGTGGGAATGGGAGTGACTAGGAGAGGAGATATATTGTTTTTCCTACTTAGTAGGAACATACGATATGTTTCCTCTTCCCTGACAGCACAGGGATTTGTGTGTTTATACACACAAATCCCCGCGCTGGCGCTCGCGCGTGCCCTCTGGTGGACGAAAAAGGGAAGGACGTACGCATATGGGATTTCACCCAAGGGAGCTATACTGCCGCAGTATATCTGCGTTAGCCGGTCAGGAACCTGTTAAAATTTGTTTTTAGTTTAAGATGGTGTGATCAAGGGTATATTTTTTTTTTATTGCGGTCTGTGTCCATAGCAAGGAGCTTCACACTCTCGATTAGTCCTGGGGGCCACTGCTACCAAGACAGAAAGTGAAAGAAATACAAACTTTTAGAGTAGTCATCTGAGCAAGGACCCAAGTTAATGATTGAATTGGGACACATGTTCCAGCGACAACTGTCCAATAGGCAAATTCTCCTCACTTTGTGGAGGTTTCCAGGACAGCAAGCAAGTAAAGGAATTCACCCCAATAAAACAGCCAGCAAAAAAATACCCCGCCAGGGGTTTTACCTTCCTTATTCTATTAAGTTAAAAAAAAAGGCTTTGGCTATAAATATACTTTAAGGGAAGGAGGTAAATGTGTTAATTGGTTATAGTCAGCGATATCATTAGCCCCTTATTTTAAAAGAGCACCCTGCTTTTTAAGCATTGGATGTCTTCATTTCATTGTTCTTGGTTTTCTGTGTTGCTTTCAAGAAGCTGAGTGTAGGTCGTTAGCTTAGCTTAGAAACCAGCAAATGCTTAACCCTTGCCATTAACATCACAAGCAAAAAGGAAAAACAAAACAAGCTATTATGGCATGTAAAGTCCCACTGTAGCGCTGCCAAAGTTGAAAGTGAGGCCTTTTGCTTGAACTGCTTTTTTGTCCATGTTTCCATGGAGAGCCCAATGTTCCCCTGGTGAACTGCAGTGTCCACATTAGATATGCCCAACAATTCATTTTTGCAGAAATTTTTCTTCATTTAGTAGTCCTCTTATATTTTCAATGAATAACCGGTATACTGATTTTTAATCTATGCTGCTTTCAGTCATCTATAATCATAAATACTCATTCCTATCATATTCTATAACCATCTGGAACTTCAAACTGAACCAGGAAACATCTGTACAAACAATTGAAATATATATGAGCTGTTTTTTCCTCCTAAAGTATTTGTATTTTTCTTCATTCAGCTCAGATATACAGACTTCAAAGCCACATTGGTGCCTGTCTTTCTCTAGTGCAACCAAAATCCCTTCAGGTTTACTCCAAGTACCTACCTATAATGAAGTATGTCTCACATTCTGCAGGCACATGGATCCTGGAGAAACCTCGGGAATGCCTGTCCTCTTCCTGTTTCTGAATTTCCAGTGCTACATGGGTTAAGCACTGGGACTGCAAGCAGAACAGCAGTAAAGACACTTCCTCCATTGGGAAAAGTTCATTGATTACACAGCTTGTAACACGATCTGTGAATGGGGGAGAGTCTTATCAGTCACAGGGTTATCTCCAATTTGTAACCATGGTCTGCCTGAAGACTCACAGCTGTTAACCATTGCAGTGCTCAAAGTTCAGAGATAGGAAGAGGACAGGCATCTCTGTAGTGAAGATTTCTCCAGGATTCAGCTGCCTGCACTACATAAGACATACTTCATTACAGGTAGGTTATTAAAATTGGAAGGTTGTTTTGTTTTGTTTTAGCTAAATTTCAGCTTTAAACAGTGCAGCTTGGTCATTTTGTTGCCCACTGCCTGTGATTGGACAGTTAAAGTGCAGCTTCAGACTGATAAGCTTATCCCTCTTTTTTTACTTTCCTATTTGTTTATTCCTTGTCAGCGCATATGCAATACATTTGTAGCTGTGTAGTTGCCACTAGTAACAAACATCCACCAATTCACCCCGCTGCCAGACTCCCATACATCACTTGCAGAGACAATGAACAGTCTTTTGCTGGTTTTGTTTTTGTTTATTGGGGGGCAAACAACTTGGTTGGGGAAAAGGGTATATGGGATGCCCATAGGATAGTTCATTTTTGCCATCATATTTTAAAGATTTCACAAATTAGCACATAGAGATGATGTGTATATTTAATTGCTATGATATTTCTCCTGCATCACCATGCAGACTGTTGCTCCTCCTCTGCTAAACTCCCGCAGACTATTGCTTCCAGGACTTCCTCACCCATTATCGTGTAAGGATAAGGACCACTCTTGACCGTGTAAGGGTGATGTTCCCAGAACTCCTCTCCTCCTGCACAAAACATATCCTGTAGTTCCCCTCCTGCACAAAACCTATCCTGAAGTAAAGTAATGACACATCTTCTGTAAGCAAAAAGGACCCACTCTGAATATTTCCTTAAAGCTGGCTCTGGTTGCTCGTGGCTACTAGGCCAGAGGCCTGCAGCACTCTCCCCGGAGGCCTAGTAGTTCAGAAGCACATGTTGGACGGTGGACTACTGTTCCCAGCCAGCCCAGCTTGCAAATCCTGTGCCCTCAGGCCACATCGATTTGACACATATCCCCACAGTCTCCCCTCTGATCCAGGGCTCCTCATCATCGACCATGTAATGGTGAAGACTTTGCTAATGACCATGTAAAAGCAAAGTTCCCTCACAGACTTCCTGGCGCATCCAGCCCTCCACTGTGGTACACTCACCGACCTTTCTCTGCCCTGAGTCCTTGATGGAGAACTTGACCGGACCATTCGTTCCGACAGCTTCACCTGCCCCTCTGCTCCAGGAGTTCCTTATCAACGACCGTGTGATGATAACGACATTGCCAATGACTGTGTAAAGGCAAAGTTCCTTCACAGCTCTCCCTGGGCCTCCTCCTGCGATCGGCGCACCCCCCCCCCCAGATGGGGGTGCCATCCTGCAGCTGTCTAGTATACAATCCTCCACTTCACTCAGCCGACAACTCTCCCCAGTGGCATGTTACCGCAGCTTATATAGGAGGCCCGCCCCCTGACAATACCAGTTGGGCATTGGTCAGGGCTCCCACATGAGCTGCCTGCCACTCCAATTCCAGGCCCTTCCCCTCTTCCAGAACATTCTTCCTGGAAGCAGGGGAGGCGCCTCAGAACTAGAGCACAGGTGGCCACACCCACTGCTACTCTAACCACTCCCAGCCCCCAGATCAAAACAGACAGGCCTAGCTTGCAGCATAGGCCTGCCTAATTTACCTGAGCTGACAATCTATCAAAATCCTATTACTAGCACCTACCTATTGGTAGAGGGTGCTACACATAGTTCCAAGTATTGGTGTTTTTTAGGGCTTTTCATATACACATTTTAAAGACAGTCCAGTCAGGTTGTAATGTCTATGGTCCGGTTTAGGGCCTAGGTCGGGCACGTTTAGGGCCCCTTTCACACTGGTGGAGTCCACCAGTGGATCGGCTCGCTCAGCAGAGCAGGCAGATGACAGGTCTGTGTCCGCTCTGCATCAGCGGATACAACCCGCTGTTGTCTATGGGGCTGTTGGATGGAAACACCTGTCCATTTCCATCCTACTGTTATTCGATCCGACCAGGCAGACCTGGTTTTAGCAGATCGGATCACATGTCGGCGGGTGTCAGTAGACACATGTCCGCTGACATCCGCCACTCTATAGAGAGCTATGGATGGTCCAATTGGGTCCACCTGAAAAACTGACAGGTGGACCCAATCAGTCTGTTAGTGTGAGAGGGGCCTAAGAAGGCAGAGTTAGGGACTAGTAAGGGAATGAACTACAACATACATTTTGAGTGTACAGCATTCATATAACATGGAGGAACACAAGCAGATCCAAGTACTGTCTGCATTATTAGAGGTATTAAACCCCAAACCAAAAATTTATTATATTGCAGCTTTCCAATCATTAGATGAGGTGGCTACATCAGTTTACTTTTCTTTGGCTTTTCTCTCTGTTTTCACCTGGTGATCTGGTCAGTAACACTCCTGTTTTGATGAGACATAACTCTGGAGGAATGAGCATAAGAAGCACAGCAGTCAGCAGCATTGTCAGTCTGGTGGGAGGGTAGTATTACATGTATTAGCAGATTTAGATACACTAACAAATTAAAGCCAGCTCACTCTTTATGATCAGTTACAGCAAACAGTATTTTCCCCTTTTGGGATCAAGGTTTTGCGTGAATAAATAAAAGCTGATCATTTTAATCACCCCTGCCAGTGTTAAAGTGATATTAAGGCCAATTGTTTTGAACAGAGCAGCCCAGGTCCTCTTCTTCTCGTGTCCCGCTCCTCCCTCCTGCAGCTTGCTGTGGGGGCACCCAAGCAGACACGCTTCACAAACAGAGCTGCGGCTCGGCCCCGAACCATCCATCTCCTGATTGGCTCACTGGCTGTGATTGAAAATGGCCCCCGCTGCTGCCAAAAGCCAATAAGGAATGTGAGTCCCTGGAGAGGCAAGTCTCTCATTGACATCGCTGGATCGAGAGGGGCCTCAGGTAAGTATTAGGGGGGCTGCCACACACAGAAGGCTTTTTTACCTTCATGCATAGATGCATGAAGAGAAAACATCTTGTGCCTTTACAACCACTTTTAAAAGGTCTCTTTTATGTAAACTGTTACATTCTGCTGGAGAGTTTGTACTGTGAAAAACAGACTTACTGACTGGATTACCAGATGAAAATAGAAGAAAGAAAGCCTAATAGAGGAAACAAATACAGCCATCACACCGAAGATTTGGTAAGCTGCAATATAATGTTTGCTTTTGGGTTTAATGCTGCTTTAGGCTTTAGGGGAAACCGCATCCAATTCGCAATAGCAGGAGATTTTGACCGGCTCTCTATGGAGCCAGTTCGCATATCTACGTAGCAGGTCTGGGGCGTTTTGCACAAAAATGGTGTGCGTCTTTTGGTCCGTTTTAGGTCTGAATTCAGCCCAAAATTCGGGCTGAAATCGGACCTGAAACGTTGAACCAGAACGCACTGGACCCCTGCTGTGAGCCAGATGCGGCGATGGTGTGAACCCAGCCTGGAGTCTGGTGCGTCTCCATTCACTGGTTCAGGTCTGATTTTTGGCAGAATTCTGACTTGAAACGAACCAAAAGACACACAGGACTCCTGTAAAATTCGCACTGGAGCCGCTGCCGAGATGGGTGAGTCTGCTCCATAGAGAGCTGGTCACAATCTCCTGCTATGCAAATTGGATGCGGGAAAAACTCATCCAATTCGCAATAATGTGAACCCAGCCTTAAGAAAGGGTTTTATGAATAGACAGTTGTGTTTTCAACCACTTCAAAATATTTTCTTTTTGTCTCTCTTTTTGTCTCTCTTTAATAATATTTTTGCTTACCACTATATAATCGATTTCTGTGTAAGGCAGATTAGAATGGCTGTTTATATAGCTACCCTATTTTATGGATTTTGGTAAGTGTCTTCATGGAATTCATTCCCAAGGTTGTATTTCTTTGCTGTTGTACTTTCATTAAGCTATGTCATCATTCTTTGGTCAATGTTGCTATTTGTCTGCTGTTTATTGGATTCCTTTGTTTCATACAGTATAAGTATTTCTAGTTGCTGACCATGTAGAACATATCAGGCCCATTTTTGTTTACGGACATCATAGATGATAGGCTAGGACCCAAGCCCATTTTTATATACATTGTTCCCACTGTTGTGTGCAGTAACTAAAATATTACAGTATATACATTGAGCTCTGGAGTAAAAATCGTGGTCACCCCCCTCTGCGTGTTGCTAATTGTAGCTTGTCAAATCGCTATGCCATTCTGTGAAAACTGATTTTAAAGGCAGTGACGAAATAAGAACCAAGAAGTCATCCCTGCACAGTCTGAGGCTACTAGTTTTTGTCCATATCAATCATTCAGAATTCCTAATTTTTCCTTGTGGCAGGTGAAAATGAACTTTAAGTCAAACTTTTTGCTCATTCTCTTTACCATTTTTTATATATACGTGTAGCACCCTCTACCTTAGGTAGGTAGGTGCTAGAGTAGGTTTTTGTGTGTACTGCTAGTGCAGGTAAATTTAGGCAGGCCTAGCTGTGAGCTAGGCCTGTTTGTTTTTGATCTGGGTGCAGGGGAGTGGTTTTAGTGTATCAGCAGGTGACTGACATGTGCTTCAGCTCTCTGGCGCCTCATCTGTTTCCAGTGAGAAGGTTCTGGAAAAGAGGCAGGGCAGAGGGTTGGAGTGATATGGGGTGTATTTGGGAGCCCTGACCAATCCCCAACTAGGATTGGCAGGGGGCAGGCCTCCTATATATACCCATGGTCAGCCTTCTGGGGGAAGATTTGTCGGGTGGAAGAACTGAATGATGGTGTGTTAGGCTGTGGTGGCCCTTGGGGGACCCTCTTTCTGGGGAGGGTGACCTCGGGCCTGGAGCTGGGAGGGAGCCTCTCTTCACATGGTCATTCAGAGGTGTCCTGGAACAGGAGCAGGAGGAAGACAGCGGGAAGCACAGCCAGGAATGTCATTCAGGAGGGATCCATGCTGGGGTCGGTGAGTGAGAAGCACAGTGAGAAGCTCCGTAAGAGACATGCCAGGATTGGATGTGGAGCCAGAGGGAGAGACTGTGGTGTTGAAGTCAAGTCACTGCAACCAGGAGGGTTGGCAGGATTTGCATCGGATTTGCTGGGAGCAGTAGTCCACCAAGTATCAGCACAATTATTCTTTTCATCTAAAATGGTTGCTACCACAGAGGGGACTGCAGACCCCCGCCTGCAAATGGCTACTAGAAAAATGTTAGGACTTATTCAGAGTGAGGCCTAGCCATGTGCTAACGGTGACAGGAATGTAGAATTGGACAGTAGAGGAAAGCAAGTGATCTCAAGTAGCACCCCATGTCCCTTTTCCTCATCCAAGTTTAATCCCCTAATAAAAACAAGAAAAACAAGCAAGAAACTGTTCATTGACTGGAGAAAGTGAGCCTAAAATGGATGTCTGACCTAGCAGGGTGATGTTTGGATGCTGAAACATGCAGCGACCCCACCGCTACATACATAATGCAAGAGGAGTGGTGGGCACACATATATCGGTCTAAATTTTCTTAAATTAATATTAGAAAACCTATAGAAATTGTCTTTGAAAAAGTATTCTTACAAATCATATGCAAATGCTACAAAAACTGCAGACTTATTTCTAGCATCATGTAAACATAATAAGAAATCCTTTTATAAGCAATAATTGAACACACAGCTATACAGTGTAACTGTGTGACATATTTTAAATTACATGTTGTAGAAATAAGTATATTATTACCATCATTGTGCTAGTTTAAATATATTAAATTGGCAGACAAGCTACAAAATATGTTCCGTATGTGGTGGGATGTGTTAATTAATGGTATGCTTACCTTAATTACATACATTTCAATGTTCATTTATATCTAGCCTCCAGAGTATTTACATTACAGATAAAGCTAATGTCATTTTTTCCAAAGTAAAACTAATTGGCTAATCCAGCTATCAGGTTTTTCTTTGGAATGAATGTTTTTAAGCCTTTCAGCTGGCCACACAAGAAACAATTATGACAGATCAGGGCTCTATGGATCAAATCTCTATACAGTGTGGAATGACTGTTAGAGCATAGCAGAGATCTACCTGTTGTCCACTATACACCATAAAGGTACTCCATGCTGCACTCTGCATATTATAATTAATTTGTAAAATATAGGCTACAATGTGGAGCCTGTGGTGTTCTACAGAGTCCTCCGTGATTGGAAAAGACAGCGATCTGCCTTTGACAGGTCACCAGATAGGGCTGTCCTCTGCTTTTATTTATTTTTTTCTTTAATTCATTTGCATAGCACTCTGCTGGCTTCAGCAATTGGAGCACCAAGTAGATTTGTAAAGCACCTAAGAGCAAAAATGTATTACATTGCAGCTTACCTGTTCTTAGAATAAGTGTTCTTTTTCATGCACCTGACCTGCATGTTTTGGCCAATGACAGCGCGATGTGCTGTAAGAGCCATGATTGGCCAAAGGCGCAGGGTGCCTTTGGCCAATCATGGCTTAGGGGCTAAGTCCACGCCCCACACTATATAAGGCTTCTGCTTACACGGCAGCTATATATAGTGAATGAATAGAGATTAGGCAGGTAGTTAGTGTAGTGTGCAGTCAGTCAGTCAGTGTAGAACATATTATACAGTTCAGAGTAAATAGTGCAGTCAGTGTAGTATATATAATACAGTTCCGTGTATATAGTGCAGTCAGTGTTGTGTATATATAATACATTGCAGAGTATATAGTGCAGTCAGTGTAGTATATATAATACAGTGGAGAATATATAGTACAGTCAGTGTATATGTATATAATACAGTGCATTGAAGTGGTTAAGAGGAACCCTATGACAGAATTAAGAAAAAAAAAATGGTGTGGGTTCCCCCCCCCCAAAATCCATACCAGGCTCTTTGGGTCTGGCATAGATTTTAAGGGGAACTCCACTCCAAAATGTAAAAAAAATGACGTGGGGTCCATTATCCAGACCCTTAAACAAGCATGCACCCAGGAAAGGGAGGGGACAAGCGAGTGCCCCCCCCCAAACCATACCAGTCGCTTGCCCTCAACATAGGGAGGGTGCTTTGGTGTGTTGATGGGGACAAGGGCCTCTTCCCGACAACCCTGGCTGGTGGTTGGCGTGGTCTGCGGGAGGGCTTATCGGAATCTGGAAGCCCCCTTTAACAAGGGGGCCTCCAGATCCTACCCCCCATATGAATGGGTATCGGGTACATTGTACCCCTACCCATTTACCCAAAAAAGTGTCAAAGTAAAAAACCCCAAGAGTTTTTGACCATTTCTTTATTAGAAAAAAAAAAGTGTCCCGCGATGTCCATCCATCTTCAATCACGCCGCCCGACGGACCTGTAAAATAAAATAAAAATTGAAAAGCTCCGCCTTCATGGGAGGCCTCCTGGCGACGGCTGTCTTTTGGCTTTGACAGAAGTTATATGGGTAAGGGAGGGGCCACCCGGTGATGTGACTGAGTGACCCCGCCCATTCTGACATAATTTGTGATGTCAGAGGTGGGGGGGTCATCCAGTTATGTCAGAAGGTGGCCCCAGCCTAGCCTATATAAGATCTGTCAAAGCAAAAAGACAGCAGTCGCAGGGAGGCTTCCCATTGAGGTGGAGGTTACATTTTTTCTATTTTACAGGTCCGTCGGGTGGCGTGAATGAAGATGGATGGACATCGCGGGACACTTTTTATGATTGGATATTCTTGCAAAATGAGGCTTTACCTCATTTACTAAGTTCTGGAGCAACTGCACTTTGCAAAGTGCACAGTTTATTTGCCTTTAATAAATCAAAAAAGCAAAAAAAAACAAAACGTCAAAAGCTCCTAAACTCAAGTTACATGAAGCCTAAGAAGGAGGCGTCAACCATGGCTGCCTATATATTTTGTCAATATATGCCTCATTGCATTTGATAAAACCATATAAAAACTGACCTCTGGATCACCATGTTTAATTTTTTTACATTAACCAAGATGTTTTCTGTCCAAAAATTTGCTTATAAACTCTACTTTGGTCTGTTGTTCTACATTTATCTAAAGAGAAGCTGGTGTTAGCCCAGTATTAAAGATTGCTTGGTTCCTTTTTTGATGTTTGTTGAGTACACAGTAAAAGTTGCGTTACTTTACAATCCTTTTATGTCATATTGCAGACTTATCACTTTTCTCCTTGAATAGCCGTGTGATTGCAGCTGTTCATTTGCAACCCAAGTATAGAGTTGAAAGAACATTCTGGTGTACATTTTAATACTGATATCACAGCTAATCAAGACTGTTTGTTGGAAACAAGTATTTATATTTCACTCTGTCTCCTACGGCAAATGTTTAGTGTTTTTGATTCGGCATGTCTTTTAATTGTGTGTATGTGTGTGAATCTGTGCACAGATATGAGAACATGCAAACAGATATTTCATTTATACAGAAATCTTCACATGCAAACACCAAATAATGTTTTTGGTAAGGCTACAGTCTTGTGATTTGCAATGCGTTATTTAGAGTAGGGGTCTCCAAATTTTCTAAACAAAAGGCCTGTTTCCTGTCCTTCAGACCTTAGAGGGAGCCAGCCAAACTGTGGCCAGTTGGGGTAGAAAATGCCCTGGAGTCAGTGGGCATAAACAGTCACATAGGATCAGTAGTGGTAAACAATTCCCCCCTGGTAAAGGCTGATACACACAGGCTGAATATTGGCCGATATCAGCCGGTTCAACAAAAACCGGCTGACCTCCGGCCCGTGTCTCACAACCAGCTTCTGTGGAATGAGCATGCTGGAAAGCCAGTTCCCCCCTCTTAGAACACAATATCACAGCGGGGGGAGATTGCCGCACTAATATTGGACGTGTTAGTATGACAACCTCTTAATTTTTTTTTCGTTCAGCCTGCTGCATGTGTAGCTAGCTTAAGAGTTGGTGAGCAGTAGGAGTAAAGAATGACTTTTGGCACCTGTGATTAGTGGGAGGTGGAATAATACCCCATTGTTGGTGTTAACAGAAGTAACCGTGCCCCACCATTGGAATCAGTGGAAGTAGTAGTGTTCTATCCTTGGTGTCACTGAGAGAAATAAAACCATATCATTGGTGTCAATAGAAGGAAAATGCCCCAAGAATCAGTTGAAGGCAAGACACAGGCTACTTCTGGCCAGTGGGCTACAGTTTGGGGACCACTGATTTGGAGCCAGTGCTGTCCTAAGCATAAATTAAAGTGGATGTTTACCCTGACATATACCCAGTCAAGTGAATAGCCTCAGATGTTACACAGAGATGAAACAAATCCTCCTACATAAGTTTTACTTGTATATCTACTGTCTTCCCCTTTCTGCACCCTTTGAAAAATGCAGACTGTGTTAATCTTTCTTCATACTTCAGCAGTAGATAGGAGTGGGTGGGGAGTCTGCACTTGCACTGTGTGAGAGCTGATTGGAGGAAAGGGACACCCCCCCTCCACATTGGCAGTGGAACAAATGAACATGCAGAGCTGTATTCTGAATAGAGAAGCTCCCTGCCTGCCTATTTCCCTCTAAGCTCCCTTTCTGACACAAATTTTGAGCTCATGTTATCTCGTGTCTGAGAACTTGTCAGAAGTAATTCATGCTGATAACAGAGGAAGGAAGCACCAGAGAGAAACTATACTTAGAGCTTTGGAGAGAGACAAGCAAACACTGCAGATATATGTGCTTAGTTCAAATTTCAGGAATGGGGTTCACAACCACTTTAATTATAATGCATTTTTTTTTACATGGCTTACTCAATTTGTCTCTGGTCATTTTATATTAGTATTGCCAGCTGTCCACCAATTTATAGACATTCTGTAGAAAACACAGAGACTGACTGTCCAATCTGTGTCGGGGCCAATAACTTGTGACAGAGAGGCAACAAACAGCAGAAAAGTTGAGCAGAAGTAGTTTGGAATGGGGGAGGAAAGTGACAGTCTCTCTATATAGTCTGTAATTTTGTGGGGATGGCCATCTGACATTATATCATGAAAATTGCAAGCTGAAAGACCTTTTCTGAAACAACGTGGTATAGTTTTAATTCAAAAAGGCATAACACAGCTTGTTACCATGCCTTAGTTGCTTATTTTGGTGATTCCTTTTTTTTTATTACTCTAATTAAAGGCTTTATTGCACAGATTTGCTGGAATTGCTACTTGCATGTTGTCATTATCAATTTTTGCAGTATTCTCTATGTCTCAAATTCATTTTACAAAGATAATAACATGCACCTAAAAATACCACAAGCTTTTGACCAGTATTAATAGTAAGTTTCTATGTACAGTATGTGTCTTTTGAGGAGGCCAGGAAAACAAGCCATTTGAGATGGTGATAAATGAACGACCCTTGGGATAAGACCATGAAGAGATTAAGAAAAAGGTTTAAACTAGGGATGCACCGATGCCGATACCAAGTATTTTCAAGAGTACTTATACTGAAACCAATACTTTGCAGTGCAATTTGCATTCATACAAAATGAATGCAGTGTGATTCGTCCGAACCGAATGCCATTTCCCCCACTGCTCCTGTGTGTGTGAATCCAGTAAAGAAAGTGAAGTGCCATGTAGTGCAGCAATGGGCAGCAGTTGTTATAACAACTCACAAAGTAAATATCTCGTCAAATCCATATTTTTAGTGTCCCCATCCAGCAGATAACAAACCACGGTCGCTGGAGGTACTCATAGGGCTGGAGGAATTGCCTCTGCCTCCAAGCTGATATCCATTCCGCCTTATACCCACAGGTGTCCTGGAACTTCTCCTACAGCCCCGTGAGCACCTCTAGCTTCCGTGGTTTGCTATCATCAGAGGGAAGGGGACACTGCAGATATGGGTTTGACTAGATACCTTATTTATCAGCGTATAACACGCGCCGGCGTATAACACGCACCCCAAGTTTAGGAGGGAATTTTAAGGAAATAAACTTTTAGGAGGGAAGTTTAAGGAAAAAAAACTTACATTATAATGACCATCAATGCAGCCTTATCGTGTCCATCTGCAGCCTTGCCCAGTGTCCATTGCAGCCTTGTCAGTGCAGCTTTGCCCCAGTGCAGAATTGTCAGTGCAGCTTTGCCCCAGTGGTCAGTGCAGCCTTGCCCCAGTGGTCAGTGCAGCCTTGCCTCAGTGGTCAGTGCAGCCTTGCCCCAGTGGTCAGTGCAGCCTTGCCCCAGTGTCCATTACATGCTTGGACAGATCGCTTGAAAGATCGCCGCCGACATAAACATAGCATGTAGTTTTAAATATGGCGCTGCGGAGTTCGGAGGGACTCGGCAACGCTGAACGAGCGCCATTGAGATGCACACACATTGTCGAGTGTACTCTGCACTTTCTGGCGCCGCTCACAGTCCCGCCCAGTCCCGCCCTATGATGGACATAACACAGGTCCAATGGCGGGACTGGGCGTGACTGTGAGCGGCGCCGGAAAGAGCCGAGAACACTCGACTATGTGTATCTCGGCGGCGCTCGTTCAGCTCCGCCGAGTCCCTCCGAACTCTGCGACGCCATATTTAAAACTACATGCTATGTGAATGTCGGCTGCAATCGCGCGATCGCTCCGATAGATCACAGATAGCGGGGATCGGCGTATAACACGCACCCACGATTTTTCCCTGATTTATGGGGGAAAAAAGTGCGTGTTTTACGCCGATAAATACGGTATTTACTTTGTGAGTTGTTATAGCATTTTAATAAACTGCCTATTGCTGCACTGCATGGTGCTTTGCTGTCTTTACTGGGTTCACACACACACACAAATCTAGTCTCAGTGCATCCCTACTTTAACCGCTTCAGCCCCGGAAAATTTTACTCCCTTCCTGACCAGAGCACTCTTTGCGATTCGGCACTGTGTCGCTTTAACTGACAAGCTGTGCGGCCATGCGATGTTACACCAAAACAAAATTGACATTGTTTTTTTTCCCACAAATAGAGCTTTCTTTTGGTAGTATTTGATCACCGCTGCGGTTTTTATTTTTTGCGCTATAAACCAAAAATTTTGTTTATACAAAAATTTTGAAATAAAAGCAATATTTTTTACTTTTTGCTATAATAAATATCCCCCAAAAATATATAAAAAAAACATTTTTCCTCAGTTTAGGCTGATATGTATTCTTCTACATATTTTTGGTAAAAAAATCACAATAAGCGTATATTGATTGGTTTGTGCAAAAGTTTTATCGTCTACAAAATAGGGGATGGTTTTATGGCATTTTTATTAATTTTTTTTACTAGTAAGGGTGGCGATCTGCGATTTTTATCGTGACTGCGACATTATTGCGGACACATTGGACACTTTTTACACTATTTTGGGGTCATTTATACAGTGATCAGTGCTATAAAAATGCACTGATTACTGTGTAAATGACATTGGCAGGGAAGGGGTTAAACACTAGGGGGCAATCAAGGGGTTAAGTGTGTCCTAGGGAGTGACTCTAACTTTGGGGGGGATGGGCTTCCACTGAAATGACAGCGATTACTGCTCCCGATGACAGGGAGCAGTAGATCCCTGTCATGTCACTAGGCAGAAAGGGGAAATGCCTTGTTTACATAGTGACACGATCGCGGGACACCAGCGGACATCGAGTCTGGGCACCCGCGGGCACGGTCGAGCTGTATGCAGCAGATGCCCGCTAGTCCCACCAATTAAAGGGGACGTACAGGTACGCCCATTTGCCCACCACTGCCATTGTGCTGACGTATAGCGGCGTGCAGCGGTTGGCAAGTGGTTAAACAATTAAACCAAAACTAAACGCTCTTATGCTTTACAGCAAAGGAAACTGCCATGTTAGCCTCTGTTTGATCTGCAGTTGCCATGGCGCTGCACATGGGTTCAATTATAACTCCAGCCATTTGATGGTTTGGCAGTTTGTATGACAGCATAAGCAGCTGTGACAGTTATCATTCACAGCATTCCTTGAATGTAACCATTTTAAGAAAACGTTAAAGGATACGTTTGCCTTTTGAACATGTTACACCCATATTTAGGGTGTAACATATTCAGCACCACCCCCTGAGTTCCCCCCTTCCCTGTGAGAGTGGATTTCTCCCGTCCACAGTCATTATCACATTTGACAACAGCATGGCTGTGCAGGCCCGCTGATCATGGGTGCAATGCTTTGCAGGCTCTCGAGGGAGAAAATATTAAATGCACATTTCTTTACCTGCAAACATATGTGCATTTCTTTCTTTTTTTTCCCTTAAAGGTAAACTTATACTTTAAATTGATGGGATTAGTTCTTCTTTATATAGAAATGTACAGATTCTGCAATAATTTATCATTTTATTTTTGAGAATAAATAATACATTTTATGTGAAATTAACAAGAGATAAGATAACGTTGCATGTAATGTATGTGACTTTGTGAAATGACACTTGTGTCTTATGTGCATTGCTCTGTTTGGTCCACCAATCGAGTTTGTAGCAAAAGAGGAGATGCCTGCATTGTGTAACCCCTCTGTGACCATTAAAACCCACTTTCTTTAGTTTTTCCAGAATGGGTAGCCAGATTATAATCAATAAACTAACTTGATGTGTTGCCCCTAGGGGGGTCACAGATTAGCTGATTTATGTAAGTGATACTCAAATAAGCAACATTAGTTGTGATCATTTGGATCCTAATGGTCATATAAGGCTATTTGTATTATACATAATTCAATGGATGGAAAAAGTAAAGACCTTTTGAGATTTTTTTTTTTATAAATGATTAATGTCTGGTGTTTGGGTATATATTATAAAGATTCAAAAAAAATTCACATCTACACAGAGCCCAAGAAAACAGCCACGATGCATCCCTTTACAATTAAAAAAAATCACATGCTGCATTTGATGGATGATGGTATACTGGAAATCGCATTGCAAAGCCCAGATCAAAATGATTAGTTGCCTGTGCTCTGGCAAGGCAGGTTGCTATGGTTACCTAAATAACCAGTGGTCTTTTTTCAGCTATGTGTTTTCTTTCAAATGGGAATGTCAGCTGTGGCTATATATCCACATATTCTGGATATAGACGATACTCATTTGATGTGATATGTAAAATACATTATGGTTGTTAAAGAGAACATCTACATTATCCTGATTATCAATTATGCAATAAAGCTATTATTGGAGGATGCATTGCTATAATCATTATTTATGTTAGCAAAGGGCACCACACAAACTGACAGTGTAACGTAAGATGAAGAACTTCATTATGAGGCCAGTTCAGCATAAATAGGTGGTTCTGTTATGCTGAACCTCCTCCCAGCTTTCATTATGAGAGCTGATGGCAGAATCTATGGTTGCCTTATCAGTTTTGCATTAACTTGTGTTTCACTTATCCTTTAACATTGTTGATTTCTTGACTGCCAATACAAGCAGTACATGGTGGTCACACAATTGCCACCATAAAGAAGTAACTGAACAATGACCAGCTATTAATAAAATGGAGTTTGAGAAGACATCACTTGCCCACAGAGTTTATGCTACAAGCAAAAGAGCAACGCTGTCACTCATAATACCAGACAGGTGTCAACCAATGGAATTCTACAATGGTCAGCTGACCTCTAATTCACTATGTTACTGTGAAAATATTTTCAATGTTGCCCCATTAGAAATTTGGTAATGGTTGACTGTTAGGAGGGGTTTCAATGTAGGTGATGGTGTAAGGATTTGTTGAAGTTAGGGGAGCTTCAAGATTTGCACTTAGGCTACTTTCACACTGGGGCGGGGGGGGGGGGTGGCAGTGAAGCCCCGCAAATTTTATCGGCGCTTTACCGCTGTAAAAGCAGCGCGTTTCCGACACTAGCGGCTGAGAAGACTGCTCTGGTACTTGCTCAAGCTTACTTACAGTAGTCTCCGGTAATGAGGTGGATGGTCCCTTAGTGGCGACTGATCCCCCTTTACCTCCGACCACAACTGGTTCCCTGTCCGGCTGAACCTTCACAACTCGGTTGGACTCCAATCCTGCAGTTCCAATCTTAGGCTGCTTCTCCTGGATAGGCCTCAGGAAGCCTAGCAGTCAGGTGTCCCGTGATAGGCCTCTGGCTTCCAGCCTAGCAACCCGGGGTGACCTAACACACGTCCACTTCCACTTAGACAGCCGTCCAGGTGGCACAGAACACTGATCACCTGACTCCACCCAAATAAATAGGCTCTCCCAGCAGGCCAAGGGACTAAAGAAACCCCTGCCAATTGGCTGAGACACCCCATCCATTCATGATCTGACCTTGCTATGCCCTTGTAGATCCAATGTCACCAGCCACAGTGCCACCTAGTGACAGAAGAGAAAAGGTGCAGCAATTCCAGTATTGGAGGGAAATCAGTGGATATTCTAACATTTTTTTGTTTAAGGTGTTTATTTGTAATTTTCATTATAAACAACCCAAACAAAGAAATAAGATTATGCCATTTACTTTTCTGGATCTTCTAACAATTAGCCAGGACAATTACTACCTGGCATACTAAATTTGTTAGCAACCCTGCCTAAACACCAGGGTGCTACATAATATACAAAGAACATTTACATGTATGAAGTGACCTTCACTGTACACCATAAGGACCATTGACTTTCTTCTGTATGAAATATTTTCACTATGATCATTTATAAGTTTCCTCATATGTTACATAGACAAGGTTTTCTATGTTTGTGTAGGGTATGACATGATGAATTTACAATTTAGATCCATGGACCGGGTCATGCTGAGTTGTTTAATGGCCCACTAATACACCAAGAGACCATGAGTGAATTGTACTGTTGTCATGCCATTGTGGTGACATGATGTGCTATGACTGTTTTCAGTGTAAGTGAATTGTATTATTGTTTTTTTTACATAGTTTGTATGGACTTGAAGAGAACCATATCATGGTCATGTCTGGCGGTCAGGTTATGTTGATGGCGTGACTGTTTATAGTATAAAGGAATTATGGTTATTGACCAGTGGTCACAGGTTGGAAGTTGTAGTGTTCTATGCTTGTACAGAGTGTAATAGAATTACATTATTATCATGTCTACTAATCAGGCACATATCCCCTTATACATTGTCTCTCTGAAATTTGTAGCCTTTGATGACTTCTCTGCCTGACTATCCAACGTTCTCCCTCCTATGAAATACCACTATCATTCTTCGTGATTTTAACATCCCCATTAATATTAACAGCCCAGTTACATCTTAACTTTACAACTCAACCTCCTCTTTTGACCTAACACAATGGACACAGTCCTCCACTCACTCAGATGGTAATACCCTTGACCTTGTTTTCTCCCATATTTTCAATCCTGGCAACCTCACCAACACCTCCTTTCCTCTCTCTGATCACAACCTCATCACCCTCACATCGTCCTTGTCTTCAATCACCTATCTTTCCAAGCAGCAATCACTCATAGAAACCTTTGCCACTTTAATCCTTCTCTTTTCTACTCTGTAACTGACCATTCTATGACAAAATCACACCCCTGTTGTCCTCTAACCTGGCCACTTCTGTCTACAACAGTTCACTCTTATTCACACTGGAATCACTTGCTACTCTAACTACACAAAGTATCAGGCCCTGACCATTACAACCTTGGCAGACTGACAAGACCAGAAATCTTATTGTATAACTAAAGGCAAAACTTTATTCTTTAGTTTTAGATAGAGTGGAGAGGGATTAAAACAACCATCTGTTTTTATTGCTGTCTGTGCCCCCGTTAAGGAGATTCACCCTTTCTATTGGTCCTGTTTACCATTATTATTAAAAGTGAAATTTAAAAAATCCCAAATTTTGGGTTGTCCCCAAAAAAGTAATAGAGGGGAAATCTTCCAATGGCACACTCTTTCTGGTGACTTGGAGTCCCCAAGGAATTCCTTTAATTTGACCGGTAAAAACACTCCATTACTCTATCCAAAATTAAAAACAAAGACCTAGCCATGCACTGGAGCAATTACAGCATAAAACCAAATCCCAGAAACCATTCACCCTATATAAATCTGCCTTCTTAAAATACAATTCATCCCTCCATGCTGCCAAACAAGCCTACTTTGTCTCTCTCATTAATACTCTGTCCTCAAGTCCTCGTCGTCTCTTCTCTAATAACTCTCAAATCTCCACCTCCACCCAGTATCTCATTCACTGCTCACAAGATTGCCAATCACTTTAAAAACAAGATTGACACAATTAGTCGGGGTATCTCCACTGTAAAGGTGCCTATCCCACTTAACTTTCCTCTTTAGACCTTACTACTACTGAAGAGGTTGCTGAAGTTTTCTCAGAAGCCCTCCTTACCACCTGTCTGCTGAATCCCATTCCCTCACAGCTACTACAGTCCCCCTCTTCTTCTATCCTATGCTCCCTCACTCACATCTTTAATCTCTCCCTCTCTACTGGTACTTTTCCCTCCCCTCTAAAACATGCGCTGATCACCTCTATACTTAAAAAGCCCTCACTGGAGCCCACCAGCCTGAACAACCTAATCTCCTTGCTCCCATTTATCTCTAAATTTTTAGAATGCTTAGTTTACAACCGTCTGAGCTCCTACCTCACTGACAGCAATTTTCTTGCAGTCACTTACTACACTCCACTGAAACTGCCCTACTGAAACTCACGAGCTACTAAAAACCAATGGCCAATACACCATACTCATACTACTAGACCTCTATGTGGCCTTTGATACTGTTGACCATCCCCTCCTCCTCAAAAAACCCCACTCTCTTGGCCTTCAAGAGTCTGCTCTCTCCTGGTTCTCCTCCTACCTATCACAGCGCTCCTTCATTGTTACCTATAACTCTGTCTCCTCTTCTCCACTTCCTATTTCTGTAGGGGTCCCTAAGGTTCTGTCCTTGCACTCCCCCTCTTCTTCATCTACACCTCCTCCCCTTCTTCATCTACACCTCCTCCCTTGGTCACTTGATAAACTCCCACAGATTCCAGTACCATCTCTATGCTGATGACATCCAAATCTATTGCTCTACTCCTCACCTCACTCCTTCAGTTTCCTTTCGCATTACTAACTTATTAACTGACATTTCAGCATGGATGTCACACCACTTCCTCAAACTCAATCTTTTTAAAACTGAGCTTATAATATTCCCCTCCTGCCCGTGCTCCATCAAGATCAATAATACAACTATCAGTCCCTCCCCTCATGCTAGGGTACTAGGTGGGATCCTGCACTCTGACCTGTTCTTTCAGCCCCAAATCCAATCACTGTCCCAATCTTGCGGACTTCATCTCTGTAACATCCCCAAAATACTCACCTTTTTAACCATTGAAACCACTAAGCAACTTATTCACTCCCTTGTTATCTCTCGCCTTAATTATTGTTACGCCCTTCTCTCAGGCCTACCTCTTTGCAGGCTATCCCCTCTTCAGTCTAATATGAATGCTAATGCCAGACCCGTCCACCTTCCCAACCGTTCAGTGTCCACCACCCCTCTCCCTCCACTTGCTTCCCATTGCCCACCAAATAAAATTCAAAACATTAACCATAACCTACAAAGCCATTTACAACTTTGCACCGAGCCTCATCACCAAACTTGTCTGCAAATGCTACCCAAAACATGCTCTCCACTCCTCCCAAGACCTCCTGCTCTCTACCTCCCTTTTCCCTCCTCTTGTGCTCCTCTCCAGGACTTCTGCAGAGCCTCTCCCATCCTTTGAAACTCCCTACCCCAATTTGTCCGTCTATCTCCTACTCTGTCCATTTTTAGGCAAACCCTGAAAATTCATCTCTTCAGGGAAGCCTATCCTGCCTTCAGCTAATAACCAAATATTTTATTTCTCCCATCAGTTCATCCCACGCAGCTGTTACCTTTTGTTCCACCAGCTCCTCCTTATTAGATTGTAAGCTCCCAGGAGCAGGGCCCTCCTAATCTTCTGGTACTGAATTGTATTGCTGCTGTATTGTCTTCCACTGTGCAAAACTGTTGGTGCTATATAAATCCTGTATAACAATAAAAATGTTAATCAGTATTCTTATTTTGTCTAGTAAGACTTACCCAACTCTTCATTTGTTCTACTTATACTTGGGGAAGGGGCTAATTCTCAGATGCTAGCAATGCACTCTGGAGATTATAGTCCTACATGTATGTATCCTTTCAGAAATGTCCAATAGAATAGAAATTCTCCAACTACAGACTTTTTTTAGTGTGCCTTTTTAAGCAACCTTACCAGTACACAATAATACATGTTTTGGTGTCTCAGCTTTAGCCTAATTTCTTCTTTTCTAGCTTGTGTTTTTTTAGTTGTTGTTGTTGTTTAAGTTGCTGCAGTCCCTTCTGTTCAAGCAGTAAAATGTTATCCAGAAATGTGCATATGCCAAATATTCTGCTTTTCTGTTTGAATGCAGTGCAAACAAATCATCTTATGAGTAGAACCCAAGCCCCGAACCCTTTAATTCTGCCAAGCTGTCTCTTTGAACAAGCTTTCTGTTGCGTCTTACTGTATGTGGTCTGTCTAACCTGCATAATGTTTCACTGTTTGTTCTCTTATTCAGTCTAGCTGTGAAGTTCTTCTCTTCACTTTTAATGTTGTTTCTTTCTGATTTACCTTTACTCTGTCTGTTTGTGATTTCAGTGGACTTCTCTGTGTCAAAAATCTACTTTTAGAAGCAGAAACTATTTAGGAGCCATGAAGGTACCCCCCTCATGTCACAGGAAGGTGTAGTGAGTGACAGACACTCACACATTCTGCATGTTTTCCGACAAGTCAACTCATAAGCATCATTGTTTCCTTCTGACACATTTAAACAATCAGTTCATTTTATGGATTGTCCTACTACTAATAGGCCATCCACAACCTTTAGAAGACCATTTATGAAGCTGATCCAGGGTGAAAAAGGAACCGATTTATGTTTCAGAGGCTTTCCCCTTTCAAGTGTCCTTTTTGATGTGTTATATTATTGGTTTGTTTTTAGTATTTTTTTTTTACTGTGCTTTGCAAGTTTGCATTTTTGTTTAGCTTCTTTTGTTCTGTGTTCCATCACATCAATCATTAAGCGCTTTACAGAGAGTATTAAGGACTTAACTCTTGTCCTTAAACCAGTGAGCGTACAATATAGTTTCCCTACCATTAACATGCACACAATCTAGTAATGATCAATGTTAGAGAAAGCACTGATATGTGTTTGAATTGTGAGCAGAAATTGAAGCAGCCAGGTCCTTCAAACATGGGATTTGTTGCCAATGTTATTAACAAAAAGCAATCATAAGACCATATTTTGTCCTAGAAAAGGACCCATGGATCCTAGTTTTTGAGAGGGGGCAAGGGTTAGAACCCTCAGTCAAGAAGGGAGATTATCCTTCTCAGCTCGTCTTGGTGACAACTCATACAATATTTTGAGTTGTCAATAGAAGAGAAATAGAGGGGATTCCAATTGGGACACTTGTTTTCGGTTTCTCAGGTAAGGTTTCCCTCACTTTGCAGAATTTTCCTCCTATTTCTTATTGTGCCTAAAAGAAATGAAAGGGCCTCAACGGGTCACACAAAAAAAACAGAACAAAAAAAAAATGATAGTGATTTTATCCATTCCCTATGAAAAAAAAAAAGAAAAATAGTCAATGTCAAAAAGTATATCCTTCCACTTGGAACTCTATCATTGAATTACCAGGAAAAAATTGAGGCTTGTCCACTTTTACAAGTGTTTAATTTCTAAGTAGGTTCTTGGGAGCAGTGCAACTACATTTGTTTTAACCCCACTCTTATCTGGCTGTGATCCATCACAATCTCAGCTGTGCTGTCTAATCTGCACCACACAGCTTCCTGTCAAAATGCTCTCCATCCAGCCTGTACATGAAATCTTCATTCGGTCTAATATAAAATTTCTACTCTACCACCATATACGCTATATTACCAAAAGTATTGGGACACCTGCCTTTACATGTACTTAATTGGCATCCCAGTCTTAGTCCATAGGGTTCGATATTGAGTTGGCCCACCCTTTACAGCTATAACAGCTTCAACTCGTCTAGGAAGGCTGTCCACAAGGTTTAGGAGTGTGTCTGTGGGAATGTTTGACCATTCTTCCAGAAGCGCATTTGTGAGGTCAGGCACTGATGTTGGAGAGAAGGCCTGGCTCACAGTCTGCGCTCTAATTCATCCCAAAAGGTGTTTTATTGGGTTGAGGTCAGGACTCTGTGCAGGCCAGTCAAGTTCCTCCACCACAAACACGCTCATCCATGTCTTTATGGACCTTGCTTTGTGTACTGGTCCAAATCATATGGTGGAGGGGGGATTTTGGTGTGGGTTGTTTTTCAGGGGTTGGGATTGGCCCCTTAGTTCCAGTGAAGGGAACTTTTAAGGTGTCAGCATACTAAGACATTTTGGAAAATTTCATGCTCCCAACTTTGAGGGAACAGTTTGGGGATGGCCCCTTCCTTTTCCAATATGACTGCACACAAGTGCACAAAGCAAGGTCCATAAAGACATGGATGAGCGAGTTTGGGTGGGGTGAAGGAACTTGATTGGCCTGCACAGAGTCCCGACCTCAACCCAATAGAACACCTTTGGGATGAATTAAAGCACAGACTGTGAGCCAGACCTTCTCTCCAACACCAGTGCCTGAATTCACAAATGCACTTCTGGAAGAATGGTCAAACATTCCCATAGACACACTCCTAAACCTTGTGGACAGCCTTCCCAGAAGAGTTGATGCTGTTACAGCTGCCAAGGTTGGGCCAACTCAGTATTGAACCCTACAGGTGAAGACTACGAAGCCATTAAAGTGCATGTGCGTATAAAGGCAGGTGTCCCAAAACTTTTGGTAATATAGTGTAGACTGTCCAGTGGGGATTGGGCTCAGTTCTACTTTAATGTGATTAAGCAATGTATTTGTATGTAAGTTGATTTTAACACTGAACGTTAAACGACCAATGTTGTTTAAAAGCGTAGCTTTCCAGGCTTACTGGAGAGGTTAGGTTATTGGACCTCAGGTTGGGATAAGGGGAAATCAGTGCAGTATGATTTATTTTCTGTATAATAACATTTTGTGTGTAATTACATTTTCATACATTTTCACTCAAGTGTGATCATAAGTTTTCTAACTTTTGGGTCCTGATAACAACAGGATTTAAGATGTATCCATTTAAAATGGTGCATTCCATCCAAAAGTAAAATGTCACATTAGTTTTTGACATTGATTTCTGCTCCTAAAAATTTTAGTACAGAAATTGACAGCATCAAGTTGCATTTTAGTTGTCCACTTAGTTGGATATGAATACATTTTAGTTGTCCACTTAGTTGGATATGAATACATTTTCAGTATGGATTAGGCACAGGTGAAAAAAGTCCCAGTTTCAGAGAGCATTTATCACACGTAAAAACTAGTTTTGCAGAAAAAAAAAAACACACAATTTAACACCTACCTTTTAAAAGAAGAGTATGATTGTTTTTTGTCAGATCTATTGTAACTGTTTAGGAAGTTTATTCACTTTTTTTTTTATATATATAATTTTTTTTTTGCTTTTTGTTTATACTCTGTATTTGAGAAGCATTGAATAATATAGGATTTTTTATTACAGCTTACCTGTAAAATCCTTTTCTTTCGACGGACATCACGGGACACAGAGCCACAGTAATTACTGATGGGTTATAGGGTATCACTAGGTATTGGACACTGGTCACACCCTAATCAGGAAGTTCAACCCCCTATATAACCCCTCCCCTTCCAGGGATACCTCAGTTTTGTAGCAAAGCAGTATAGGTGTATTAGAAGAGGGGCGGGACCTCTGTGTCCCGTGATGTCCGTCGAAAGAAAAGGATTTTACAGGTAAGCTGTAATAAAAAATCCTATTTTCTTTTCTCGGACATCACGGGACACAGAGCCACAGTAATTACTGATGGGATGTCCCAAAGCAATGCCAACTGAGGGGGGGGGGGGGGAAATCACAACCAAGTAGGGTGCTATCAGACCTGAGGACCCTGTACCGCTGTCTGCAGCACACTACGCCCAAAGGCGATATCCTCATGCCTTCCTACATCCACCTGATAGAATCTGGTGAATGTATGAACTGAAGACCAGGTTGCGGCCTTGCAGATCTGAGCCATAGAGGCCCGGTGATGCACTGCCCAAGAAGCACCAATAGCCCTTGTGGAATGTGCCTTGATCTGAAACGGAGGAATCTTCTGTTTCAAACCGGAAGCTTGAATAATCAACTGTCGAATCCATTTAGAAATGGTCGCTTTTGACGCTGCCTGTCCTCTATTGGGACCCTCCGGCAGCACGAACAAGACATCCGTCTTGCGAATCTGAGCAGTTGCCTCCAGATAGGTCTTGACTGCTCTTACTACATCCAAAGAATGTAATGACCTTTCTTCCGAAGAACAAGGTTCTGGAAAAAAGGAAGGTAGCACAATGTCTTGGTTTAGATGAAAATCTGAAACCACCTTCGGTAAAAAACTAGGATGAGGGCGCAGTACCACTCTATCCTTGTGTATAATCAAGTAAGGCTCTTTACAGGAAAGAGCTGCTATTTCTGATACTCTTCTAGCAGAAGAGATAGCTACCAGGAAAATTAGTTTCCTCGTCAGTAAGACCAAAGGAATCTGACGTATTGGTTCAAAAGGTTGTTTTTGTAACACCGATAGAACCAAGTTCAAGTCCCAGGGGTTTAGGGGCGCCCTAACCGGAGGATTAAGACGCATCACCCCCTGTATAAAGTTTCGGATCAGAGAATGCGAAGCAAGCGGCCGTTGAAACAACACTGATAAGGCCGACACCTGGCCCTTGATGGTACTCAAGGCCAGCTTCATCTCTAATCCTAATTGTAGAAAATCCAGAATTCTACTTATGACATATTTCCTGGGATGCCAACCCCTGGATTCACACCAGGATACATAAGCTTTCCAGACTCTATGATAAATCATTCTGGAAGCTGGCTTCCTTGCATTGATCAAGGTAGATATGGCAGGACCTGAAAGCCCACGATTTTTCAGAACGTGGGATTCAATAGCCCACCCGTCAAACCTAGCATTTGTGAGGCAGGCTGGAACACCGGACCTTGAGCTAACAGGTCTGGGTGTATCGGTAGGGTCCACCGGGAACCCACCATCATCCCTGCTATTTCTGCTTATCAGGTTCTTCTGGGCCAAACGGGGGCCACCAGAAGTGCCGACTTCCCTTCTTGCCTGAGTCTGCGAAGGAGCCGTGGCAGTAGCAGAATGGGAGGGAATGCATAAATCGGTGAGAGCCGATGCCACGGAATCACCAACGCATCCGTCCTGCCTGCAAGAGGATCCCAGGCAACCGGTAGGAAGGATTTCCCCTTCTGTAGGTTTTCGGGTATGAGCCATCAACTTAGGCTCTGACGCATCGCATGTGATAGGTGCATTGGAAAGTTTAATGCCTGCACCTTCCTGTTCCAGGTCAACAGAATACTGTGTTGCAACAGTTCTGCTTGGAACTGCGCACAGGGAACTGCTTCGAATGAAGCCACCATCTTCCCCTGCAGCCTCATACAAAGGCGGACAGAAAGACCCTTCTTGGCCCTGACTGTCAGAATCAGCTCCCTTAGAGCAGTGATCTTTGCCTGCAGACACTTCAGTTAAGCAGGAAAACTGGGCACATATAGGCCTGTATCTCTGATGCCTATTGATATCAGAAATTCTCCTCCCTGCAGGACGGAGATTACTGTCTGAATTGATTCCAAACGAAAGGACTGCATCCTTGGGAATCGTTTCAGATCTCTCAAATCCAAAATGGGTCTGTCGTCCCCATTTGGTTTTCGGACCATAGAAAGATTGGAACAGAGTCTCAATCCTTGATCCTTTGTGGGAACCCCCACAATGACCTCTTGCGACCAAAGTCGCTTTATCGCTAGAAGGAGCGACTGCTTCTCTTCTGGTTTTCTGGGAACACCTGATCTGAGGAAACGAGGAGAGGGACATTCTTGGAACTCCAGTCTGTACCCTAAGGTTACCATGGAGATTACCCATCTGTCCTGGAAGTCCTTCTGCCAGGGCCCTGAGAGCTGCAGCAGTCTTTCCCCCCACTCGAGCGAGCGGGGCGCCCCTTCATGAAGAGGTCTTAGTGTCTTGCTTAGAAGACCTTTTCCCCCAGGATTTCTTGTGTCCCTGGGGTTGACTCTTGTTTCTTGCCCCAGACGGAGGAGACCGTCGTGACTGCCTGGAGGCTGCTGCCCCTGGCGCTGGGGAAAGAGTCCGTTTAAAAGAGGGACGCTTACTCTTCTTCTTATCAGGTAAGAGAGTGCTTTTCCCACAGGAGATCGTCTTGATATAATTATCCAAGTCCTCTCCAAACAACCTTTCACCACGGAAGGGAAACCCAGCCAGAAGCTTCTTACATGGTGCTTCGGCTGACCAGTTTTTCAACCATAAGATTCTACGTATATGCACCAACCCAAGCGAGAGGCGAGAGGTTTGCACGATAGAATCTCTAATGGCGTCAACAGCATAACATAAAGCCGCAGGAAGGTTAGCAAACCCCTGGGCCTGCTGTTCAGGCAATACTTTGATGACCTGCTTAACATGGTCTCTTAAGTATTGACAGACTCCAATCGCTGCTACTGCAGGTTGGGCCACTGATCCTGCTAAAGAGAACACATCTTTCAATAAGAAGTCCATCTTTTTATCCACAGGATCTTTGAGCATCTGAGCATTGTCTACAGGACAAGTCAGATTACTATTTACAGAGGAAATGGCCGCATCAATGGCCAGTATTCCCCACCTCTTAATAAACTTTTCTTCCATAGGATAAAGTGTAGAAAACTTTTTCGGCGGAAGAAATCGCTTATCTGGGTGATCCCACTCAGAGTAAAGCAGCTTTTCAAGTAAATTATGAACAGGAAAAGCATGTGCTGCTTGGAAAGGTTTCAGTGACCCCAAAGCAGAAGAGGTTTCTGTAGTAGTTTCAGGTAGGGGCAACTTAAATGTGGAGCGGACCAAACCAGTGAGGATCTGCACTAAGACTTTCTCCTCTTGGGAAGTCGCAGAGGGTCCCTCTCCACCTGAATCCTCCGAAGAGGAATCATCTGTCCCATCCCGATCCTCTGAAAGGGATTCATCTCCTTTATCCCAGAGCTCCTCTGACTGAGGGTCTTGGGGAGCAGAGGAAGGCCTTGTGCGTTTTCTTCCACTCAGTGAAGATGTAATCGCGGCCATTAGTTTTTTCTCTAATCCAGAAATGGTTGAGGAAAAAACTTCTTGTGTAATGTACACAGGGGCTGAAGTGCCGGCAGCAGATGTAGCCCCTAACCCCAAAAGGCTCTCCCTGTCCAGCTGCCCCTGGTCCCTCAGGAGGGGATGGTGTAGCAGACAGGGGGTCCTCAGAACCTGAACGAGACCCCCTAGTGCCTCTGGTTCTAGGGGTGCTTGAACCTCTTCTACCCATAGTGCAAAGCAACAAGGTGTGAGGTATCAAAAACGAACACTGACTGCTGAGCGATGTAGTCTGGCTAAAAGCCTTGCTACCAAATGCCCAATCCGGTGTTCTTTAGTGAATGCAGCCTAGGGGAATGCCTGTGTCCCACCTTACATGTGACTGTCAGCTCTGTGTCTCTCCAAAGCTCAGAGCACCTATACAGTGTGCTTTAAATAGCCATGCTTTCAGGCAATGTGGGCGTCTGGGCACGCTGACGCTGTGCTGACGCCCCGCCCCCCCTCCCCCCCTCGTTTTTGAAAAACGAGCGCTTCCCGCGCGAGCCGACCCTTTCTGACAAGCCTGAAGGGAGGCTGGGGTTGGGGAATAAGGAGGAGGCCGGCAGTGATGGGCCCTGCATCGCAATGCGGCTTCGGTGGCGGCAGGGGTAGCGGCTGTGACAGTGCGGTCTCACCCGCCTTACAGCCTACCTGAGCCTTTCCCTAGCCTGGGGGGGACCATCCCAGCAGAGAAAACCCCCCACCATCTACCTTTGGAGCTGGAGGAAGAGCCTGTGCAGCGGACGCTGAGACAGATCAAGCATGAGAAGGTTTGTGCTCTTGGCCGCCCCCGGTGGTCACAATAGGCACAGCATGCATACACTTTAAAGGAGAAGAGCCACTAGAATTTAAAATTCTGTGGAATCTCCTCTTACCTTATCCAGGCCGCAGGGTTCAGTTTACACAGACCCAGCCTTCGCCTCTCACGGTGGGCCCCGTTTGTGAAAAACCGTCAGAGACTGGGGCCCCCATCAGTAGGGGGATCCTTCAGTTCTGGGCCTGTAAAGCACCTCGCCAGAAATTAGGAAGTTTAAAGCCATTTTCTGATCCGCGGGTCCAGCTCTCTAAAAAGAGAAGCGTTACAGGTAAAACCTCATTTCTTCGGACACGAGGCCCGGGTACCATTCAATTCGGCCATGAAAAGACACTTTGAATGGATCCGGTCGCCTGGCTTGCCCCAGTATAGGATCTTTGGGATATTCCTTTTGGAGCTTCAGCACAGGACATCTTTGCACGTCCAACACCTAAGACACTGGTGTAAAAACTGAGGTATCCCTGGAAGGGGAGGGGTTAATAGGGGGTGGAACTTCCTGATTAGGGTGTGACCAGTGTCCAATACCTAGTGATACCCTATAACCCATCAGTAATTACTGTGGCTCTGTGTCCCGTGATGTCCGAGAAAAGAAAGGATTATCCATGATTCTGCTTGCAGAAATTGTACATTTCCATCCAAAGGTAAAATGTTACATTTGTTTTTTACTTTGATTTTTGCACCAAAAAATTTAGTACAGAAATTCACAGCACTAAGTTGGACAAGAATGCATTTTAGTTGTCCACTTATTTGGACATAGATATATTTTAAGCCCTGGTGTGGACAAGGAGAATCCATGACTCTTTGAAGAGCCTACTGGGCTTTCAAATAAAAATACATGGTACTACCCGCATGCTTGTTGTCTGTGTATAACTGACTAATGCAGATGGTTCCAATCTCTGATGGAAGAGAGAGAGTGGCCCCACTTAGTCCTTCTGCTGTGTTTATACTTGGACCTCTTCTGATTTTCAGGCAGGCTTCCTTTTTCATAGTTTCAGGAAAAGAAAATAGGACAAAAATCTGACACTCAACAGAAAATATAAAAAATACTATGGGGTCCATTTGTAAATATTTTCATTCAGATTCACGCATCTTTCTAAAAAGTAAAATGTGCAAATTCTGGGTGTAAGTTGTGCACCTTATATGAAAGAATTCCTAAATAGACCTAAATGTTCCCTTTAAAGCAGAGTTAAACCTCAAAGTGAACTGGTCTCACCCCCACCTTTGCTCCTTTCTATTTAATGCTAGCAACAACAGACTCTCAAATACTTCCCTTTAATTGGAATCTGGCTTGCTAAATTTATGGCCCAATACTTCCTTGTTAACGCTGTGGTAGGACTGAATGTGTATGAGCATCCAGTGGATTTAGGTTGCTGTGCCCCAACTAGTACTTGGATGGCCAACAATTTCCAAAATAAACAGAGTTATTGGGGGGGGGGGGGGGATAGAGTGGGATTATTAGGTTGAAGGAGTTTGCAATACTGTTATTAAACTCACCACTAGGAAAAGCAAGATGGAATGATGGTGGTATGGTTAGTGGAATTGGAAAGGATGTTAGGAGAATTGATGTCACCTGTCCACTTCCAGTCCTGCAAGAATAGTAAAAACACAGCATGAAGTTGTGCCATAAAGGGATTATGTAAACAATATATATTACTGCTAAATAGAACATATCAAATATGGCACCTAGAGATAGAATTCGGTTGCGATATGACTTCACAATAAAGGTAAAAATTAGTGATCTAGTAGGTCTGTCTATATAGAATGTTAGGACTAAGTCATGTATATATCTGGATCTAAAAAATAAGTGCTCAGCTCTACAGCGGGAGGGCTATGCCTGAGACCTGGGGTGGAAGCTAGACAGTTGAGTGTATGGAAACAATGGAATCGGTTGCATCTCTTATAAAAACAGCCAAAAAGTTTCGGAGGTGCACACTTGCTTGTTCAAGGCTATCTTCAAGTGTTTGGCCTCCTCCTTGAACATAGTATCGCCAGACCTGGTCTCAGATGTAACCAGCCCTGCCTGTTGAGTGCCTCTAATTCAAATCGCATCCAGGCAGACCATCTCCATTACACTTGGAAAAAGACTGATCCCAGTCTCAAACATGTAACAAAAAAAAATGCCATGTCAGCTGCCTTGCATTTTACATAAAGAAATGCCCCATGTTTTATGTGCCCTGTTGATTGATGGCATACAAATGATTTGTGCCTGAGGGAATAGAATAGTCAAAACTACACAGCAGGCAGATTCAAAGCTATACACATTTTACTACCATGTACAGCTGTGTGTTGTAACCAGTAACACCAGGTCACACTTAAAGGGTAACTCCACTTTCGTGGGGGAGAAAAAATGGCAAATAAAGAAAAAAATAATATAGCACATATAATTGCGACACTAATCATACAAATTGTAATTGAATGTTATTAAAAATTACCTTTTCACATATTGTAATTGAATTTATTAAAAATTACCTTTTCATTTCAATCAGAAGCCACTGTAATTTTCTGAGAATGCATTGCAATTTGGCTACATGGAGTTGTTCTGTACACAGAGTGTGTAGTGATCACTCCCCAGAAACATAGTTTCCTGCTTGTGTGATTGGCTCACCAATTTTCCCAGAAGTCTGCCTAAGATAAAAGTCAAATTTCAGGCATCCCCTGCAACAAAAATTTCATTTTTGTAGAGATACTTTCAATAAGAGCACGTCTAAAGGGATGCAGGCCCAGCAGATTTCCTCATTAGTGCCCTGAAGCTGCACGACTGACAATTATGAAACCACTCCCATTAGACCCACTCGGTACAGAGGCACAGACAAACACACATGGATTACTTCAGAATAACAAAAGGTAGGAATCTGCAACAAAGGTTGTTATAATCCTTGCAATGTACATAGATCACCCAGAGGGGAATGTTTTTTTCTCAACAAAAGTGGAGTTATGCTTTAAGCTATTCTAAAAGCTGCCATCACAATGATGTTTTGGTTGCTATGCAAAAAAATTGAGAAGCCGTGGCTTACTCTAGACACATTATATATAAAACACATATTTGCATACCCTGTATAAATAAAACTTGAAAAATGCAATCGTTTACTAGCAAATTAAGATTAACTAATTATCTTTTATTAGGTCTTTAAAATCAACATTGTTCTTTGTCCAAGTAATTTTTTTTTTGTTTGCTCATTGTTGTCCTCTAAGTCCCTTAATGTAGCAATGCTAATTTATTCGTCAATCTTTTAAGGTCACCAGACCAAAAATTGTCATAAAATCCTCTGTGGTTCCCATTGTATTAAAAATCAAGGCATGTACACGTGTCAGTCTATTTTAAATGAGCCATTCTGGATCGCCTTCTAAATGGGTCTTGGTTTTCCTTTAACAAAATAATCTTGCATTTGATCTGGGTTGCCAATTAATGTCTAACTGAGTACTTTTCTTTTAAATTGTTTTGTTTGTTTTATTATAATTGCACATAGGAAATGCACTGCAAACAGCAGCACTTCATTTTCATACTCAATAACCCACAAATTCATGTCATAGGTGAAATGTTTTTTTCACAGTACTCTGTGTGAATGCATCCGTGTGTTATTTCTTCGTTCAAGAATGTTTGCATTCGAGTCAATCTGTATACTTGCCAACTTCTACATTCCGCTGATAATTTGGTTTGCATTGTTTTATGTATCTTTTTATAGATCTGTGTTGTCAAATTATATAGCCTGCAAATTCCCAGGAGGCCCCCCCTTCATGCATTTTTCATTGTAAAAATTCAAACAAAGCTATTTAGAGCATTGATGGTGTTAGGTCCCAGAAGGGCAATTAACTGACATGCAGCTTGCTGATTTGGATGTGTTTCACAGTTCATTTACCAAAGTGACCCATTAGGATTCTCTGGAAGAAGGCTATTCCAAAATAAAATCCATGTCACAAGCTTTTGGGACAAGGATAATCCTGGAACCTGAACACTAAAGCCATTTTTTTTTTTGAAAATACAATATTTTAAGGCAAGGCAACAATTTCAATTTCCCAATACTTGTACGGGTTCTTGAAGTATTCAGTTCTGATGTTACTCTTGTTACTATGCAACCATTCCACATCTGTCATAGACAGCAGTGCTTAATGTTCTGCATAGCAGAAAGTTAAGGGGTGTAGATTGAAATATGGCCTGTCATACCTCACTTTTTTTATAGGTTCAGGTTTGGGTGGTCATCCTTATCCTGGCTGACATGGAATGCAAGAGGAGGTTCAGACTTTTTTCAGATTTCACTGGCTGCATGCTTTTTCCAGACCAGTGGATCACTAAGTACCGTAGCCAGGTTTTGGATAGCCGCCCTGAAACCTGTTTCTTAAAAAACAAGGGAAAAAGCATCAGCTTCCACTGGAGTTACTTAGCATTTCACAAAGAACACCATTTACTTTGCCCATTGAGTACGAACTTACAGGTTTCTTTATTAAAGAATAAAATGCAAATAAAACAGAAATACAATACAATCTGCATTTCTCACATTTCCTGTACAAATGTATATTTGTATAGAGAGAGAAACATCATCTGTACACCCCTCAAATTTTTGTAAATATCTTATATCTTTTCATGTGACAACACTGAAGAAATTATACTTTGCTACAATGTAAAGTAGTGAGTGTACAGCTTGTATAACAGTATAAATTTGCTGTCCCCTCAAAATAAAGCAACACACAGCCATTAATGTCTAAACCGCTGGCAACAAAAGTGAGTACACCCCTACATGAAAATGCCCAAATTGGGCCCAAAGTGTCAATATTTTGTGTGGCGACCATTATTTTCCAGCACTGCCTTAACCCTCCTAGGCATGGAGTTCACCAGAGCTTCACAGGTTGCCACTGGAGTCCTCTTCCACTCCTCCATGATGACATCACAGAGCTTGTGGATGTTGGAGACCTTGCGCTCCTCCACCTTCTGTTTGAGGATGCCCCACATCAATAGGGTTTAGGTTTGGAGACATGCTTGTCCAGTCCATCACCTTTACCCTCAGCTTCTTTAACAAGGCAGTGGTCGTCTTGGAGGTGTGTTTGGGGTCGTTATCATGTTGGAATACTGCCCTGCAGCCCAGTATCTTAAGGGAGAGGATCATGCTTTGCTTCAGTATGTCACAGTACATGTTGGCATTCATGGTCCCCTCAATCAACTGTAGCTCCCAAGTGCTGGCAGCACTCATGAAGCCCCAGACCATGACACTTTCACCACCATGCTTGACTGTAGGCAAGACACGCTTTTCTTTGTACTCCTCACCTGGTTGCCGCCACACGCACTTGACACCATCTGAACCAAATAAGTTTATCTTGGTCTCATTAGACCACAGGACATGGTTCCAGTAATCCATGTCCTTAGTCTGCTTGTCTTCAGCAAACTGTTTGCGGGCTTTCTTGTGCATCATCTTTAGAAGAGACTTCCTTCTTGGATGACAGCCATGCAGACCAATTTGATGCAGTGTGCGGCATATGGTCTGAGCACTAACAGGCTGACCCCCCACCCCTTTAACCTCTGCAGCAATGCTGGCAGCACTCATATGTCCATTTACCAAAGACAACATATGGAAATGACGCTGAGCACGTGCACTCAACTTCTTTGATCGACCATGGCGAGGCCTGTTCTGAGTGGAACCTGTCTGTTAAAGCTGTATGGTCTTGGCCACCATGCTGCAGCTCAGTTTCAGGGTCTTGGCAATCTTTTTATAGCCTAGGCCATCTTTATGTAGAGCAGCAATTCTTTTTTTCAGATCCTCAGAGAGTTCTTGGGCATGAGGTGCCATGTTTAACTTCCACTGACCGGTATGAGAGAGTGAGAGCGATAACACCAAATTTAACACACCTACTCCCCAATCACACCTGAGACCTTGTAACACTAAGGGGTCACATGATACTGGGGAGGGAAAATGGCTAATTGGGCCCAATTTGGACATTTTCACTTGGGGTGTACTCACTTTTGTTGCCAGCGGTTTCGACATTAATGGCTGTGTGTTGCGTTATTTTGAGGGGACAGCAAATTTACACTGTTATACATGCTGTACACTCACTACTTTACATTGTAGCAAGGTAACATTTCTTCAGTGTTGTCACATGAAAAGATATAATAAAATATTTACAAAAATGTGAGGGTGTACTCACTCTTCTGAGATACTGTATATTGGTACAAATGGCATCATGCAAACAACAGAGTATTACCTGTACTGTGTTGGCAGTTTATAGTGGTCAGAGGACTTTAGATTGAGCATTAATGGGGTCTAAACCTTATCAGAAAGGGAAAGAAAGGTGCAGAGGTTGTTTTTGAGTGTTGTATCCTAGAGAAATCCTATTGCTCCTAAAGATAA
The DNA here is from genome assembly GCA_037952835.1 of Lithobates septentrionalis. Lineage (NCBI taxonomy): Eukaryota > Metazoa > Chordata > Amphibia > Anura > Ranidae > Lithobates > Lithobates septentrionalis. The sequence goes on from JBBDGP010002355.1 coordinate 2,034,422, forward strand.
AAAGCAGAGCTAAGGGGCTGAAAACTCTATGGGCTTTATGGTATATTGAACAAAGACCAGTGGCATTCAACTATTTATCCAATACCTTTTCCAAAATACTGTCACTTCGGGGAGGGGGTAAGCCCAATAACCTGTGTAAGTGCCGACACAGACTGACTTTTTAGGGCTCCAGCAGGCCAAGAGTGAATTGGGGAAGTGTGGGGAGGAAGTGCCAATGGGGGCTATCAAAAGAACCTGTAATTTTTCTCTGAATGGGCAGGTTCATTTTATATGGTTGTACAGAAAATTGAACAAGACTGGAAAGGCATTCTGTTTCTAAACTAAATTGATTGCCATGTCTAATAATATTGGTTTCAAGCAATTAGCAGGATGGGCTATGGCTTTTAGTTTTTGGCATCTTCAGGTCCTCAGACTATCACTTGCTTCATAAATTCCAAAGCATAGGAAGCAGCTGCTTTTTGAACAGCCAAATTTGCCAAACATGGCCTGTCTTCAATTCCTGTATGTACAGTACCACATCAACCATATGCCATATTCTGTAAGTATGACCTTTTTGATCTATATGTAAAGAGTGTTCGTTTATCAACCATCTGAAAACGTCCACATTTATCTTGTTAGCGGCAATATGGATGCATCAGTAAAACCTTAACCTCAAAAGCCGTTTTTGAATTTTTAAAAATTAAAATATTTACTATGTTTAACTTTTGTGCATTCCTCACAGAATTCATACCTGCAAGACTGACATACTGCCTTCATCTTTCTTTATTGTGCCTTTCCACACTCAAAACTGACCTAAACACAATTACCCTAAATATTTGGATCATCTCAGTAATACCATGATGGTCAAGAGATACAAACTGGCTTTTATTTGATACGGTCTTTGTTGCCGGTAGCAGCCAGTCATATTATCTTTATCAATATTATTACATTTCCATTCATTCGTTTTAAGCAGGAATATTGAGGGCAAAAACAATAGTTTTCTTTTTAAACACTAATAAATAGGGCTTTTATATTGTAACTTCAGTTAAAAAAAAGCAATAAGGCAGTCATAGACTACCTTCCCAGCAAATAACATTAGTGCCTCGACTGGGTGTTTATAGCCAATGGTATTACTGCTTACACACATGGTATTAGCTTGCGTCTTCATCCCAAAAAACAGGGTTTGCTGCACAGACCTTACAGCATGGGGAACTTACACCCAGCCCATAACTACTTATAGCATTGGTAAGCACTGGGCTAAATTTATTTAGAAGGCCCCTGTCGTTTCCTACATTTTTAAAGAATGATTGTCTTTCTGTGCTATCAGGCACAGGGCGGTGATGTCACAAGCAAACCATCACAAGTAATCAGATATTCGATTTTATTGCGTATAGGCAACCAATTAAAATCTGATGTCTGAAACACGAATTAAACATAAATTCTGATGTCCAATTGCTGTTATCCACAACACCTCTCAGACTTAGACTTCACATTGCCAAATTATGCCAATTGTGGTTGTTAGTAAGTTAATATAATAACTCATGGTAACCAAACAAATGTTATTCTACACCCGTTTATAGCTGATGCAAAGAGGAAAGATGGTTACCATTAGTTACTTTTCTTTTCACATTTTTATTTGCCTTTTGAAATAATCTTTAATGTCTTCCCTGTTCTGTGTGTTCCAGCTCCTTCCCCCTCTTTTTCAGTTTCCATAAATGTCTCTACAATATGTCTTAATTTGGATAGCTGCTCTATACTGCACGCTGCCTGAATGAATGATGATAATATACCTTATTTCTTCATTATTATACAGAGGGAATCAATGGCAATAATAAGCTTAGAGAAACCAGGCACAGCAAAATGTTATTAATAATGCATGAGGCATTAAGGACATATATTTTTTATAGGCAAAAAGAGATGTCAGGGGTCGTAAAATTGCTTTTCGGCAGATTGTGCCGCAGAGGTTGGCAAGTATACATGGAATGCTATGACAATGCCAGCAATACATTCTTCATGATCTCAGTTCACTAAGGAGAATGTACTGATTATGTCTCATGATCTGCACTCATAAACTCACTTACAGTACAACTTGTGATCTGCTCATGTCTTGCTTCAGCCAACGGCAGTCTAACCAGCTCTGTGTTCAAAGATATTCTAAAGCTTATATGCGTGCTTGACACAATTTGCACTGTATCTATAATCTGCCATTGTTGTGCTGTTGGTTTCTGTGTTAATTGTGCTTTTTCTGTTTAGATTAATATATATCATGAGTTTGAAATGTGATGAGGAAACAACAAAACCCATGTAATCCTTTAAGAACAACCATGTTTTTTTAAACTCCTTGACCTTTTTATTATATCCATGGATAGTGAACAACTTTTAAAATGATAACATCTTACCTCTGGCTTTTTAGTCCCCCCTAACTTGAAAGCTCTCATCACAGATCCATTGGATTGCGTTGTTTATGGTCAGCCAGTCTGTGTCTATACAGTAGATATGGACTAGGAATGAGGATTGTTACTGTTTCACTTACCTCAATGTCTTCCATGCCAGGAGTCATAAATGTTCATTTCTCTGCTGCACTGTTCACATGTATGCACTGCAGTTCACAAACTGTTAGAAGCAGTTAGCTCCTGAACAGATTTTCTTTGTCTCATGTCTAGAGAACAAGGAAGCCACCAGAAACCCTTGCAGATTTGCACAGTTGACTATCTGAAAATACATGGGATAATGTATGGTCAGGTTTTGGCTTAACTTGTACAGGGGCGGCATGTCTATAGTAATTTTTGCTCTCTAGTAGTCACATGAGTTTAGTGCTGTATAGAAATCATCATTTTTGGATGCTGGCACTGAAAATATAAATCAAACGGGTCTTCATAGCATGTCTTCTTTTCTTCTTGGTCTATGACTGCAGTTACCATGCAGGAATAATCTAAATACTGTAATATTTTCAGTGCTTGGATCTACAATGGCAGCTTTCAATGGTTTGTTAAAAAGGCAGAGGTAAAAGCATACTTAAAAAAAACAACAAGTTTTTGAATTGGCTATCCTTTATTAATACTGAAAGTTGTTAATTTCAATAAATGAACACATTTATTTTGCAACTATTTCCAGGTGTATACTTTTCTAGTGCACATTAGGGGTAATAAAGAATGTAAATGGTTGCTATAAGCAATACCCCCATCCATTATTACTCTTGGTAATACAAGAAAAATTCAGGATGGAAAGGCTCTTAATCAATTTTGAGGAGAGGTGTGAGAAATCAGCAGGTTACAATATGGCTGCATGGGCTGTGGCAATACATACACCTCTGCTTTATAGTAACTCAAGCCAAAGATGTTTGGGGCTAAGAAATTAAAGCCCAACTCCAGACAAAATATGACCCCTCCCTTGTAAAAGTATATTTCTCTAAACCCATCTTCTGGGTTCTTCACTGGAGCCACTTCCAGGTGCGAGAAGTGCCACTTTACTCCTTGCAGATGTGCCCACACTGGCTGGTCCCCTGGACCCCTTATACTACTATCACTCTTCTTCTGGATCCTGCCACTGAACCGCCAAAAGGAAGTGTCCACGTCACGTAGGCAAGTGACATGGACACTCAAAGGACCACTCCTCATGGACTCTGGAATGGAGCATCACAACTGCAGTTTTAGGTAAGTAAAAGGGGTATTTAGATTTTTTTTTTATGCCAGCCATTAGTTAAAGGGGGGTGGGGGGGTGCAAGAAGGGTTCATGTTTTGCCCAGAGTTGGCCTTTAACATTTGAAATGTCTAAACTATAACTTTAAGCTTAAAGTGGATGTAAACCAGATTCATGAAAGTTGAGCTGGGCACATAGATCTGTAGTGTTTTCTTATCTATCTTCAAAGAGCTAAGTCCCGTAGCTGTCTCTTCCTCCGTAGCTCTGTTATCAGCCTGATAATTTCTCACACGTTCTCCAGGACGGGAGATAGAAGTGTGTGTCGGAGCAGGTTGCTATAAATAGATTAGCAGTCGGCTTGCCGTCTAAGAGCAGAGCTGTACACATTCCTTTCTTCCTTTGCCTATGAGGAGAGGGGGTGTGTGACTTTACTCCAATCAGCTGTCTTGGCTGTATGCCCAGGCGTCACTGCAGTACTAACCAGGAAGAGAAAAACTTTAACACGATCTGCACTTTCTAAAGGATATATACAGCTGAAGACAGCAGATATACAGGCTGTTCACTTCACTTGATTTATGTGAGGGTTTACATCCACTTTAATGATATATTAAAATAGTTTTTGATATAAGTTCTAATTAAAATTTAATTCATGTTTGGAGCCTCGCTCACTTCCTATTGCCCCCAAATAATTTCTTAGGTGTCAGTTCTTTTTAGATGACCTAATTGTTGATTCTTAAGTATTTGCAACTACAAGGTTTGCCAAAGTTTAACCTCTCTCTAGAATAGAAGCGTTTTCTACTTACTGGATGATAACATCCTGATTGTCTTACTATATTTAACCTACCTACACACTAGGCATGCTCCTTTAGGTTCTCCTGAACTTTTGTAATGCAGCCAGCCTTAGAAATGAAACAACAATACATTCTGTTGATAAGCTTTGACATACCTCTTCCAGAAGACTGATAGTTGTGTCTAGCTATGATACACTACCTTGTCTACAATATTTTAAACTTCAACGCGCTTGTTCATTTAGTAAGTATTTAGGAGTTTTATGGACCTTGGACATAGTTTGCCGCATAGGAAAAATACACAGAATTATAATAAATTGTTAAAACAGGAAAACACTGTGGACACAATTTTATTTACTTTACATAAACTTATAGTTTTAATGCCATATCATAAACATATTGTATTATTTGGTGTCCCCTTTTTTCTTATAGCTGTACAATGTGTTTTGTTTTTTATCATTTTGGTTCCAGTTTTGTTGACCAAAAATGTCCACCTACATGTGGCGGAAACATAAACATCATCATACTCTATGTTGTGCAAGCAATTTCTAATTATTATTTTTTTTCCTCTGGCTGCTTTCCATTCAGGTCAAACAGGCCGTGGGCTTAAAAGGACTGTTTCTGAGAAATCCAAAGCAAGCGTCTCTGGACAGTCATGCTGCTGGGCAGCTTCATCGGAAACATTCCATTAGTAGTCACATATTGAGAAGAACCGCCAGTGCTCCAACTAAAGGCCAGCAAAAACACAAAAAGGGCTTTCCAGAAATTGCCATTGATTCCAAAGACAACAGCTCTGAAGGGGCTAGCGAAGATAGAGAGACGGATGATTCCTCTTTACCCCGCTTTGATAAGGAGGCTGAAAGTGCTTCTCCGATTCTACCATCTAGGGACGGTAGTCCCACGGAAATGCACAGCAAGGGTTTGAAAGGTAAGAGTTGTAGGTCTAGTAAAAGCAAAGGCCATGTTCGTATCTCTAGGGGAACGACATTCAGCGAATCATTTCGGAGATCTGAAAAAGTCCCCCATCATGACAGCCCTTCTCATAAAATGGGTGTGTTCGCACGTTGCTCAATGAATGGTTCAGGTAGGATCGGAATGGCCACCAACTGTATGAAATGCATGATTGGCTCTAAAGAGAGCCCAGATCTAGACTGTAAGTGGAATGATAATACCAGCACCAAGCCTGTTATACATGACATTAAAGCTCGCGAACATTATAGCAGTGTGCAAGAAGAAAGGTTAGAATTGAAATATTATGGTATTACAGATCAGCCAAGGCGGCAACAGACAGACTTATTATCCCTCAGTGACCTTGGGAATGCCAATGATCCACCCCGAAACTCTCAGTCTATTGTTATTCCGGGAAAGAAAAATGGAGACTCTAAATGTGCTGGGATAAAAAGTAATCCTAGACAGAGGTGGCAATGCCAAACAGGTGGCAGGTATGGAAGTACTGTCAATTTGGTACCTGTCGGCAGTGGTTCAGTTTCCTCTAGCTCCAGCAGCCTAGAGAGTATTGGAAGTCCTGAACAGTCTATGGGCTGGCATGAAAATTCTCGAAGGCAAATGGGCACCCTTCAAAGAGAAATGAATGCCTTGTTCGTCCAAAAGTTGGAGGAAATTCGAAGTAAATCCCCTATATTCTTTACTGGTAAGATACTGTGTCCCGCTATAACCTTTGTAGAACATCAATCACAACATAGAATTCTCTTAGTTCCCTCATTCAGTGTTGTGGTTTTAGTCTGCAGACATTAGTTCCATGAGTCTAGTCACAACATTGGTGTAATGTACATTTTCGATGTCTTTGCTGTGTGTGTCTGTGTGTGTTGCTTATATGTCACGTGATGTTTTTTCCAGTTAGAGTATTTCATTTTATTTAAATACATTAACTGTATTCTAGGTATACAGTATATAACCCAGTATCAAGAGAAATAAATGGGTAACTTGATGAAAGATTGTATTATACTCAATAAGTTTTGCATCTAACTGTACAAAAAATTGGCAACCACCCCAAACCACAACCGACCCCTGCCCGAAGGTGCACATGGAAAGACAATGCACAACACAACGCAGACAAAAGGCCCCACCAAGGGACCCCTCACACACCGTGGCCCCAACTCCAAACCCCCAGAGCCCTCACAGCAATAGCACACACAGGAATGGACAGACAAAGGGCAGGCACACCACAGACAAAAGACCTCCCAGCACACACACCAGCCAGCCAACAAAACAACCAATCTGGCCCCGCCCAACAGTCCATGCCAAAAACCAGAGGGTTTCTCCTGCAAATATGTGCGCAAGCTGCAGCTCCCACGTCAAGAGGGTCCCCCACACACACCCCAGCCTCAACTCCTCAAATCCAAACCCCCAGAGCCCTCACAGAAATTGAACACACAAGAATGGACAGACCAAGGGCAGACATGCCCAGAGGGAGCCACCCCCCCCTTCCCAAAGGCACAGGGATGCACGCGTCTCCCAGCAAGAACACAAGGGCAGTGTAAGCACCCAGCGCACCCCCGCACCCAGTCCACCCAACAGCACAAAAAAGTGGTGGAGCACACACAAGAATGGATAGACCAGGGCTCTCAAACTGGTGCCCCCCCCCCCAGCTGTTGTAGAACGACAAGTCCCATCATGCCTTTGCCTGAGGGAGTCATGCTTGTAACAGTCTGCCTTACAATCATGGGACTTGTATTTTCACAACAGCTGGAGGGCCACCGGTTTAAGACCCCTAGGATAGACTATGGTATGTAAGCTTTAGAACGTTAGTCTTTGATGGGGTGCCTGTAGACACTAAGCGACAGCTGGATCTAAAAAAATTCTCTAACTCCCCTCTGGCACCTACCGGAGTTTGCCAGTATGTTCCTAGCCAAAAGTTGTCTTGGCCTGACCTGCAATGGTTTCTTGTGCAACTGATGCAGGCAAGCAGATGCAGCACATGAGTGGCTAGGAGCTTCCTTCCCTCCTTCTTAGACATTTTTAAACAAACAATTTAAAGTAAGCACTTATAACACTTCTTATCACCACTTGGAGAGGCCCTAAAAACCTGATCTTTCCTCAAACATCATATGCTAGATCAGGGGCAAGATCAAATCTTTTAAGTCCACCCTTCATAGGGTGATTCCATGTGCCTATCCTAGAAAAACAATAAACTTCCATAGGATCAGATTAGTTGCTTTTGGTTACAATACCCTTTTTTGTACAGTTTTTAACAGTTTTTATATCCATCTCTCTTCCTGATTTTACTCTCAATCTTACAAATACTCTGACTGGAGGACATTACACTCTGATGTAGCAGTACCTGTTTGTTGTATGGACTATATGTTCAAATTAAAGTTCCTGGATTCCTTTCCTCACTAACTACTGTCATGTGTTCTGCCTTTTCACTTGTATTTTCCTCAACTCTCTAGTAAAAGACTGAAAGGACAAGCCAGATAAGGTAACAAACTGTTACTGGGTTACAAGCCATGTGTAAGATGGCCTTTTGTGTGATGTTTTGTCAATACCTCTTAAATATCAAAATAACCAGGAAAATAATAAACTTCAATATGAAGATCAAAAATCAACATGACATTAATATTTTAATATCTATAACCCAAACAACTTTGAAGTGAACCTGTCACCAATTTTAAACTTTGAAAGAGCTGACAACACTAGGTGCCTGCTATTACTTCTATTGGTTAGAAAACCTTCCAATTTAGTTTTACTTTGCTAGGGGCCTTACTTCTGGTCTAGGTTCCACATGCTTTCTTATACTGTACTCTGTCCAATAAGACTGCCCTAAACAGACCTTTGTGACCTTAGCTATGAGTAAGCACTCAGTTTCGAGTGTGAAACGCGTCAGCTGATCCTGTACATCCTGCATGATTGTCTTGTACTTTTGATGGTCCTATCTCTACAATAAAGACAAGTTTTCTACTTCATCCAGTGTGCAGCATCCAGATCTTTCTATCCAATACCTTGCAAAGTTACAAGGTATGTGCAAAGTCCACCCTGTCCATTTTATTCTCGCCTCTCCAGCATTCCTCTGACATGCCTTCCTCTGTCACAATTGCTACAGAAATATCCAATGTTGTCTGATGTCTGAGCTTGGGGGAAGCGGTGACATTACCTCCTCCATTATGTGATATTGCTTGGCTCTAGTACACACTGCATCATAGGAGTTGGTAACATGGCCCCCCTTCCTAGAAGCACCACTTATTTTGCAGTGGTGGCCATAATTGAAGGTGCATGGGGGGGGGGGGGGCGCTGCTTTAGAGGTGTGTAAAAGATAATGGAGGGTTGACTTGGACGTAGTACAGGGCTCAGACCTTGAAGTCAGGCCCCAAGCAACAGATGAAACTAAATAAAGAGGCCCCACAGAAGAGGCTTTTCTGGGTAATAAAGCCAATATTTGAAGGTGCTGGGGGGGGGGGTGGGGCTGCTTTAGAGGTGAGTAAAAGATGGTGGAGGATTGGTATGGAAGTAGGACAATGCTTAGGCCCTGAAGTAGGGAAGTCAGACTCCTAGCAACAAATGGTTCTAAATAAGGAGAACCCACAAAAGAGGCATTTCTGGGTGATAAAGCCAACAGCAGACATGACATTTTATTTTAAATGTTTAAAATGGGGGTGGGTTTGCTTTCGGTTTTACCTTGCTTTATCCAAATCCTACCTTCATATTGTTATATACTGTACAGTATATTGCAGACCATTTTCCTTTTTGCACAAAGACAATGTCATTAGAATAAGTGTCATGAATAATAGTTTCTATCAGCATTTTGAGTGTTCTGTTAAAGCAGAACTCTAGCCAAAAATAACAAGATAAAAATAAATAGCACATTAGGAAATAAAATCCAAAAAACAGCTTTTGTTGTAATATTCACCTTCAGTCCAGAATTTCCACATCAGTATTATTTTCTGCCCCCACATATGCTTAGTCTGATAGCCAACATCATTCAACCCTCTTTTTTGAGCCTGGGTTTTCCTGGACCTGCCCCAGCCAGTGACTGGAGAGTGAAAGGGAAAGAAACACAATGATGAGCCAATCTCTGTCACTCTGCTCTCTCTTCCTATAGGCATGCTTCTTGTCAGCACATGAACTGATTGTCTCCTGTGCAGGGATTGTTTGAGGCTGATGCCAAATCATACTCTGATACCATTTGCAATTACAAATGCATTTATTAATGTATTAATGATTGCATAATGTCATTAATTATAGCCTTTTATATCTGTCTGGAATTCAGCTTTAATTTTTATGGGTAGAAGTGCATTAAATCAATAATTGTACACCTTATAATTTTGAGAGGTTTAGTATTTCTGTAACAAAATTAAATGTATATCAGCAATAAGGAAGAATGGCATAATGTAAGTTACATTATCAGGAGGGCCAAGCAGAACAATTCCTTGCGATATAACTTCTAGCATGAAAATGAATGGTTATTAAAAAACTCAAGTGACCATTGAATGCTATTATCAAAGTTTAAACAGCTGGACATTTTCAAGATACTATTAAAACTCAAATGTTGGAACAATTTTAGTTTTAGGAAGCCAATATGTAGATACATAAGAGGTATTGCCTAAGGTTGACTTCTCCAGCTGGCCACACTTATTCCTCTCTGATTGTACAATCAAATTTACCAACTACTCTGTAATGTAGAGGGTCTAGCTGAGTGATAATTGAATGGATTGTTTCAATAGGCCCTCGCACAGCTTTTCATACATACATCTAAATGAGCTTGTAAAGAGATTGTACTGCCAGATTGTAACATGTCTGACCAGCGCCAGTCTTTTTTTACAAATAAACCCCGCTACTGAATTTTGTATTGAAATTATATATGCATGAAGAATGTGTGGCCTGTTTTTGCATGTTGTGTGTTCAGTGAAGTAGCATGTGCTTGTTTATTCATATTGCTTAGTGTAGACCTATTACGGACAGAGACCATTCATGATGTATTGTAAATATGTACTTACTATCTATTGTTCGACAGCATGGTCACTTTATACTAAAGTCCTTTATGGCGCCATTGAACTGGCTCTTACAAGATATGGTGTTAGTTGAGTTTTGTGTCAGAGCTTTGTGAATAAAGGTTGGTTATAATTATACAATTATTGGGCAAACAATGCACAGGATGTAACCTCTTCACCGGTATAAGTTTATTTTCATGGAAGTACATTTATTGCATATGTTTAAGCTGATTTTTCAACACAGTAAGGTTGATTTACTAAATTAGCCCCACTTTTATAAGACAATTTTCCTTTAGTTTAGTGAATGAGGAGAAATTATGTTAACTTCCATCATCCAGTCACACCCAGCAAAACTACTTTTTTTTCCTCCTTGCATGCAATTGGGTATTAATTACAAAGCGAATTTTCACCACATTTTCTCAGCTAAAAGACAATTTCCTTCCAAAGTGAAAATGCCCTTGCAAAATGAACAGCCTGTTTGCTTTTTTTAAACCCAAGTGACAGAAATGAACTAGCTCTGTCAGCACTTCCTATTATCCATACAGTTTTTAGTTTGAACTCTGCACTTGTTATAGTTTAGTGGTTTCAACATGGACTCTGAACGCTGGTGTCTACTGCCAGACGTGAACCATGTGTGGTAAGCTATCCAAGATCCTTTCAGTCTAGAGTAAATTAAGCTTAGCTTAAATGAAAATCATGTGCCAAACCGGTTTTAATTAATAATGTAATGTGCACATAGGGCCCCTTCCTCAAGGCAATTTAGTGACGCTGTTGTCTTGAGAAAGGGACCCTGTGTTGCGCCGAAACATTGTAAACTATTATATATGCAGAAATATCTAGGCAAATTATTTGATGTTATGGTCAGCATGCATTTATACTTCATACACTTGTTTTTTTACATACTAATTGAAAGTGGGATTCCATCCATGTATTTCTATTTTCAGCTTTAATGTGGAGTGGAGAAGGGTTAGATCCTTTATTTTATTGATCTGTGTCTCCAGTGGAAAGATGTCCCTAACTTTCTGTCCATGTGGCACACAGAGTTACCCTCCCTTTTTCTGGTAATATAAATACAGTTAAAAATCCTTTGTTTTTCCACATTCACAAATGAGATAAGGAAGGCCTACTGAAAACAATCACTTATACCATAATTCACTCAGTGTCCTATAGGGTTGGGGTAACACTTTGGCGACACTTTGCCACCAAAATGATCTTTGTTGTATAAAGATTTAAAAACATAATGTAGTGTTTAGGTTCATGGATGGTTAATTGATAATATTTTGTTTTTTGCTTTCAGATGCCAGACAAATCTCAATGTGTAGGTCGGTCTCTTCTTTATGCAGTCTTGAAACCATTACAGAAGAACCCACCTTTGCCAAGGGAATACCTTTTCCTGATCCAAAAGTTAACCAACCTACTGCCTCAGTCAAAAATGATGGCAGTAAAGTGTGTGATGAACCCACAGGATCTCATTCTGAATGTCCTAATGCAGCAAGTACCTCCAATAACATGCATGGAATAAACATTGAACCTGCAGCAGGTAAAATATCGACAGCATCCAGTGGTACATCCACATATACTAACAATAATACCGAAAGACCTTGCAAGGAAAAGAATGGAAATATACTCACCATCACAAATGGAAAAAATGAAACCATAATTACCTTTAATTCTGGCAATATGAAACCAGGAATGTCTTTATTAGCGGATGTTGCAAAAGATAAGACCAAATATTGTCAAGTAAAAGAGAACATAGCAGAGCAATTATTACATCAAAGCAACAGCACTACAGAGGCAAACAAAATCGGTAGGCTTCCTGAAAAGCAGACACTGAGCAACCCAATGAAACATTCATTATCTTCTACAGGTCAGAGGCTGCAAGTTGACCGTATAAGCCAACAACCGTCCATGGCCAGGATTGGTCCACCTGTACCTGTGAGAAGAACAAAAAGTGAAGGTCATGTTATTTCAAACAGCTCAGCCTTGAATTTGAATTCTGTGTGTCAGTCTCCGGTGGCAGAGGTTTATTCTGATGCCACCATGAATGATAAGATTTGGAGCAAACTAGAGTGTAATAGTCATAGAGACAGCATGTCTTCGTCTTCCAGTAAATCCTCTAACGATACAGTGATTGATCTCTCTTTGCCCAATTTAGCACAGAAAGGCTTGTTGGATCTTGATATATCTGATGATAACTTTGAAAGCATTCGTTTAAAAAACAACATTAGACCAAGATCAGCAACAACTTTAGCTCGAGAGATTTCCTTAGGAGTAACTAAAAGCAAATCAAACCCAAATTTATTGTCCAACAACAGAGCAATAGGTGAACTTTGTCCAAGACCTCTGGCCAGAAATCCTGAAGAGGTACTGCCACCTCTACCAAGACGAAACACCTGGAATAGACTATATGTGGAGAGTCTCAAACAAACAGCTAGCAAGTCTAACCCCAATAATAAAACAGCCACTAGTCAGTCAATGTCTAAAAGTCTTGGAGACTTGACCTCAGATGATATTACATGCAACTTTGAAAGCAAGTATAGGAGCATTAGCAGAAGCTTTATTACAAGATCGCAGAGAGTGCAGAGAAGACCAAATGGTTCGAAAGCTTCTAGCAAATCTACAGATTCTCTCACAGAGCAACTGAAGAAGCTAACAAGTTTTGAGAAAGAAAATGATATAACATCCCCTACTGAATTTCAGCCAGTTCAGTATGAGGATGACAGTATGAATTTTCTTCGAAGGACATCCTCCAGAAGTCAAAGCAGAGTACGGTATATTGCCAACAGAGCAAAGCAGGCCCAAGAACGACAAAGACTCCAGAATCTAGTAAACAACAATTCCATAGAGGAAAGGGGTAATCCAGAGGGAGCTTGTGCAATAACCAAAGGGTACTGTATGGATTCTTTTTCACCGTCCCAGTATACATCAGAATCTTTGGGCAAGTCTGGACCATAATATAGTGCTGTGACTAAAACCTACGTACCTTTTTATATTCATGTAACCATGCATATGATAAATTTGTCCACGCAAGAAATACCTCGCAGGGGAAAAAAAGATATATCTTTTAGTTTTTGGGACTTATTTGGACTGCTAAAATTATAAAGCACTTAAAAGTACTGTATATATTTTTTAAATGATTGGTTTACACTGGGTTTGCAATATCCCCTAACCCTCCCCATTGCTTTTGGTTTTGCTCATCAGTCTGCGCAGAACTGGCTTCTCTTCAAATACCCATGCCATTCAGAAGAGAACATTCCTTGTCCCACATACAGTATGATAAACTTTTTCTGCACTGCTTTACCAATGTGAAATGTGCTATTTTTAAATCGCTGCTGTATATAGCACTTTTAAAGTACAGTTTTATTTTTTTTTTGCACTGCCATATACAGTTTTCCAAATATGGTATGTTTTAAACAAAATAACATTTTAACTCTTCCTAATGTATTATTGATGTAAAACAAAACCTTTTATGTTTTTGTCTAAATTTTTCATTTTTCTTTTTTAGTTTTTTTGCAAAATTTAATTTTGTAATGTTGTCCTAGATGTGCATTTTAGAAAAGTGGTCATAAAAAGTTGTTCCTTCATTTTTTTTGTTTTTCCTGCTGGAAAGTCATTTAGGATGTCTGATTTTTATCTTAAATTTTTGTTAATTTTATTCTTTGTTTATACTAATCTTCATTACAGTAAACATTTTAACAAAAAGTTTGTAAGCCACCAAAATCTATGAAATAAAATTATTTAACCGTAAGATATTTACTTGTGCATTTTAAGAGTCAAAAAAACATGTGGCTATGGAATGTGATGCTCCATCAAGAGAAATATATTTGCAGCAAAGGAATTCCATGACCTTAAAAGCAACAGATCCCAGTAGGGATTCACAAAACCGCTCTACTAGAGCAGTGTTTTTCAACCTTTTTTTAGTCAAGGCACCCTTTAAAATTATAGACAATCTCCAGGCACCCTCCAAAATTATGGATGCCTCATTTTAATAGTTTTACATAATGCAGCAACATTAATACACATTTAGGACACCCAACGGTAGAGATGATGTATTTTTCCAAAGCAAATACTAGTACTGACTAGTATTCCAGTGTTTCACTTCTCCATCACTTAGCTAATGACACCCCAAAGCTGACGGAGAGAGAAAAGGGAGGACCAAACAAGGATGATATGCAGGTAACTGACATCCTCCTTATCAACTGATGATGTCATTGGTCGTTAGGAGGTTGGCAGCTAAAAGGTTATAATGGTGTACAATGAAAACCTGTGGCTTTGTGTAATTAAAAGGCAGGTTTTATCCACCCACCGGCTTGTATACAATTTTGAGGCAATTTTTTAGCATTTTGCCAAGGCATCCCTAAACATCAAAGCACCCTGGTTAAAAAAGGCTGTATTAGAGGCTATGAATCATAGAGTTTTATGACCATCAAGATTGGCCACTATCAACCCAAATCAATAAGGAATTACTATTTTTAAGTGCTAAGATATAGTTAAGTAGCAACCATTTGGAATCACTCTTGAACAAGTTAACTATAGGAAAGTGAATTCTGAATGGTTTCTCTGTTACTGTTCATAAGAAGTTTCTCTAAGGAATGGAACTCTGTTGAATAAGGAGGTAGGTGACAGACAGCTCTAGAACTTAATTGCTATAGTAGTCACAGACCAGGGCTACGGAGGAGTTTCAACACCTAAGACATTACATTGCAGGCTTTGATTTAGTCTGTGAATCTCCAAAACAAACTCAAATCTAGTTTGTGTTTTTTTTTCTTTTAAAGCCTAGTGTTAGAAAGTGTCTTTAATCTAATATCTAATATTTATCAATTAAGAAATTTTAACCACTTCCCGACCAGCGCACGATGATGTACGTCGGCAGAATGGCATGGACAGGCAGGCAAATTGGCGTACAGGTACGTCCCTTTTAAATTTGCCATCGTGTCATCCTGTGCGCGCCGCTGACCGGGACCTCCATGAGTCGGATTGTGGGTCCTGCGGACTCGATCGCCGCTAATGTAAACAAGCATCTCCCCATTCTGCCTAGTGACAGTGTCACTGATCTCTGCTCCCAGTGATTGGAGCAGAGTTCAGTGATAAGTCACACACAGCCAAGCCCCCCCACAGTTAGAAACATGCCCCCAGGACACACTTAACCCCTACACTGCCACCTAGTGGTTAACCCCTTTACTGCCAGTGTCATTTACACAGGAATCGGTGCATTTGTATAGCATTGATTGCTGTATAAATGACAATGGTCCCAAAAATGTGTCAAAATTGTCCGATTTGTCCACCATAATGTCACAGTCACGATAAAAATCGCTGATCGCCGCCATTACTAGTAAAAAAAAATTATTAATAAAAATTCCATAAAACTATCCCCTATTTTGTAAACACTATAACTTTTGCGCAAACCAATCAATAATCGCTTATTGCAAATTTTTTCACCAAAAATATGTAGAATACGTATCGGCCAAAACTGAGGAAAAAAATGTTTTTTTATACATTTTTGGGCGATATTTATTATAGCAAAATGTAAAAAATAATGCGTTTTTTTTCAAAATTGTCAGTATATTTTTGTTTATAGCGCAAAAAATAAAAACTGCAGAGGTGATCAAATACCACCAAAAGAAAGCTCTATTTGTGAGAAAAAAAGGACGTCAATTTTGTTTGGGAGCCATGTCACACTACCGCGCAATTGTCAGTTAAAACGACGCAGTGCCAAATCGCAAAAAGTGCTTTGGTCTTTGGCCAGCAAAATGGTCCGGGGCTTAAGTGGTTAACAAATGAATGAATGGATTATATCTTCACAGAATAATTGAGTCGTGTGTGATATATATAATCTTTTAGTGGAAAAAGTGAAATTATATAGACTCTTATACTTGTAAAGGTATACATATTGTTTTAAGCTTCAAAAGCATTCCTATGGAGAATCAAACATGTGTTAGTAATTAGGAATCTTGTGTTGGTTTCCCTCACCTTCCCCCATCACATGAGAAGAAAGGTTTTACATTTCTTAAAATGCAAAAGTTTGTGTATATATGAGAATTTAAGTTCTTTATACTACGATATTTCTTGATTAGGATATTAATAAGAACATTGGGTTTTCAATTAATGAATGAATATATATATATGTATATGTAGTATTTGATTTAGGTGTTAAAGAAGTTATATCCTATACTTAAAATAGTTTCACACATTGTTCTTGCCCACTCCTCAGGAAAGTCAATGCATAGAGACTTAACAACCCCTATCATTGCATGAGAGGTGGGAGGGAAGCTATGTCTCATTAGAAGAGTATGTAGTACAATAAGGCTCAGAAGAACTTTAAACCAGCCCCTTTAAAGATAAAGTGGGGTCAGATTTTAGGAGTAAAAGCTAGGAACAGAAAGACAGTTGGGCAGATTTTGCTTGAGACACATCACGAGACATCTTCACACACACACACACACACAAAGACACACAGTTTCATTTTGTCAGAATATTGAACATTTTTGAATTATTTCTCCTTCCGCTTGCTGAGAGGGAATACAAGCACAATCATCGACTATGCAGTCAAGCTTCCAGGAGAAATAAAAACAGTGAGTGAACTTTGGACATAATCGAATGAACCTGGAATCATAGAATTATCAGAATTGGTGTGACATTTGCGCACGTGCAAGAAAACTATGTTTCTTGATGACGTAATTTCCCACCAAGTGAAGGAACGCCTTTTACATGAAGGAAGTCCACCCTAAATTGGTAAGTAATAATTTTTATTGATGAATTATCTAGTGAGAGTAAATTAGAATTCAGAAATCAGTCAAAATTTGTTAAAGATGATGACTTATGGTGTTACTGCTTACTGCTTGTTAATGCTTACAGACTAATATTAGGATACAAAAATCAAAATTTACCTTCAAGAGATTCAGCAAACAGGTTAGAAATGTGATGAAGTTAAAGTTTTTGATACAATGATATTAGCAGTTCCTAAAAGGAATGTTGTTTGTACAAAAGGGAAAACACAGACTCAGCAGGATAACAGTGTATGCGTTAATTGTCCGATTTTGACTGAGCGATTCGATGATTTGCAAAGTGCAATTCAAATAAAAGATATTCAGTTGTCTGAATTACAGAATAATGTAAAAAGGATTTGTGTAAATTCTAAAGCACAGTTAAGCAAGAGTTTAGAGATTAATGATAGTGCAGACTCTAAACAGAAGTCTTTTGTACCAGATATGCGGTCTATAGAAATAGATGACCAAGATCATGAAGTTTTGCTTAAAACAAAATTAATGAATAAAGATGCAGTTAAAAAGACAAAAGCAAAATGGCGATCAGAGAGTTGCCACGTGTATGGCCACACCCAGATATGGTAAGATACACATCAGAGGCAGAACCAAACTTTCAGAGCAGACAGGAAATGTTATTCGCTTACATTGTAAGAAATGTGGCCATGTACAGAAATAATGTTGAAAATATAAATTAGATTCACAAAGAAAATTTTTGGCATTAGAAAATTAGGAAATTTCTGAGCAATTTATTCATCCTTGTCCAAACAATAGGTTGATTGATTTGCCTTATACCTCAGAAGTCAAACAGATCAGTACACTGACTGTTAATGACAGTTCAATCAATATGACAAACAATGCTGACATGTCTGCAGATTATAATTGGCCACACAAAGGAACCAATCTCGTATTGGAACAATTGGTTCGATTATATAAAAGTCTTTGGAGTCAGACCAAAATTGATACAGGTTTGTTTAAAGATATTGAAATAGAAATTGAGGGAAGAGAACCTGAACCCCAAATTCAATATAAGTTGCCACAAGAATCAATAGGTCCAGTTTCTGACATTATACAAGAATTTTTACAACAAGGAATATTAAAGAAAGCACAATCAGTGGTAAATTGTATTTGGCATATCAAGAATGCTGATGATGATGATGATTTAAGATCACTGAATAAATACATTACAAATAACAAACCTATTGTTCCTAATTTAAATATAATGTTACACCTGGATGCCAAGGCCAAAGTATTTTCTGTACTGGAAATTGCAAATAGTCATTTTTCTACAGTCAGGTCTATAAATATTGGGACATCGACACAATTCTAATCTTTTTGGCTCTATACACCACCACAATAGATTTGAAATGAAACAAACAAGATGTGCTTTAACTGCAGACTTTCAGCTTTAATTTGAGGGTATTTACATCCAAATCAGGTGAACGGTGTAGGAATAACAACTGTTTGTATATGTGCCTCCCACTTTTTAAGGGACGCAAAGTAATGGGACAGATTAACAACCATCCATCAAACTTTTACTTTTTAATATTTGGTTGCAAATCCTTTGCAGTCAATTACAGCCTGAAGTCTGGAATGCATAGTCATCACCAGACGCTGGGTTTCATCCCTGGTGATGCTCTGCCAGGCCTCTACTGTGACTGTCTTCAGTTCCTGCTTGTTCTTGGGGCATTTTCCCTTTGGTTTTGTCTTCAGCAAGTGAAATGCATGCTCAATCGGATTCAAGTCAGGTGATTGACTTGGCCATTGCATAACATTCCACTTCTTTCCCTTAAAAAACTCTTTGGTTGCTTTTGCAGTAGGCTTCGGGTCATTGTCCATCTGCACTGTGAAGCACCGTCCAATGAGTTCTGAAGCATTTTGCTGAATATGAGCAGATAATATTGCCCGAAACACTTCAGAATTCATCCTACTGCTTTTGTCAGCAGTCACATCATCAATAAATACAAGAGAACCAGTTCCATTGGCAGCCATACATGCCCACACCATGACACTACCACCACCATGCTTCACTGATGAGGTGGTATGCTTTGGATCATGAGTAGTTCCTTTCCTTCTCCATACACTTCTCTTCCCATCACTCTGGTACAAGTTGATCTTGGTCTCATCTGTCCATAGGATGTTGTTCCAGAACAGTGAAGGCTTTTTTAGATGATGTTTGGAAAACTCTAATCTGGCCTTCCTGTTTTTGAGGCTCATCAATGGTTTACATCTTGTGGTGAACCCTCTGTATTCACTCTGGTGAAGTCTTCTCTTGATTGTTGACTTTGACACACATACACCTACGTCCTGGAGAGTGTTCTATATCTGGCCAACTGTTGTGAAGGGTGTTTTCTTCACCAGGGAAAGAATTCTTCGGTCACCCACCACAGTTGTTTTCTGTGGTTTTCTGGGTCTTTTGGTGTTGCTGAGCTCACCGGTGCTTTCTTTTTAAGAAAGTTCAAAACAGTTGATTTGGCCACACCTAATGTTTTTGCTATCTCTCTGATGGGTTTTTGTTTTTTCAGCCTAATGATGGCTTGCTTCACTGATAGTGACAGCTCTTTGGATCTCATATTGAGAGTTGACAGCAACAGATTCCAAATGCAAATAGCATACTTGAAATGAACTCTGCACCTTTTATCTGCTCCTTGTAAATGAAATAATGAGGGAATAACACACACCTGGCCATGGAACAGCTGAGCAGCCAATTCTCCCATTACTTTTGGTCCCTTAAAAAGTGGGAGGCACATATACAAACTGTTGTAATTCCTACATCGTTCACCTGATTTGGATGTAAATACTCTCAAATTAAAGCTGAAAGTCTGCAGTTAAAGCACATCTTGTTCATTTCATTTCAAATCCATTGTGGTGGTGTATAGAGCCCAAAAGATAAGAATTGTGTTGATGTCCCAATATTTATGGACCTGACTGTATATCATTAGCAAAAGCTGTCAATATAAACTTGCTTTCAGCTTTAATAAAGAAACCTATGCATTTACTAGAATAATTCCAGGATTGAACATTAGTGAAGGTATAGTGCACGAGTGTTTAAAGAAAGTATTATCAAAATAAAATTTCTCCAGAGGTTTGACAAATATGGAAAAGACCTTTGACACACATATTAAGCAATTGTGGGGTGTTTATTTTGCAGTCAAAGTAACAGAAAAGATTGTGAGATCTAGTAAGATCATATTACAGACACCTGATCTATCACTAAAACTTTTTCTAAAGAGAATTAATTCAGGAGAATAATATGACAAATATTGCCCATTTTTTAAAACTTTAAAATTTAAATCTATACTGGTAGTTTTGGTAACAGAACATTCTCAGCTATATGCACAAAATGATGTTTGTACAAATGTATTCAGAAAGCCTGTAAATGGTATTTTTAGAACTGCTGAGAGAGGCTTTAAGCCAGTATTTGTTAATGTTATTAGGAGTCATTCAGCAAGTCTTCCTATGTGTTGCCCAAAGAATGGTTATGCTATTCAGCAAATATTCTACAGAAAATTCTGAATTGGAAGATGCATGAGTCTAAATCTTAAAGAGGAGAAGTGAATGGACACAGTTCACTTCAGTCTTCTGGGTTGATTCGAAACCTTTCTTTGTTTGTGAAAACAAGGTTTCCAATCATGACAAAAATGAGAAATTGCGTCCTGTTATATTTAAAATACACCGAAAAATAGAGCAAAGTAAGGTAATTAGAAATGTTATTACTAAAATATGTCTTTCATGTCATGATAAAATATTAGGATTGGGATATGCAAAATGAATAAGTAAATTAAGGTATATTTTGCATTAGTAAATTCAAAATAATGATACTGCATTCTGTTTCAGGATCCCACTTATAATTCACCAAAAGAAGAGAAATGTAATATTTCTAAACCTTCCAGATGAAAAGAAACCCTTGAAGCTTAAGAATATCAGTTCTGGGAGAAGATTTGATTTTGACACAAGAGATTCATTCGTTATAATTATTTTTGTCTTTTTTTATGTTCAATAAAGTTTACAATCACATATAGTGTATTTTCAGAGTTGAAAGGGTTAAACATCTTTACAATAGAGTCACTTTAGTTAGGAGGAACATCTGGTGTTAATTAAGATAACAGTACATTTTTCCTAAAGTCATATGGACAAGTTAGGACTAACTTTACATTGTAATATGTATTTATTTTTAAAAAATCATCTCACATATATGAATGAATTGAAGTTAAGAAACATATTTTAAGTTCAAATTTTGACAAGGTTATTTGAAAGGTTATACATTTATGAATTTATGAATATTAAGGGGATTGATTGTTTGGTAAAAGAAAAAGAAAATAATAAGGGTGAAAATATTTTTATGGTATTTGAAGCAAAAGGTTAAAAAAGTTCACTTTTCCTTATATAGATTCAAAATTGAAAAAATAATTCAAATCAATTATCTTAAGAACTAAAAGCATGTATGGATATGAATGAGATGCGGTCGTAAATGGATTTAGATAAGAAAATGATTAACCACTTCCGGACCGCCGCATGACGATGTACGTCCAAACTTTGAAGGGGATACTGCCATAACCCCGGTATCCCCGTTTTCGGGCCGGCTTTCTGATAAAAGTGGTCCCTACGGCGGATTCGCTGCGAGATCACTTTTATCGGTGGTGGGAGAGGGGCCCCCCTCCTACCACGATCCGGTGCCCTCCCCTGCTTACCGGAGCCGTCGGTAGCAGCGGAGGCGATAGTCTCCGTCCTGTGCCTGGAGACGAGTGAGGCTAAGATGGCGCCCACTCGTCTCCATGACACTGCTGGGCGGAAGCGACGTCAAAACGTCACTTCCGCCCACGCCTCTTGAAGGCATATTTTTTTCAATGTCATTTTTTTAAATGACTTTTTTTTTATTGCATTTTAGTGTAAATATGAGATCTGAGGTCTTTTTGACCCCAGATCTCATATTTAAGAGGTCCTGTCATGGTTTTTTCTATTTCAAGGGATGTTTACATTCCTTGTAATAGGAATAAAAGTGACACCATTTTTTTTTTTTAAATAATAAAATAATGTAAAATAAATAATAAAAATAAAAATATATATTTTTTAAAAACCCCCGTCCCGACGAGCTCTGCATATGAAAACGGTGGTCAAACCAAACATGTGAGGTATCGCCGCGACCGGTAGAGCGAGAGCATGAATTCTAGCCCTAGAACACCTATGTAACGCAAAACATGCAACCTGTAGCATTTTTTAAATGTCGCCTATGGAGATTTTTGAGGGTAAAAGTTTGACGCTACTCCACGAGCGGGCGCAATTTTGAAGCGTGACATGTTGGATATCAATTTACTTGGTGTAACATTATTTTTCACAATATAAAAAAAAAATTGGGCTAACTTTGCTGTTGTCTTATTTTTTTATTCAAAAAAGTGAATTTTTTCCAAAAAAAAAGTGCGCTTATAAGACCGCTGCGCAAATACGGTGCAAAAGAAAGTATTGCAATGACCGCCATTTCATTCTCTAGGGTGTTAGAACCCCCAAACATTATATATGTTTTTTTTCTAAGTAATTTTCTAGCAAAAAAAACTGTTTTAAACATGTAAACACCTAAAATCCAAAACGAGGCTGGTCCTTAAGTGGTTAAGATCATTATCAATTAACAGAAAGACTCTAACAGACTCTTATACTTGTAAAGGTATACATATTGTTATAAGCTTCATAAGCATTCCTACGGAGAACCAAACATGTGTTAGTAATTAGGAATATTGCAATGGTTTCCCTTACCTTCCCCCATCACATGAGAAGCAAGGTTTCACATTTCTTAGGATGCAAATTTTGTGTATATATGAGAATTTAAAAAGGTTTTAAAGAAGTTATATCCTATACTTAAAATAGTTTCACACATTGTTCTTGCCCACTCCTCAGGAATGTCAATGCATAGAGACTGAACAACCCCCATCCTTGTGTGAGAGGTGGGAGTGAAGCTATGTCTCATTCGAAGAGTATGTAGTACAATAAGGCTCAGAGGAACTTTAAAACAGCCCTTTTAAAGATAAAGTGGGGGGCAGATTTTAGGAGTAAAAGGTAGGAACAGAAAGACAGTTGGGCATATTTTGCTTGAGACACATCACGAGACCACTTCACACACACACAAAGACACACATCTGATTCAATCTTCATCTTACATTATTGATGTTATTTTTACATTTTACATTTTGATATTGTTCTTGTAATATTTCGCTATTTTATTATTAAATACATTTTTGAGTTTTAACACAAGAACTGAATGGATTTTCTTGAAACTTTCCTCATCAATATAATTTACAGAATATCGGTAAAAGCATAAAAACTGTATTTTAACACCTAGCTCCTCATTTAATGTCCCTTTTAAATAGTTTGGGCCAAACCAGCTTAAACAATCCACTTACTGCACTAACAGGTGCGCTTGCTGGGTGCATTGTATTAACTGTATGTAACCCCAGCTACATACAGAATACAGTGCTGTGTTCTGGTTCCCGTCCCACTTCGAAACAAAACTGAGTCAGGCTGAGCACTGCTCAACAATATGAATGAATACAAAGCTTCTTCTAATTGACTGAGGCGGAGAGATTGGTGAATGACGTTTGATCTCTGCCTTAGTCAGAATACAAAGCTTCCCGTGTATGGCTGAGCAGCGCTCAGCCTACCTCCTATTTTGTTTTGGGAGTGGGACGGGAAGTGCTGTATACTGTATGTAGATGAGGCCACATACAATGTGCCAAGCAAGTGCATCTGTTAGTGAAATAAATTGTTTGCTCCAGTGAGCCAAACTATTTGAAGATAGAGACTTTATTGTAAACATGTAAAAGTAAACTTTATAACACATTTTAATTCAAAGATTTTTTTTTTCTTTTTGTGAAAAAAAAAATCTGATTCTAGCAGTTTTGGTACAGACCTTTTAAAAAGAGACAATAATTAAATCTTCGAGTTCTGTAGTGGTCTTGTTCCAAACAACAAGCGGGTTGTTAAAAAAAAAATATATATATATATATATATATATATATATATATATATATATATATATATATATATTTTTATGTTTCTGAGACTTAGCAGAAATAAAGTGCACTAACAATAATGATTTGGGGGATCATTTTGGTTCTGGCACTGGTGGTAATTTTCAGGATTTCTGGAAACAGAAGTAGCAGAGGAACTGGCTTGATTAAAGCCTAAAAAAGTGAAGGGCCCTGATGGTATCCATTCCTAAGAGAATTATGCCCCGTACACACGGTCTGACTTTGTTCGGAAATTCCGACAGCAAAATCCTAGGTTTTTTCCAACGGATGTTGGCTCAAACTTGTCTTGCATACACACGGTCACACAAAGTTGTTGGAAAATCCGATCGTTCAAAACGCGGTGACGTAAAACACGTACGTCGGGACTATAAACGGGGCAGTGGCCAATAGCTTTAATTTCTTTATTTATTCTGAGCATGCGTGGCACTTTGTCCGTCGGATTTGTGTACACACGATCGGAATTTCCGACAACGGATTTTGTTGTCGGAAAATTTTATAGCCTGCTCTCAAACTTTGTGTGTCAGAAAATCCGATGGAAAATGTGTGATGGAGCCTACACACGGTCGGAATTTCCGACAACAAGGTCCTATCACACATTTTCCGTCGGAAAATCCGACCGTGTGTACGGGGCATTAGAGTTCTAAGAGAAGGTATAGTTGTTGGACTATTGACAGATCTCTTTTTAATCAATCTCAGGAGAAGCCCCCATCACTGTTGGACAGCTAATATTGCACCTATTCACAGAAAGGTTAACAAGGTAGAAGCTGGCAACTACAGGCCACTGAGTTTAACATCTGTTGTAGTCAAGGTTATGGAATCACTCCTAAAAAGGATCATTGATCCCTTAAAAACATAAAACTTGCTGGCCCCAAAGCAGAAAGCAGCATGGCTTTACTAAGGGCAGATCATGTCAGTCTAATCTGACTGCATCTTTATTTCAGCCAAGTATTTGATACAGTTCCACATAATGATCTAATAAAAAAAGTTGTACAAGCTAGGATTTAACCCTTGGGTGGTTCCGTGGATATGCAGTTGGCAAAAGGATAAATACCAGAGTGTTCTTGTAAATGATTGCCGGATCAAGAGAGGTGCTGGGGGTTGCCGGAGAGAGTGATTGGTGAGTGCAGGACTAACCCCCTTCCCCTTGGCACTTGTAGATGTCCTTCCCTCTGCTTTTCTGACTGAAAACGACTGCTGCTCCTCTGAAAAGCAATCCACTCCTAGACTACTTTGCATTACAATGCAGCGGTTGGTGTGCTGTGCGGTATCAGCACAGTGTAGATGCGCCAATTGTGGTGCATCGTACTGCTCCTTAAAACAGACTTACCGGAGACAAGGCATTTTACCTTGTCATATGGTGGAACTGTGCTGGAATAGCCACCCAACACAGTCCCACCACATCTATTGTGAATGTACCCCAAAGTCGGGAGCAGTAAAACCACAGCTCAACTGCATCATTTTTAGACATGTGCATTCGTTTTCGTCCGAATGCATTTTCGTCCGAATTTCAGGCATTTTCGTTTTAACAAACGATAACGAAAGTGCAGAATCTGAAAAACGAAAGATCCGACATAAACAAATGCTTTATTTTCGTTTTCGTTGCTACAACAGTTCGATATAGATAGGAGATTCGACATCATGATGACAATAACAATCTGTGTCCATCAAACCTGTGGTCGAATGTGCCCAACCTTAACTCTATTAGTCCAAGATTATTCTACATGGAGAGAAAAGATTCGACGTAGGGGAGAAAAGATTCGACGTAGGGGAGAAAAGATTCGACGTAGGGGAGAAAAGATTCGACGTAGGGGAGAAAAGATAAATAAAAATAATGATGATAAATGTTATTGGCTGAATGTAACCAAAGAAGAGGAGCAGTAAAATAGCTAGAACTAAATACACACGTACTTTGGCTTATGGTGTCTGTTGAAAGTTCTAAGAAGATTCGACGGAGCAGGTAAACTATACGGCGTCGTACAGTTTAGCTGCTCTGTCGAATCTTCTTTGAACATTCGACAGACACCATAAGCCTTCAATGAAAGATTCGACCCTAATTTGGATTTTCGGACGAATGCAATTTTTAACGAAAAACTAAATAAATAAAAACGAATTTCGGGAGTAACTAAATTTATTTTTCGGACGAAAACGAAATTCCGAAACGAAATATTTCAGTGTACACATGTCTAATCATTTTACCGCCCCCAACTGCACATGTGAGGGAGTGCTGAATGAGAAAAAGCACAGCTGCAGAGTCCCCTTTCTCCCTCTCACCCTGACTGCTGCAACCTATACCCTGTGTTTTACATTACCTAAGCTGGCCATCGCTTGATCAAAATGTTACCAGTTCAGCAGGGAGCGGCCGAATTTCAGTCCATGTATGGCCATTTTTTGCCTGACAGAAGTTGGTCTAACGATCAACTTTTGTTTAACGGGAATGTAGGTAAACTTTTCACGATCTTCAGCTGTAGCCACTGATCAGTGTAATCTGACAACGGACGGGTCCCCACTGTTAAAATACAATAGCACAACAGGGGAGGATTCCTCTATCCCTCTCGCTTGTGTGATTTTGTTACTGTGTTGACTTTTTTAATGTAAAGCCAGCAGTTTACTTGTTATGGGAATTGTTATTGTTTACAAATTGTTTATACTTTTTATTCTCTTAGTTTATAATAGAAGTTTTAGAAAAAAGGGGGAAGGGGGGGGGTTTTAATACCCAGGAGAACGAAACAGATGGACTTTGTAGGCACCAATCATAAAAATCAATGTAAACTTTTATTTATACACAAATTTAAAAAGAATCACAAAAACGTAAAATTTTTTTAAAAAACGCAGTACATTGTGGAAATTGGTATTAAATGTCACTACATAAATGTATGAGAACGGATCGGGGAATAGCCCCTATATCAGAGGGAGGGATAAACCCCTTCCGTTCCCATTGAATAACCTCAAACTGATATAGCTCGGTATGGCTCTACATGTTTCGCAAATTTGAATGCTTCTTCAGGAGCTTGTTTGGGTTACCTGTAATGGGAAATAGAAGGACATACACCAAAAAACAAAAACAAACATACAGTAGCATATTAATATTATTTTTGCATAAAGACTTTTCAAAAGTGCGTCTCAATCAGAACCACTGAGTACCGTGAGGAAGCGATCCCAAAGGCCCAAGATTCAACACGCATATGGTGACCTGTGATAACATGCGGGGACGTGTCTGGTAAAGAGATTTATATCACCAGTAGACTCAAGGGGGGTAGTGAGCTAGAGAATCCCAACTGTCCAAAAAAGGGGGGGGGTAAAAATAGCCAATGTACATCTGTGGTAAAACCAGAACATTCATATGTAGAGGAAAGCATAAGGCACAGCTAGATGGGGGGTGGGGGTCAGGGAGGGAAAGAAAGAGAGAGGGGCAAGGGGGGGGGAGGGGAAGGAAAAAGGGGGGGGGAAGGGAGAGAGAAAGGAGAAACCAAACAGGGGGGAATAGACAGAGGAACTGGGATATAGAAAGTAATGTACCAGCCAGAGTAACTGAATCCGTCTTCAGATCAGGTAGAGGTTATGGAAAATTGAGAAGCCATGCATTCAGAGACACAGCCTCCAATAACCAAGGTGCATAAGGTAATCCAGAGATTGTAATCTGAAGATGTAGATAATATCTAATTAGCCAATATTGAGACCAGCTCCTTATAGTGTGCCGTTATACCAATAAATCAAATGGCATAAACAGATCCTCATATACATGCTAAGTACAGGTATGCCTATAGGGTTAAATAATTGCACATGAAGGGCTGCTCCTACCTTGTAGGGTAAGACAGGTGAGCAGGTCTTGTAAACAGCATCAATCAGCTACTTGCTTGTAAACCTGGCACAAAATAGATCTTGACTGACATGGCTGCAATAGAGCTCTGATCCTATCCCAGCAAGGAGCTATCTAATAAGCTCCCAGGACTGCCATCTATATTAGGGAGTGAGAGAAACATCAGGTTTCATCTAGTTGCACAAACAGAGTATAGCTACAGAGCATTTAGTTTAGATTTGTATAAATCCAGCATACTCTTACCAGACAGCTTGTGTTGTTAAACAGGTAACACCCAGGCATCAGAGCGCCCTGGAGGGTAGTGGCGTGGTATGAGGCTGTTGCTGACAGCCTTAAATACACGTCCCAATCAGGTGTGTAAGACAAGCATCACCTGATTCGGCCAAAAGGAGCTGCACACTCTCACATCCCATCGCAAATGCTCAGTGGTGAGATAGGCCTCTGTCATGGAAAACGATGTGAGGAGGAAGAGCAGTCCTATAGGTAATAGATCTGTAAGCTCCCCCTAGTGGTTCCTCCTAGATACAGCGTATGGAGCGCTGTAAAGGCTGGGACCAACAGATGGGAAGTCTGGAGATATCAATGCACACATCATGGAGTGTGCATTGTAAATCCAGGGGGAGAGGAGTAGATCTACACCAAACGCCGCAGACACCATTCCCCAAAGAGTAAGGGGAGGGCAGAATGCGGCTTACCGGCCGCACATGTGATCCAGACACCAGCAAGTTGATAGGGACCGGGGGCAGCTTACCTCAGTACTTGTAACTGGCCTGAGACGCAAGGCCAGTATACATGATTAAAATGTTCGTTACCATGAAGGGAATTACTCCATTCATGGTGGTACAACTTACAAATGCATACTAATAGTTAATGCTGATAGAAGAATTACAATACGCATATACATTTTGCAAATAACAGTGTGATTACAAGTTTGCGATTTCCTGCGATTAAACAGTATTTAAACTCGGTAAAACCACTAATATCCATACACAACACTAGCAAGGAGTATAATAGACTGTGTTTAGCTGCAGAAGTGCCCGTGATGGGCAGAGCAGTGGACAGGGGGATCTCCTGGCCTGAAGAGGGAGGGGCCAGTGGATTGATAGTGTAAATTTCTAGGGACTATAGACTATGGTAAACTACGTTTTACCTAATTGCTATGAATCATTCGGCCTTAGTTGGTTGTCATATAGGTCAACCTTAAATTTTTATCCAAGAAAGGATTTATAGGACTGTACTTCGTTAATGCCTGGCCACCGTGTGGCATTCAGGCGTTCAATCCACTTGGCCTCTTGTTGGAGTATCCTCCTGTCCCAGTCACCCCCCCCTTGGGTCTTGAGGAATTACTGCTAGGACAATAAAAGTCGCAACAGAGGTGTCGAATCTGTGGCATAAATCGAGATGTCTACTAATGGGACTAAGCATTTTCCCATTTGTTGAGTAATATACGTGGTCACGTATCCTTTGCCATAGGTGGCGGATGGTCTTACCCACATAGAATATCCCACATCTACACGTCATCAAGTATATTACACCTTGGGTGTTACAGTCTGCCCGAAAACGTGGACAGAATGTCTCACCGTTGGGCAATTGGAATTTGTGACCTGTGGATACCCAGGGGCAAAAAGAGCAGTGTCCACACGTGTATATACCCATTCTATTGGTCGTTTGAGCCTGTGAGGATGCAAAATGGCTCCTAGTCAGCTTATCACGCAAGGATGGTGCTTTTTTAAAAACGATCTCAGGGTGGTCACTGACATATTTCTTTAGGATGGGGTCCTCAGATAAAATATGCCAGTGTTGCTGTAGTATATTGCGTAATTGGTACTGTTGGTGCGAGTATTGTGTGATGAATTTCGTCATTGAAAGTTCCTCCCCCTGGGTTCCTTGGAGAAAAGGAGTGCATTTCTAGATTGGTCACAGGCTTTATTGAAGGCTTTGCGGAGTAGGGACTTGGAGTATCCCCGTTTAAGGAGACGTTCCCTCAGTAAGTCCGCATGGTGTTTGAAATCATTATCAGTAGTACAATTCCTCCTAAGGCGGATGTACTGTGCATAGGGGATACTTCGTACCAGGGTGGACGGATGGGCGCTAGAGGCATGAAGTATCGTATTCCCTGCCGTCTCTTTGCGGTAAAGTGTAGTGGCCAGACATAGATTGGCGTCCTTGTAGATCGTTAGATCTAAAAACGAAATTTTGTGTAAATCGCTATTGTAAGTGAACTTTAAATTAAACATATTGCTATTTAGATGATCTACAAAAGAAGCCAGTGTCTGTTGGGACCCGGTCCATATGATGAAAATGTCATCGATGTATCTTAACCATACCAACACCTCATTGGTGTGGCTGCTAAGTTGCTCGTTTGAGAAGACATAACGTTCCCACCCCCCCAGGTACAGATTGGCGTAGGCGGGGGCACAACATGTGCCCATAGCCACGCCCTGTACCTGGAGGTAGTGGGAACCATTAAATAGAAAGCAATTGTGTGTCATTATAAAGAGAAGTAGTCTCAACACGAAGTCATTAAAGGGCCATAAATGATGCTCTTCCTCCATGAGGAACGAGCGGACCATCCCGACACCCTGCTCGTGAGGGATGCTGGAGTACAAAGCCTCCACATCCAAAGTCACGAGCAGGGCATCGGGAGGGACCGTCACCCCTTCAATCTGTTTAAGGAGGTCTAGGGTGTCCCACACATATGAAGGTAGTCGCCGGACATGGGGAGTCAGAAAGAAATCAACAAACCTGCTTGCATTTTCTGTCAATGAGCCTATTGCCGACACTATGGGGCAACCAGGGGGGCTTTCAGGTTCTTATGGACCTTTGGTAGCGCGTAGAATGTAGCCATGCGAGGAATTTGTTATCCAGAAAGTTGTAGGTGTCCTGGTCTATCAAACCCATATAATATGCCTCCCCTTTAAGAGATTTATATTCGTTAGCAAACCAGTGACTGACACTCGCAGAAATTCTGCGATACCATGTTTTATTGTTTAAAATATTGAGGCACATTTTAATATATTGTTGTTCCGTCATCAATACAATATTGCCTCCTTTGTCTGATTGTTTAATAATCAGGTCAGGGCAGTTACGTAGTTTTTCTAGGGATTGTAGTTGGTCAGATCGTAGATTTTTTGGTAATGGATCTAGTGTCAGTCGCCTAAGGTCACTTGTGGCGGCTATAAGGAATGCCCAGATGTGTGGATTGCTCGTAAGGTCTGGAAATTTTTTAGACTAAGGTTTAAATTTTTGGGGTTTTGGTACCGGTAGAGTAGTCGTATCAGTCGGGTTGTTAGGGACCCGAACCTCTCATTCTCCTCCAATAGGAGGATGAGATCTCTGAAGGCCCCTGAATTCCTCCATAGTGAAGTGTTTAATGCTTTCAGACAGTTCCTTGTCTTTTTTGGAACGTATGTATTGATCATCAAAGAGATATTTGTAAGTTAGTCTTCTACAAAAGAGATATAAATCTTTAATGGTATCATATTTGTCCATTTGTGGAGTAGGGCAAAAACTTAGACCGAATCTTAAAAGATCAAAATCCGCTTGAGAAAAGGAATAAGGAGTAAGGTTAATGATATCCAATTCTACGTGGGAGGGGGTGGGTTCAGGGGTGAGGGCAAATTTGAAGAAGGTGATGCTACAGAGGTAACATGAGCATCCAACGTACTTTGTTTGGTGGGGAACATTGCTGGTATTGTGGTGTTCGGTTGGTGTAATACCGTGTTGGTAGTGCCACGTGTCATCGTATTAGGGCCACTAGGGCCAATATTAGGGACAGGATTAGCATTAAATCCTGTTGGGTTTTGTAAAATTGTAAGTGCTTGTGTGGCTAAATGGCCTAAGTGTGTGATGGAGTGAGTACCTTCCATGGTCCCTGTATTGGGGCCCGAAGGTGGGCATTGGGGTTGTGTTTTGGCCATTTGTGAATGTTGTTTAGTGATTTCATCAGGTCGTTTTTTGGGGTGTGGGGTGCGAGGTTGGTTCCCTCCCAGACTTCTTTTTCGTGGGCCAGAGTGGGAGTTGGTACGTATATTGGTGGATTGTGAGGGGGGTCATGTAGAAGAGGAGGCAAAAGATGAATCCGATTCAGTGTCCTCCTCCCTGGAAGAGTAGCTTGGGTCATTATGGCTATTTTTAGTGCCCTGTCTCATTCTTTTGTTCTGTGGCATCAAATGCCACCGATAAGCATAGCCTTCCACGAAGGCCGTCTTGTCCCTAAACATTTTGGTTTGTTTCTTTGATATGATGTCCTTATTAAGTCTATTCAAATATTCCTTCAATTCCTGCCATTTTTTATCAAACTGAGCATGGCCTTTTACCGCATCTTGTTGTGTCTGTAGGGAGATGAGTTCCTGGTCTAGCGCCGCTAGATCTGTCCTGTACTGGGCTACTAACAGTCTAATCAGTTCAATGCTACATTTTGTAAGTTCTTGTTCCCATAACCGTTTTAGTTCCGGAGTAACATTCTTAAAAGAAGGGAATAGTTGTATCCTGAGTCCAGTTGGGCAGATGTTATCTAATATGTACTGTTGAAAAAATTCAATATGCCAGTATAGATTCGACTTCTTTTTAAGAAGTCTTCTGGCCTTGGCAAGGTATTGGTTGAGCGCTAGATCATCTCTAGTAGAAGTGTTACAATTGTTATGTAGTTCACTCATGTAGCCAGACCAGGCCTCCCCTACAAAGTCCATTGTCGTTCTCTTAGGCAGGAGCTAGTCTGAAATGCAGGTATCTCAAAGGGGTAACACTATAGATAAGAGGGGTACGAATTAATTACTGCAGGAAGCTCAGGTATCACACTGTAATATTAAGCAAGTAGTGCCGGGGTGTATACTTCGCTCAGACACTGAGCGGTAAGAAAGGGGAGGGGGGAAAAAAACAAAACAAGTTTGTTTTAAAAAGATAATGAACCATCACACAATAAGCGGGTGCTACCACCCTATCGATACTGAAAGATTGGAGGGTTATTAGATCTCATCACAGGATGGACTGTGGAGGTCTCATATGTAGAGCAGTGCCAACGTCCTATTTTAAGTCTTAGAAAAAAGGGGGAAGGGGGGGTTTTTAAATACCCAGGAGAATGAAACAGATGGACTTTGTAGGCACCAATCATAAAAATCAATGTAAACTTTTATTTATACACAAATTTAAAAAGAATCACAAAAACGTAAACATTTTTTTAAAAAACGCAGTACATTGCGGAAATTGGTATTAAATGTCACTACATAAATGTATGAGAACGGATCGGGGAATAGCCCCTATATCAGAGGGAGGGATAAACCCCTTCCGTTCCCATTGAATAACCTCAAACTGATATAGCTCGGTATGGCTCTACATGTTTCGCAAATTTGAATGCTTCTTCAGGAGCTTGTTTGGGTTACCTGTAATGGGAAATAGAGAAGGATCTATTACCTATAGGACTGCTCTTCCTCCTCACATCGTTTTCCATGTCAGAGGCCTATCTGACCACTGAGCATGTGCGATGGGATGTGAGAGTGTGCAGCTCCTTTTGGCCGAATCAGGTGATGCTTGTCTTACACACCTGATTGGGACGTGTATTTAAGGCTGTCAGCAACAGCCTCATACCACGCCACTACCCTCCAGGGCGCTCTGATGCCTGGGTGTTACCTGTTTAACAACACAAGCTGTCTGGTAAGAGTATGCTGGATTTATACAAATCTAAACTAAATGCTCTGTAGCTATACTCTGTTTGTGCAACTAGATGAAACCTGATGTTTCTCTCACTCCCTAATATAGATGGCAGTCCTGGGAGCTTATTAGATAGCTCCTTGCTGGGATAGGATCAGAGCTCTATTGCAGCCATGTCAGTCAAGATCTATTTTGTGCCAGGTTTACAAGCAAGTAGCTGATTGATGCTGTTTACAAGACCTGCTCACCTGTCTTACCCTACAAGGTAGGAGCAGCCCTTCATGTGCAATTATTTAACCCTATAGGCATACCTGTACTTAGCATGTATATGAGGATCTGTTTATGCCATTTGATTTATTGGTATAACGGCACACTATAAGGAGCTGGTCTCAATATTGGCTAATTAGATATTATCTACATCTTCAGATTACAATCTCTGGATTACCTTATGCACCTTGGTTATTGGAGGCTGTGTCTCTGAATGCATGGCTTCTCAATTATCCATAACCTCTACCTGATCTGAAGACGGATTCAGTTACTCTGGCTGGTACATTACTTTCTATATCCCAGTTCCTCTGTCTATTCCCCCCTGTTTGGTTTCTCCTTTCTCTCTCCCTTCCCCCCCCCCTTTTTCCTTCCCCTCCCCCCCCTTGCCCCTCTCTCTTTCTTTCCCTCACTGACCCCCACCCCCCATCTAGCTGTGCCTTATGCTTTCCTCTACATATGAATGTTCTGGTTTTACCACAGATGTACATTGGCTATTTTTACCCCCCCCCTTTTTGGACAGTTGGGATTCTCTAGCTCACTACCCCCCTTGAGTCTACTGGTGATATAAATCTCTTTACCATACACGTCCCCGCATGTTATCAAAGGTCACCATATGCGTGTTGAATCTTGGGCCTTTGGGATCGCTTCCTCACGGTACTCAGTGGTTCTGATTGAGACGCACTTTTGAAAAGTCTTTATGCAAAAATAATATTAATATGCTACTGTATGTTTGTTTTTGTTTTTTGGTGTATGTCCTTCTCTATTTCCCATTACAGGTAACCCAAACAAGCTCCTGAAGAAGCATTCAAATTTGCGAAACATGTAGAGCCATACCGAGCTATATCAGTTTGAGGTTATTCAATGGGAACGGAAGGGGTTTATCCCTCCCTCTGATATAGGGGCTATTCCCCGATCCGTTCTCATACATTTATGTAGTGACATTTAATACCAATTTCCGCAATGTACTGCGTTTTTTAAAAAAATGTTTACGTTTTTGTGATTCTTTTTAAATTTGTGTATAAATAAAAGTTTACATTGATTTTTATGATTGGTGCCTACAAAGTCCATCTGTTTCGTTCTCCTGGGTATTAAAAAAAAAAACCCTTCCCCCTTTTTTCTAAGACTTAAAATAGGACGTTGGCACTGCTCTACATATAAGACCTCCACAGTCCATCCTGTGATGAGATCTAATAACCCTCCAATCTTTCAGTATCGATAGGGTGGTAGCACCCGCTTATTGTGTGATGGTTCATTATCTTTTTAAAACAAACTTGTTTTGTTTTTTTCCCCCCTCCCCTTTCTTACCGCTCAGTGTCTGAGCGAAGTATACACCCCGGCACTACTTGCTTAATATTACAGTGTGATACCTGAGCTTCCTGCAGTAATTAATTCGTACCCCTCTTATCTATAGTGTTCCCCCTTTGAGATACCTGCATTTCAGACTAGCTCCTGCCTAAGAGAACGACAATGGACTTTGTAGGGGAGGCCTGGTCTGGCTAAATGAGTGAACTACATAACAATTGTAACACTTCTACTAGAGATGATCTAGCGCTCAACCAATACCTTGCCAAGGCCAGAAGACTTCTTAAAAAGAAGTCGAATCTATACTGGCATATTGAATTTTTTCAACAGTACATATTAGATAACATCTGCCCAACTGGACTCGGGATACAACTATTCCCTTCTTTTAAGAATGTTACTCCAGAACTAAAACGGTTATGGGAACAAGAACTTACAAAATGTAGCATTGAACTGATTAGACTGTTAGTAGCCCAGTACAGGACAGATCTAGCGGCGCTAGACCAGGAACTCATCTCCCTACAGACACAACAAGATGCGGTAAAAGGCCATGCTCAGTTTGATAAAAATGGCAGGAATTGAAGGAATATTTGAATAGACTTAATAAGGACATCATATCAAAGAAACAAACCAAAATGTTTAGGGACAAGACGGCCTTCGTGGAAGGCTATGCTTATCGGTGGCATTTGATGCCACAGAACAAAAGAATGAGACAGGGCACTAAAAATAGCCATAATGACCCAAGCTACTCTTCCAGGGAGGAGGACACTGAATCGGATTCATCTTTTGCCTCCTCTTCTACACGACCCCCCTCACAATCCACCAATATACGTACCAACTCCCACTCTGGCCCACGAAAAAGAAGTCTGGGAGGGAACCAACCTCGCACCCCACACCCCAAAAAACGACCTGATGAAATCACTAAACAACATTCACAAATGGCCAAAACACAACCCCAATGCCCACCTTCGGGCCCCAATACAGGGACCACGGAAGGTACTCACTCCATCACACACTTAGGCCATTTAGCCACACAAGCACTTACAATTTTACAAAACCCAACAGGATTTAATGCTAATCCTGTCCCTAATATTGGCCCTAGTGGCCCTAATACGATGACACGTGGCACTACCAACACGGTATTACACCAACCGAACACCACAATACCAGCAATGTTCCCCACCAAACAAAGTACGTTGGATGCTCATGTTACCTCTGTAGCATCACCTTCTTCAAATTTTCCCTCACCCCTGAACCCACCCCCTCCCACGTAGAATTGGATATCATTAACCTTACTCCTTATTCCTTTTCTCAAGCGGATTTTGATCTTTTAAGATTCGGTCTAAGTTTTTGCCCTACTCCACAAATGGACAAATATGATACCATTAAAGATTTATATCTCTTTTGTAGAAGACTAACTTACAAATATCTCTTTGATGATCAATACATACGTTCCAAAAAAGACAAGGAACTGTCTGAAAGCATTAAACACTTCACTATGGAGGAATTCAGGGCCTTCAGAGATCTCATCCTCCTATTGGAGGAGAATGAGAGGTCCGGGTCCCTAACAATCCCGACTGATACGACTACTCTACCGGTACCAAAACCCAAAAAATTTAAACCTAAGTCTAAAAAATTTCCAGACCTTACGAGCAATCCACACATCTGGGCATTCCTTATAGCCGCCACAAGTGACCTTAGGCGACTGACACTAGATCCATTACCAAAAAATCTACGATCTGACCAACTACAATCCCTAGAAAAACTACGTAACTGCCCTGACCTGATTATTAAACAATCAGACAAAGGAGGCAATATTGTATTGATGACGGAACAACAATATATTAAAATGTGCCTCAATATTTTAAACAATAAAACATGGTATCGCAGAATTTCTGCGAGTGTCAGTCACCGGTTTGCTAACGAATATAAATCTCTTATAGGGGAGGCATATTATATGGGTTTGATAGACCAGGACACCTACAACTTTCTGGATAACAAATTTCCTCGCATGGCTACATTCTACGCGCTACCAAAGGTCCATAAGAACCTGAAAGCCCCCCCTGGTTGCCCCATAGTGTCGGCAATAGGCTCATTGACAGAAAATGCAAGCAGGTTTGTTGATTTCTTTCTGACTCCCCATGTCCGGCGACTACCTTCATATGTGCGGGACACCCTAGACCTCCTTAAACAGATTGAAGGGGTGACGGTCCCTCCCGATGCCCTGCTCGTGACTTTGGATGTGGAGGCTTTGTACTCCAGCATCCCTCACGAGCAGGGTGTCGGGATGGTCCGCTCGTTCCTCATGGAGGAAGAGCATCATTTATGGCCCTTTAATGACTTCGTGTTGAGACTACTTCTCTTTATACTGACACACAATTGCTTTCTATTTAATGGTTCCCACTACCTCCAGGTACAGGGCGTGGCTATGGGCACATGTTGTGCCCCCGCCTACGCCAATCTGTACCTGGGGGGGTGGGAATGTTATGTCTTCTCAAACGAGCAACTTAGCAGCCACACCAATGAGGTGTTGGTATGGTTAAGATACATCGATGACATTTTCATCATATGGACCGGGTCCCAACTAGGGATGAGCTTCGAGTTCGAGTCGAACTCATGTTCTACTCGAACATTGGCTGTTCGCCGAACAGCGAACAATTTGGGGTGTTCGCGGCAAATTCGAATGCCGCGGAACACCCTTTAAAAGTCTATGGGAGAAATCAAAAGTGCTAATTTTAAAGGCTTATATGCAAGTTATTGTCATAAAAAGTGTTTGGGGACCCGGGTCCTGCCCCAGGGGACATGGATCAATGCAAAAAAAAGTTTTAAAAACGGACGTTTTTTCAGGAGCAGTGATTTTATTAATGCTTAAAGTCAAACAATAAAAGTGTAATATCCCTTTAAATTTCGTACCTGGGGGGTGTCTATAGTATGCCTGTAAAGGGGCGCATGTTTCCTGTGTTTAGAACAGTCTGACAGCAAAATGACATTTGGAAGGAAAAAACTCATTTAAAACTACCCGCGGCTATTGCATTGCCGACAATACACATAGAAGTTCATTGATAAAAACGGCATGGGAATTCCCCACAGGGCAACCCCGAACCAAAATAATAAAAAAAAATGATGTGGGGGTCCCCCTAAATTCCATACAAGGCCCTTCAGGTCTGGTATGGATATTAAGGGGAACCCCAGCCAAAATTTAAAAAAAAAATTGACGTGGGGTTCCCCCTAAATTCCATACCAGACCCTTCAGGTCTGGTATGGATTTTAAGGGGAACCCCGCGCCAAAAAAAAAAATAAAACGGCGTGGGGTCCCCCTAAAAATCCATACCAGACCCTTATCCGAGCACGCAACCTGGCAGGCCGCAGGAAAAGAGGGGGGGACGAGAGTGCGGCCCCCCCCCCTCCTGAACCGTACCAGGCCACATGCCCTCAACATTGGGAGGGTGCTTTGGGGTAGCCCCCCAAAACACCTTGTCCCCATGTTGATGAAGACAAGGGCCTCATCCCCACAACCGTGGCCGGTGGTTGTGGGGGTCTGCGGGCGGGGGGCTTATCGGAATCTGGAAGCCCCCTTTAACAAGGGGACCCCCAGATCCCGGCCCCCCCCTGTGTGAAATGGTAAGGGGGTACTTACCCCTACCATTTCACTAAAAAACTGTCAAAAATGTTAAAAATGACAAGAGACAGTTTTTGACAATTCCTTTATTTAAATGCTTCTTCTTTCTTCCTTCATCTTCTTCTTCTTCTGGTTCTTCTGGCTCTTCTGGTTCTTCCTCCGGCGTTCTCGTCCAGCATCTCCTCCGCGGCGTCTTCTATCTTCTTCTCCTCGGGCCGCTCCGCACCCATGGCATGAGGGGGGAGGCTCCCGCTCTTCTCTTCATCTTCTTCTTCATCTTCATCTTCTTCTTCATCTTCTTCTTCTTCTTCTTCTTCTTCTTCTCTTCTTCATCTCTTCTTCCTTCTTCATTTCTTCTGCGGGCCGCTCCGCATCCATGCATGGAGGGAGGCTCCCGCTGTGTGACGGCGTCTCTTCGTCTGACGGTTCTTAAATAACGGGGGGCGGGGCCATCCGGTGACCCCGCCCCCCTCTGACGCACGGTGAATTGACGGGACTTCCCTGTGACGTCACGGGGAATGCCACAGGGAAGTCCCGTCATGTCCCGTGCGTCAGAGGGGGGCGGGGTCACCGGGTGGCCCCGCCCCCCGTTATTTAAGAACCGTCAGACGAAGAGACGCCGTCACACAGCGGGAGCCTCCCTCCATGCATGGATGCGGAGCGGCCCGTAGAAGAAATGAAGAAGGAAGAAGAGATGAAGAAGAAGAAGAAGAAGAAGAAGATGAAGAAGAAGATGAAGATGAAGAAGAAGATGAAGAGAAGAGCGGGAGCCTCCCCCCTCATGCCATGGGTGCGGAGCGGCCCGAGGAGAAGAAGATAGAAGACGCCGCGGAGGAGATGCTGGACGAGAACGCCGGAGGAAGAACCAGAAGAGCCAGAAGAACCAGAAGAAGAAGAAGATGAAGGAAGAAAGAAGAAGCATTTAAATAAAGGAATTGTCAAAAACTGTCTCTTGTCATTTTTAACATTTTTGACAGTTTTTTAGTGAAATGGTAGGGGTAAGTACCCCCTTACCATTTCACACGGGGGGGGGGCCGGGATCTGGGGGTCCCCTTGTTAAAGGGGGCTTCCAGATTCCGATAAGCCCCCCGCCCGCAGACCCCCACAACCACCGGCCACGGTTGTGGGGATGAGGCCCTTGTCTTCATCAACATGGGGACAAGGTGCTTTGGGGGGCTACCCCAAAGCACCCTCCCAATGTTGAGGGCATGTGGCCTGGTATGGTTCAGGAGGGGGGGGGCCGCACTCTCGTCCCCCCCTCTTTTCCTGCGGCCTGCCAGGTTGCGTGCTCGGATAAGGGTCTGGTATGGATTTTTAGGGGGACCCCACGCCGTTTTTTTTTTTTTTTGGGGTGCGGGGTTCCCCTTAAAATCCATACCAGACCTGAAGGGTCTGGTATGGAATTTAGGGGGAACCCCACGTCAATTTTTTTTTTAAATTTTGGCTGGGGTTCCCCTTAATATCCATACCAGACCTGAAGGGCCTTGTATGGAATTTAGGGGGACTCCCACATCATTTTTTTTTTTTAATTTTGGTTCGGGGTTGCCCTGTGGGGAATTCCCATGCCGTTTTTATCAATGAACTTCTATGTGTATTGTCGGCAATGCAATAGCCGCGGTAGTTTTAAATGAGTTTTTTCCTTCAAAATGTCATTTTGCTGTCAGACTGTTCTAAACACGGGAAACATGCGCCCCTTTACAGGCATACTATAGACACCCCCCAGGTATGAAATTTAAAGGGATATTACACTTTTATTGTTTGACTTTAAGCATTATTAAAATCACTGCTCCTGAAAAAACGGCCGTTTTTAAAACTTTTTTTTGCATTGATCCATGTCCCCTGGGGCAGGACCCAGGTCCCCAAACACTTTTATTGACAATAACTTGCATATTAGCCTTTAAAATTAGCACTTTTGATTATTCATGTTCGTGTCCCATAGACTTTAACGGTGTTCGCGTGTTCGAATGAATTTTTTTCCTGTTCGCATGTTCTGGTGCGAACCGAACAGGGGGGTGTTCGGCTCATCCCTAGTCCCAACAGACACTGGCTTCTTTTGTAGATCATCTAAATAGCAATATGTTTAATTTAAAGTTCACTTACAATAGCGATTTACACAAAATTTCGTTTTTAGATCTAACGATCTACAAGGACGCCAATCTATGTCTGGCCACTACACTTTACCGCAAAGAGACGGCAGGGAATACGATACTTCATGCCTCTAGCGCCCATCCGTCCACCCTGGTACGAAGTATCCCCTATGCACAGTACATCCGCCTTAGGAGGAATTGTACTACTGATAATGATTTCAAACACCATGCGGACTTACTGAGGGAACGTCTCCTTAAACGGGGATACTCCAAGTCCCTACTCCGCAAAGCCTTCAATAAAGCCTGTGACCAATCTAGAAATGCACTCCTTTTCTCCAAGGAACCCAGGGGGGAGGAACATTCAATGACGAAATTCATCACACAATACTCGCACCAACAGTACCAATTACGCAATATACTACAGCAACACTGGCATATTTTATCTGAGGACCCCATCCTAAAGAAATATGTCAGTGACCACCCTGAGATCGTTTTTAAAAAAGCACCATCCTTGCGTGATAAGCTGACTAGGAGCCATTTTGCATCCTCACAGGCTCAAACGACCAATAGAATGGGTATATACACGTGTGGACACTGCTCTTTTTGCCCCTGGGTATCCACAGGTCACAAATTCCAATTGCCCAACGGTGAGACATTCTGTCCACGTTTTCGGGCAGACTGTAACACCCAAGGTGTAATATACTTGATGACGTGTAGATGTGGGATATTCTATGTGGGTAAGACCATCCGCCACCTATGGCAAAGGATATGTGACCACGTATATTACTCAACAAATGGGAAAATGCTTAGTCCCATTAGTAGACATTTCGATTTATGCCACAGATTCGACACCTCTGTTGCGACTTTTATTGTCCTAGCAGTAATTCCTCAAGACCCAAGGGGGGGTGACTGGGACAGGAGGATACTCCAACAAGAGGCCAAGTGGATTGAACGCCTGAATGCCACACGGTGGCCAGGCATTAACGAAGTACAGTCCTATAAATCCTTTCTTGGATAAAAATTTAAGGTTGACCTATATGACAACCAACTAAGGCCGAATGATTCATAGCAATTAGGTAACACGTAGTTTACCATAGTCTATAGTCCCTAGAAATTTTCACTATCAATCCACTGGCCCCTCCCTCTTCAGGCCAGGAGATCCCCCTGTCCACTGCTCTGCCCATCACGGGCACTTCTGCAGCTAAACACAGTCTATTATACTCCTTGCTAGTGTTGTGTATGGATATTAGTGGTTTTACCGAGTTTAAATATTGTTTAATCGCAGGAAATCGCAAACTTGTAATCACACTGTTATTTGCAAAATGTATATGCGTATTGTAATTCTTCTATCAGCATTAACTATTAGTATGCATTTGTAAGTTGTACCACCATGAATGGAGTAATTCCCTTCATGGTAACGAACATTTTAATCATGTATACTGGCCTTGCGTCTCAGGCCAGTTACAAGTACTGAGGTAAGCTGACCCCGGTCCCTATCAACTTGCTGGTGTCTGGATCACATGTGCGGCCGGTAAGCCGCATTCTGCCCTCCCCTTACTCTTTGGGGAATGGTGTCTGCGGCGTTTGGTGTAGATCTACTCCTCTCCCCCTGGATTTACAATGCACACTCCATGATGTGTGCATTGATATCTCCAGACTTCCCATCTGTTGGTCCCAGCCTTTACAGCGCTCCATACGCTGTATCTAGGAGGAACCACTAGGGGGAGCTTACAGATCTATTACCTATAGGACTGCTCTTCCTCCTCACATCGTTTTCCATGACAGAGGCCTATCTGACCACTGAGCATGTGCGATGGGATGTGAGAGTGTGCAGCTCCTTTTGGCCGAATCAGGTGATGCTTGTCTTACACACCTGATTGGGACGTGTATTTAAGGCTGTCAGCAACAGCCTCATACCACGCCACTACCCTCCAGGGCGCTCTGATGCCTGGGTGTTACCTGTTTAACAACACAAGCTGTCTGGTAAGAGTATGCTGGATTTATACAAATCTAAACTAAATGCTCTGTAGCTATACTCTGTTTGTGCAACTAGATGAAACCTGATGTTTCTCTCACTCCCTAATATAGATGGCAGTCCTGGGAGCTTATTAGATAGCTCCTTGCTGGGATAGGATCAGAGCTCTATTGCAGCCATGTCAGTCAAGATCTATTTTGTGCCAGGTTTACAAGCAAGTAGCTGATTGATGCTGTTTACAAGACCTGCTCACCTGTCTTACCCTACAAGGTAGGAGCAGCCCTTCATGTGCAATTATTTAACCCTATAGGCATACCTGTACTTAGCATGTATATGAGGATCTGTTTATGCCATTTGATTTATTGGTATAACGGCACACTATAAGGAGCTGGTCTCAATATTGGCTAATTAGATATTATCTACATCTTCAGATTACAATCTCTGGATTACCTTATGCACCTTGGTTATTGGAGGCTGTGTCTCTGAATGCATGGCTTCTCAATTATCCATAACCTCTACCTGATCTGAAGACAGATTCAGTTACTCTGGCTGGTACATTACTTTCTATATCCCAGTTCCTCTGTCTATTCCCCCCTGTTTGGTTTCTCCTTTCTCTCTCCCTTTCCCCCCCCCTTTTTCCTTCCCCTCCCCCCCCTTGCCCCTCTCTCTTTCTTTCCCTCACTGACCCCCACCCCCCATCTAGCTGTGCCTTATGCTTTCCTCTACATATAAATGTTCTGGTTTTACCACAGATGTACATTGGCTATTTTTACCCCCCCCCCTTTTTTTGGACAGTTGGGATTCTCTAGCTCACTACCCCTCTTGAGTCTACTGGTGATATAAATCTCTTTACCAGACACGTCCCCGCATGTTATCACAGGTCACCATATGCGTGTTGAATCTTGGGCCTTTGGGATCGCTTCCTCACGGTACTCAGTGGTTCTGATTGAGACGCACTTTTGAAAAGTCTTTATGCAAAAATAATATTAATATGCTACTGTATGTTTGTTTTTGTTTTTTGGTGTATGTCCTTCTCTATTTCCCATTACAGGTAACCCAAACAAGCTCCTGAAGAAGCATTCAAATTTGCGAAACATGTAGAGCCATACCGAGCTATATCAGTTTGAGGTTATTCAATGGGAACGGAAGGGGTTTATCCCTCCCTCTGATATAGGGGCTATTCCCCGATCCGTTCTCATACATTTATGTAGTGACATTTAATACCAATTTCCGCAATGTACTGCGTTTTTTAAAAAAATGTTTACGTTTTTGTGATTCTTTTTAAATTTGTGTATAAATAAAAGTTTACATTGATTTTTATGATTGGTGCCTACAAAGTCCATCTGTTTCGTTCTCCTGGGTATTAAACCCCCCCCCTTCCCCCTTTTTTCTAAGACTTAAAATAGGACGTTGGCACTGCTCTACATATGAGACCTCCACAGTCCATCCTGTGATGAGATCTAATAACCCTCCAATCTATAATAGAAGTTTGTCATATTTCAGTATGTCAGGAAAAGAATGCACTCTTTTAGTACATTTTCCATGTTTTGTCTGTAAAAAAAGTGTGGGGGGGTTTGGCAACCCTGTCTGGAAGGAGTCAAGTGGGAGTCAAATAACTACACAATGCAAGTAACCCCACAACCACCAGGCATCTTTACCTTACTATGTAACCAGCGGGGGCTAGCTAAAGACTCGAAAAAACACACCCAATTTTGTGCCATGACGTGCTGCACACATCTGACTTCTGGTTGGAGGGCCCAAGTTATGATCTTTACATGAGCCCAGTGCTTTCATAAAACGCCTCTTTCAAAGTGGCTTGGCTATACAGAGCCCTAACCCTATCCACCACACCGCAT
Source organism: Lithobates septentrionalis (assembly GCA_037952835.1). Taxonomy (NCBI): domain Eukaryota; kingdom Metazoa; phylum Chordata; class Amphibia; order Anura; family Ranidae; genus Lithobates; species Lithobates septentrionalis. Next base: position 2,079,122 of record JBBDGP010002355.1, read on the forward strand.
CATTTGTTTCCATAGTGTAGGGGGGTGGACCAGGATCCACAGCATCATTTGTTGCCATTTGTGAACAGGTGACTATATTGTGAAGAGGGGGGACTCTATTGTGATGGGGAATGGGGGGGTTTTGTTGCTATTGGAGGCCGACTCTGTTGTGATGGCGGGAACTCTGTTAGGATGGCAAGACTCTGTTGTGATGGGTGGGATACTCATAATTGGGGGATGCTGGTTTGATAGCAGGGGTTCCAGTGGGATTCTGATAGGATGATGGCAACTCTGATTTGAAGGCGACAATGTAATTGGGGGGATGGTGATGGAAAAGTGGCTGACACTGAAGTGATGGGTGAAATCTGATATGAAGGGGAAACTCCCTCATGTGACGAGGAGTGGGTGACATCATCCAGAGAACTAAGCGAGGAGAGGATAAATTGATAGTGTGTTGACATTATGCCCCCTTACTTTTTTTTTACTGCACCCCCAGATTAGAAAGGCTAGATCTGGCCCTTTTGTAAATGGGGTTCATTCAGAACAGAGTCCAGTCTAAAATTATAAAGCCTATAAAACTAGAACTAAAGGTTTGATGGGTGAGGTATGTATTTTTGATGATGACACAAGGGTATGCAATAAGGTTGATATCCCTGGAGGTGTCTATAGCATGGAACATGATTTGGTATTACTGGCAGATTGGGTAAAGCAGTGTAAACTGCAGTTCAGTGGTTCTAAATGTAACCTAATGCATCTAAAGAAAAAAAAATAAAATCCCTAGGCAGAGTACAATATTAGGGGTACTGTACTCAGCACTACAGAGGAAAAAGATTTGGAGTATGTTATTCAGATGATTGCAAAATGAGCAAACGTTATGGCCAGGCAGTGGGTTAAATGAATAGGATTCTAGAATGTATCACTAGAGGGATCGCCAGCAGGAGGATGGAGGCCTGATTCCCCTATATACAGTGCTTCCGGAAAGTATTCACAGCATTTCACTTTTTCCACATTTTGTGATGTTACAGCCTTATTCCAAAATGGATTCATTGATTTCTTAAAGAAGGAAAGAAGTTTGTTTGAAATATTTCCAAATTTATTAAACATAGAAAACTAAAAAAATCACATGTACAAGTATTCACAGCCTTTGCTCAATACTTTGTTAAAGCACCTTTGGCACCAATTACAGCCAAGTCTTTTTGAGTATGATGCTACAAGCTTGGCACACCTATTTTTGGGGAGTTTCTCCCATTCTTCTTTGCAGGACCTCTCAAGCTCCATCAGGTTGGATAGGGAGCGTCAGTGGACAGTGATTTTCAGATCTCTCCAGAGATGTTCAATAGGGTTTAAGTCTGAGCTCTGACTGAGCCACTCAAGGACATTCAAGAGTTGTCCCGTAGCCACTCCTTTGTTATCTTGGCTGTGTGCTTAGGGTTATTGTCCGGTTGGAAGTTGAACCTTCGCTCCAGTCCGAGGTCCAGAGCACTCTGGAGCAGGTTTTCATCAAGGATGTTTCTATACATTGCTGAATTCATCTTTCCTTTGATCCTGTCTAGTCTTCCAGTTCCTGCCGCTGAAAAACATCCCCACAGCATGCTGCTGCCACCATTATGCTTCACTGTAGTGATGGTATTGGCCAGGTGATGAGCGGTGCCTGGTTTCCTCCAGACATGATGCTTGCCATTCAGGCCAAAGAGTTCAGTCTTTGTTTCATCAGACCAGAGAATTTTGTTTCTCATGGTCTGAGAGTCCTTCAGGTGCCTTTTAGCAAACTCCAGGCAGGCTGTCATGTGCCTTTTACTGAGGAGTGGCTTCCGCCTGGCCACTCTACCATACAGACCTGATTGGTGGAGTGCTGTAGAGATGGTTGTTCTTCTGGGAGGTTCTTCCCTCTCTACAGAGAAAAGATGGAGCTCTGTCAGAGAGACCATCGGGTTCTTGGTCACCTCTCTGACTAAGGCCCTTCTCCCCCGATCCTTCCCCAGATCAGTGCCTTGATACAATCCTGTCTGTCTACAATGTCTTGGGCTTCATGGCTTGGTTTGTGCTCTGACATGCACTGTTAACTGTGGGACCTTATATAGACAGGTGTGTGCCTTTCCAAATCATGTCCAATCAACTGAATTGACCACAGGTGGACTCCAATCAAGTTGTAGAAACATCTCAAGGATGATCAGTGGAAACAGGATGCACCTGAGCTCATGGTTTGTAGCATTTTGAGGAAAATAATGAATTTAATACATTTTTTAAAAAGGCTGTAACATAACAAAATGTGGAAGGTTTAGGACGACAGTATTTGTAAGGTTCAGGTGGACAGTTTTTTAAATATGAAGCCAAGATCAAGAACATGGGATTATGACTTCAAATGAGCAAGGGGAAAGTTCAAAACTAATCTTAAAGCATTACTTTACCAAAAGATAGTTGATGCTTGGAATAGACTTCCAGCAGAGGTAAAGAGTCAATCAACAGCAAGTGGATTCAAACATGCTTGGGACAAACCAACTTCAGAAGGTGGCAGAAGCTTCTAATGGTGGAAGGGGCCCCCTCAGTCTCATTCTGGTGATTCTGCAGTTCAATCAGCTAAAGTGGAGAGTCAGGTGAATTCTCCGGTTTCCCCGCAGCAACAAAGTAAAGGCAGCAGGGCTAGCGGTGCAGTTGAACCGCCACCACTTTATGGGGGCCCGAGGGAGCCTGGATTGTTTGGGCACAAACCATCATCCTCCATAGTGTATTGGCAGCTTTAGTTCAGTCCAATTTACTGGATGAGATATGAGACTTGTTCCAATGGCATATATAATGAACATGCCAGTGAGTGAGACTTAAATCATCTGATAATTTATTGCTTATAATTTCAAATTAAACCAAAATTATTCTACATGTATTCTGAAACATACTGCAGGCTCCACTCAAAGGCATGCATTTTATGAATAAACTGTACTTGATTTGATTGTAGCCGTATAGCTCTATAGCTCTCTCTCCCTCTGTCTTATCTCACTACTCTGCTGCTATCTTTATTACCATTGATTTGTATGTGTTTGGCTTTCCCTTTTTTTTTTTTCTTTAACATGCTGCCTAAAAATTTGTGAATCAGTACTGCTTGGACCTCTGAAGAAGGGGACATACCCCGAAAGCTTGTCCTGAAAAATTGTATGTTAGTGCAAATAAAAAAAGTATCACGGACAGTACTCAATTTTCTCATGAATAAACTGTAAAATAACATGCAGCGTTGACATCTTAGCGATATCTGTTCTCTGTTATAAATGGGATCAAGTATTGCCATAAATATGAGGACACCCCTCAAAATCAGAGGCAATTATAGCAACAAAGTCTCAATTCCATAAGAATGCCCATGGTTTTGGAATGGATGTCCAACAAGCTCATATACAGTAGCTGTGATGTTCAGGTGTCCATAGCCCTATTAACTTTTGTATACTAGCTTGTGTTAATGTGCTTATTTATGTAGGCAGACTAATGAAAAAAAAATTAAGTCAAGTAGGGTTGAGATTAAGAAATCAATGCAAAAAAATCAAACAATTTGTCACAAAGGATGAACCTAGCTGCAATAATCACAGTTTCTACTGTAACACATGGGGTATTGCTAAACTGAGGGTATTTAAATTAAGTCATTTAACAGTCCATGTTTCCTAGATATTTTTTTAAAAAATCTGATATAATGTAAGATGACATTTGGTTGTTATTCTAATTCTGGCTTGTAAAACAAACCAGCAGCTCCCCAAGCTTTAAATAACCATAAGGGAAATGTAAGGAATTGGATTGCATTCTCAGCAATTTTTCTAAGTAGTATATTTCATCTGTGACAAGTCCTCTGTAGCTTCATACAGGCAACAAATGGCCTCAAGCAAACCAGCTTTACTACTCTCCTCTTCCAAAGACTACATACAAAATAGACCACTTGTTACCAGTTCCATGTTCTTGGCCAGCATGGCTTATCTTTTAGGGTTTAGAATGTAAAGCAGTGGCTGAAGTTAATCAAAGAGTTGTCACCTGATCTTTAAAAATAGGATGCATAACATTTTTATATAAATATAACAGAAAACCTTTTTTCTTTAGTGTAAACTGTAGATATTACGGCATTGGGAGGCATTTGAATTGCATTTGTTAGTAATCACCCACCCTACATGTACAGGTAAAAGAGTTTTTTGTTAGTCTGGTAGTGGCAGAAGCAATACAATGTTACTTGCAAAAAGCTAAGAAAAAAATTCCATCACAAAGTAAAAATTCATTTGCAAAGTGAACAGCCTATTTGTCTTTGGTAAGTCAACTCCATTGTGTGCAGTGAATGGCTGTGACCACAATGCACGTTGTCTTATGGAAAGGCTTTTGAGGGTTTTCTAAACTGGAAAATAGTACAAAATAATGGCAATTCTCAAACCTTGTATGCTTGCACATAAGAAAGCAGACATGGGCAAGTAACAAGTCATCTAAGATATTTTACTGTGTTTTATATTTTGTTTTTGAGTGGCAAACTTGCAAATTAGAGATGTGCATGACAGAAAAATTGGTTTAGTTTCGGTTTCATTCATTTAGTTAATCATTTAGTTTTGTCGTAATTGTTATGTTGGAGTGATTGGTTTTCGGAACGATTCGTTATTTCGAGAGAGTATATGTTCGTTGTTGCAAATCGATTAGTATTTTCAGAGGTTCTGTTTTCATTCGTTATGTTGTTATGTTGAAATAATTTCCCCATTCTAAACTGACTTTGTTGGGCAACACACATACAAATTAAACATATAGTCTCTCAACCCCAATACATCCACAGTTAAGAATGTGGAACTCTCTTCCACAATTGGTGGTGTCAGCAGGGAGTATGGATATTTTTAAAAGACTCTTGGACGTGCATCTTAACCAATTGCCAACAGGCTCACGCTGATATACGTCGGCAAAGTGGCACAGGTGGGCATAATCATGTACCAGTACGTCGCCCGCGGACTGGGGGCTCACAGACGCGCCCCCACCGTGCCCGTGGCGATCGGATTCGTAGCAGAACCGATCACTCTTCAGGTCCAGGCCAATGATTTCTGGCCTGGACCTGCTGATCGGTTCTGGCGAATGAAAATGTTTCCCCTGTCTAAGTGTAAGCACAGACAGGGGAAGTGATGTCGTCTCCCTCTCTGGAATTCTTTTACGTTCCAGGGAGAGGAGAGAGAACATCTTACCATGAGTAGCACAGCACTACACTAACACCAGTACATGTAGGTACACTTGTCACCCCCTAATTGCCCCCCCAGTTAACCCCTTCATTCCCTGTCACTGTGTCACCAATTGCAGTTTTCAGATTTTTCACTGATCACTGCATTGGTTTCACTTGTGACTCTAATCTGTGTTAGGACAATTAGTAGTAGGCCCCGTTAGGTCTAGGGTACCCCCCTCAATCCCCCCTAATTAAGGTTTAACCCCTTGATCACCTCCCCGATTAACCCTTTCACCCCCTGTCTCAATGTCACTAATCAATCTTTTTTCTGATCGCCGTATTAGTGTCACGGGTGATGCTATTTAGCCAGTTAGTTGATTTGTTTCACCATCAGGTTTTTATAGCATCATGTATCCCCATATATTACCTAATAAAGGTTTTAACACCCTAGTTAACCCTTTCACCCCTTGTCACCAGTGATCACTGTATTAGTGTCATGGGTGACGCTGGTTAGTTCGTTTACACATTTTGTGTATATAGAATCTATAGTTCTATCTCGAATTTTACAATCTGTCGAACAACAAGAGTCATACTCTAAAGCAGGGGTCTCAAACTGGCGGCCCTCCAGCTGTTGCAGAACTACAATTCCCATGAGGCATTGCAAGGCTGACAGTTACAATCATGATTCCCATGGGCAGAAGCATGATGGGACTTGTAGTTCCGCAACAGCTGGAGGGCCGCCAGTTTGAGACCCCTGCTCTAAAGTGAACCCGTCTAAATCCAAACTTAAGAAAAAATCCGATCTATGTCCACCCCCAAGCACTAGCCCTAATGCTGCGGCCTTTTTAAAACTAGTTAACAACAACCTGGAAAAACTAAAATTAAAAACTAAAGGCTCTCCTAACCTCAGTAAAAAGTAATACGATGCGCTTAATTCATTGGTAAATAACAAGCAAATTATCATCAAACCTTCAGACAAGGGCGGTAACGTCGTTCTCCTAAACAATGAAGATTATCTAAATATGTGTAAAAAAATTCTCAACATACCTGACTGGTACCACAGAATTCCAGCCAGCACTGTTGATAAATACAACAAAGATTTTTACACCTTGATTGATTCAGCTTTTCTTAACAACACAATCACCAAACAAACATGGAATTTTATCAGAAATAACTTTCCTAAGGTCCCCACCTTTTACACACTACCAAAAATTCATAAAAATCCTCTTAACCCGCCGGGAGACCGATTATCTCGGGAATTAACTCTATTAGTGACAATGCCAGCAAACTGGTAGATGAATATCTCAGATCTTATGTATCTGCTTTACCATCTTATGTAAGAGACACCGTCCATCTATTACAAATCATAGAGGAATTCAATATTTCTGACCAAACTTTACTCATCACAATAGACGTAGAAACGCTTTACAGCTCCATCCCACTTGAAAGAGGCTTGGCAGCCATTAAACACATTCTTCAACAAAATACTGCCAATGATCCGGTATACAATGAGTTTATTCTTGCATTGCTTGAATACATTCTCAGGCATAATGTTTTTACTTTTAATGGTTCCCACTACCTCCAGGTGCAGGGAGTTGCGATGGGGACATGTTGCGCCCCATCGTATGCTTACCTGTACCTGGGGGAGTGGGAACAAATGTTCTTAACCGACGAGAATTTAGCAATCTATACTAGCCATATTGTGGGATGGCTTCGCTATATTGATGATATTCAAATTTTTTGGGATGGCCCTCCTAATATGCTCGACGAATGTCTCTTACAAATGAACAAAAATTACTTTAATCTTAATTTCACCATGTCCTACGACAGAGTCCATTACATTTTTAGATATAGAAATATACCGAAGCAAACAAGGGGATCTTTTTACTAAGTTGTACAGAAAAGATACTGCAGGAAATACAATACTACACGCCACCAGTCACCATCCACAACCTTTAATTAACTCCATCCCATATTCTCAATATTTGAGAATTAAACGTAACTGCACTGATGAACATTTCATTAAAGAAGCAGCTAAGCTACGCAGTAGATTACTCGCCAGGGGCTATTCACACGCCTCCCTAAAAAGATCCTACAAACAAGTGTTGATGAAACCAAGGAATACTCTGTTTCACAATACGAAACGTACAGATACCAACCCACTAAGAATTATCACCACTTTTAATCAACAACAATATCAGGTTAGGACTATCGTTGAAAAATATTGGCATATGTTGACTCTAGATCCAACCATAGGACAATTTGTCCCTGATAAACCTTTATTTACTTTTAGAAGAGCTTCTTCTATTGGCGACAGAGTCATTAGCAACGAATTTAAAGGTGAATTCAGCAGAACACATTGCAAAGTGAGAGGCACTTATATGTGTGGTGCCTGTCACTATTGCAAGTATATGCTACCCCAAAAAAATCCAACCCTCCCCAATGGAAAAACATTCCATCCAAAACATTTTGCCAATTGCAGAACTCCTGGAGTTATCTATATGCTCCAATGTAGTTGCTGCTGCTTCTACATTGGAAAAACTAAACTAGAATTCTGGAGGCGGGCCTACAGACATATCACCAGTATGCAAACTTGTGATCCAGACCTCCCCCTTGGACGTCACGTCATAACCATGCATGGTGGAACTTTCCCCAAGATTAAATTTTTAATCCTTGATAGGATACACCCTAATCCAAGGGGGGGGGGGGGGGGCTGGAACAAGACCCTCCTACAGATGGAAGTAAAGTGGATTTATTCCCTAAAGGCTACTTTGCCCCCCGGTTTGAATGAAACCATATCCTTCAAACCATATCTTGTGGGGTTTTCATCTGGGGGAATGGAGAGATAAACCTCTCCATTCACCCCTGTTTTTCCGGTATATGCTACACTCATTTTTGCAAGAGAATTTTTCTCCCATAAAGATGAGCCTCATCTCTGTAATCCCAAACAATAGGGCCCCCCCCCCCTTTTTCTCCTGTTTATGATCATAACAGTGATTGCTTAAATTAAATGTAATTTCTTCTCTTTTTCTAGAAAAGTATGAATTAATTACACCATCTGCCCATTATATACTACTGTCTAGAAAAAATACTACTTCTCTAACTACCATCAAAAATATTCCTATTTGCTATAAACCAAGATAATATACTATTGATGTAAAATTGTTTAATTATTTTATGCTACAATTTTTTCTGTTAACACTGTTATACCATGTAACGTTTGAATATAGATATGATGTAAACTCTATGTCATTCATTTACACATTTCAGATATAGCATTTAAGCTCTGATGGACGTTATATATTTCTCTTATGTACAGGGCATGCAATTGGACCCAGCTCAAAAGGTTTTTTTCATTTTTTCCCCCCATCTCCCCCCCCCATCTTTCCCCCCCCCCATCTTTTTTTCCCTCCATCTTTTTTTCCCCCCCTGTATACACTTAGTATATTTCCACACTATTTTTCATTGATATCGGTTTGCACCCAGTCTCCCCTCCCTCCTGACCCTCCTCTGGCTGCGGTCGACCAGGGGAATTTCCCGGCACAGAAAGCCGCCCAGCTCCTCCTACAGGGCAGTCTTCTTTGGAGGCTGATGGATGTACTACATCTTCCGCCCACATCCTCCATCTTGCCACTCCAGCTGACTTGCGCAGTCCGCCGGGGTGGCCTTCCGTGTCGGTGGACTGAGTGTGCGTGACGCCGCTCCGACGTGCGGACATTCGTGCACGCGCGGTGGGGGCTGCGCCACGCACACTCAGTCCAGGGGGCAGCATTTGCAGTTTCCCTGACAACTATCCCAGACATCAGCTGTGAGCACTCTTTGCTCCAACTGATTGGGATCAGATACTCCTCAAATACCCAGACCACACCACTCCCAAACCAGACATTATCTTGCTGGATTTGGGCTGTGCGGCTGGTCCTTTGGCTTCTCCCTTTATACAGGTATGACGTATTTACCGTATTTATTTACCACTCAACTTATGCACTTAATGCATGTCTATACCAACACTAAGTAATGCTTTCATTCAGTCTTATTAACATTAAATACTGAGTTTCTTTTAACATACCCCCTGCTCTGCACACATATTCTAAATAAGTAAAGTTCCTACCTAGCTTAATTTGACAGCAGATATTGAGTCTTTTTACCATATATATAGTTGCTTTTATTTTACTTAATTTGATATTTACATTTAATCCATGCTAATACCACTTTTGCACAAACTATATTGAGACCACTATTGTGGCCTATATATGGTAATACTTCCTCATACAAAACAGATTTTCTGTGTTTCATTTCATATAAAAATACAGAGAACTCATTTGATATCTCTACCAAAATAAACATACAATATTCATACACCACTCTCATCTCTCTTACATCATACACATTATATTACTTAGGAAGACATAAATATTGATTTATTATACATTTAGTTTATATCCCTATTCTTATTTTTATTTTTTATTTTACTCACAGGGATTCCTTTTTGCCTCAGTATATTCCATTGGCCAGACTGCTGCCGTGGAGTGTATGAGGGATTTTTTTCCTCCTTCCCCGCCCTCCTAGATATTTATATCCCACTCCTCTCTATATAGACCATCCTAATATCTATCTTTTTGAGTCTGACAGTCTTTTTACCAGTCCTTAATTTGATGCTACTCCAATTACAAGCTTTTATGTGAATCAACGGAACATTGTCAAACCATTCTATCAATCAACTATATGTAAGTGATACAACATGAAAGTCTGAAATCAATGATTGTTTATGAACCCTATGCCTTAGGTTTGCTGATTTTTGTACATTTAATTTCATTTTAGATGAATTTCTTCTAACTCTCCACACCCCTGAAGAAGGACTAGACACACATACCGAAACGCGTTGGGTGTAAGGAGAATTTGCTATATGCTTTTTACAGCAATATATATGCATTTAAACAAGGTTCCTTAGATAGACTTCTGCGCTACTATCTTAAAACGTGTGTTAACTAGTGTGGGTAATACTACAAAATCAAAAATAGTGAACACTACTCACTACAGAAATTTAAATTATGCACAATAAAAAACAAAGGCTCTCCTAACCTAATCAAAGAACACATTGAAAATATCATAAAAGGTTGTCCAAAACACAATGTATCCAAGCACTTTTCGTTAGTGTATAATAAAGACCCCACGGGACTATTATTTTGGGGTATTGAAAAATATAATAGATCATGGAGAGGAGACCATAAAATCAGGACCCTTAGTCAGAAAGAATCTAAGTGGATACACAAAATTAGGACATTAGCACCTGAGGGGTTAAATATAGAATTCGACTTAAACTGTTTTATAAGTGATTATTAATGTATTCTATATGTCCATTAATGTAAACCCATTATCTCATTTCCGGTGTGCAGAACATCATTCACACTTACATTTCCTCATCGGTATTTATTACTATTATCAAATTTTTTATTTACATAGTTTTAAATTCATACATTTTAATTGAGTTTTAATTGACTTTTTATTCATTTTAGGCTTTATTTAAACCTAAATATTTATTACTATAAACTTGTTATTAATTACATACATCGGGATGTTAGCACATTATTAAAATTTCCCAAAAAACTGAGCTATATATTGCATCGGATTATTTAAATCAAGTATGGGGTATATCTAAGATAATTGTGGGGTATTCCTGCGCTATCGTGAACGGGGTTGGGGAGAGAGGAGGAGAGACACCCAATCTCAATAAACACAAGGAAAAGCAGCATACACCGAATGGGGTACAGCCTGTCCCCAGTTAAAACAAAATGGAGTAAAGTGTGGTGCTGCGCTAATCCCAATGAGATAGGCGCATATTGATTCTGTGCTCGTGAGCGTCTTATAGTGCACCAAAATAGGCTATACAGATGTAAATTAAAAAGATAACCTCATATGACACATGTGTCCTTATGTGCTGATAGTGTGTATGGTCAAAAAATCGTAATAAATACACAATAAATAATAATAAATATAACGTGCAAAGTGATTAGTGCTTAAACATCACAGTAGCAAACATAAATGTATGGGTGCATATAGCTACGGTAAAAATCGCAGCTGGCTAAAACTATCATCAATCGCCAACTAGCTAAAAACAATATAAATCTACACATACATAAGTGCATATATAGCCAAAGTGCATCCAGTGCAAATTAAATGTGGCTAAGTGCTTAAAAGTACATAAACATGCATGCAAAACTGCGTGCAAAATATTATCAGGTGCAGTGCTCCTTGCGGCGAAAACCATCAGTCAAAAGTCCATAAAACATGTATTGACTTCCGTGCTAAACATGGGTGCTAGACATGAGTGACAGTGATGGTCAGTCTTCATGCAACAGTGTGCACATTAGTGGGCAGTGGCCCCTTACCTGAAGGTAATGGGGTAATCGCGTTTAGCCAATCAGAGGCATAGCAGCCTTTGTAGAGACACTGGGTATACTCTGTAATGGAGGATGGTGGAAATATGGTCCTATCCTGATCGCTTCTATTGTAGGGGCGTCTGGTCCTTCCAAGTAGTGTCCCGGGATCACCCAGATAGATTAAGAAAGGAAGCCCACAATAGTGTAATATTGCATGGAAGCGTATCACTTTTATTACAACTTAAAATACAGTACTCACATTAAACATTGAAAACCGGGTGGAGATCCGACGAGCGGCGAGCTCGTAATGCAAATAACAGAGAGTGCCTGTCCCGTCCCTATGCATGACGTCACGGTCACGTGACATCCCCTGAAGAAGTCACGTGACCGTGACGTCATGCATAGGGACGGGACAGGCACTCTCTGACTGTTATTTGCATTACGAGCTCGCCGCTCGTCGGATCTCCACCCGGTTTTCAATGCTTAATGTGAGTACTGTATTTTAAGTTGTAATAAAAGTGATACGCTTCCATGCAATATTACACTATTGTGGGCTTCCTTTCTTAATCTATCTGGGTGATCCCGGGACACTTCTTGGAAGGACCAGACGCCCCTACAATAGAAGCGATCAGGATAGGACCATATTTCCACCATCCTCCATTACAGAGTATACCCAGTGTCTCTACAAAGGCTGCCATGCCTCTGATTGGCTAAACGCGATTACCCCATTACCTTCAGGTAAGGGGCCACTGCCCACTAATGTGCACACTGTTGCATGAAGACTGACCACCACTGTCACTCATGTCTAGCACCCATGTTTAGCACGGAAGTCAATACATGTTTTATGGACTTTTGACTGATGGTTTTCGCCGCAAGGAGCACTGCACCTGATAATATTTTGCACGCAGTTTTGCATGCATGTTTATGTACTTTTAAGCACTTAGCCACATTTAATTTGCACTGGATGCACTTTGGCTATATATGCACTTATGTATGTGTAGATTTATATTGTTTTTAGCTAGTTGGCGATTGATGATAGTTTTAGCCAGCTGCGATTTTTACCGTAGCTATATGCACCCATACATTTATGTTTGCTACTGTGATGTTTAAGCACTAATCAATTTGCACGTTATATTTATTATTATTTATTGTGTATTTATTACGATTTTTTGACCATACACACTATCAGCACATAAGGACACATGTGTCATATGAGGTTATCTTTTTAATTTACATCTGTATAGCCTATTTTGGTGCACTATAAGACGCTCACGAGCACAGAATCAATATGCGCCTATCTCATTGGGATTAGCGCAGCACCACACTTTACTCCAAGTATGGGGTATGATCGCACGCTGAGCGTCCGTCAGCTTGATGTATGGCATATGCATTAAAGTGAATGTCACTCAGGGATTAACATTTCTTTTAAAAAATGTTTTTCCCTTTTTGTTTAAATACGAGGAAACTTTATTTATAATGATTGGATGCAACCATCTCTTATATGATGGCCGCCGCACTTGCATATACTTGGTCTACAACAAAATGGCGATTTCAACACTTCCTGTCCTAACCATATAAATAAACAAAGGTATCAACCAATCCGGTGCCCTGAGGAAGTCATGTGATATGACGTAACATGTAGGACGTAACCGGAAATACACAGCGTGGACCGGAAGTGACGTAGCAGGTATCGTTACTACGTTGTTTCTCTACTGATGTTTGGCACAACAGTATTTATTTTAATGTAAGCGGATATTTTTAATAAAAATCTTTGGCAAAACGTTATTACCCTATTGGAGACCCTTTTGATTACCTTTTATGTGGAGTCCACCAACCATAGGGAGAGACCGCTCCCCATAAACGGAACGGATTGTTTTTATCAACCCGGCCACAAGGATTATACCTCCAAAGGATTTATACAGGCACATATACTGTGTCATTAAGGTGAGAGTTCTGTGAGCACTTAGCGGGGATGTAACATCACAAAAGTCACCAGATCTTCTATCAACGCATGTTCACTATAATTGGTCACACTTTATTTCATCTATTAGCACTTTAATCACGGTTTAATACACGTATGGACTATCACTAATATACGTATCAGTTGTGCTACATATACTCACCATTTTGAAGATTTGAATTTTTACACTTGTTTTAGGTTACTCTTTTACTTGTGCATCTATATATTTATTGTTTATTGCAACAGCATATTTAGGGGCATTGCGCGGAATCACTTACACAATTGTTTTTTATTGTGCATTATTTAAATATATATATGCATTGTATAGATCAACCAATGTTTCGTTGCAACTGTTTTTAATGTATTCTCAATAAAACTTATGTAATTTTTTATATACCCTTGCATACTGCTTTACTATATTGAGTGCCTTAAAAGTCCACTTAGGGGAACTTTTCGCATTTTTGGTACAATTATTGGATGTGGCACTCCCCTCTTTTACATAGGTTGGCTTTCTATCCCTTCTTTGTCTCAAACCACATAACTGCAGCGTTCGCAGAGAAAGGCCTGATTCATGCAAACGCTAGCAGTTTTTTTGGTAGCATTTGAAGCAGTCGCTGACAGGTGCTCTTTTTTTCCTGTGAGTTTCACTAGTTGTACCAGTAAATTTAGAGGCAACAATGTCCAATCGAAGGTACACTAGTGAAGGGACCTACACGTTTCTGAGCATGACAGATGAGAGAAGAGGAAGTTACCCATCTGTCAGGCTCAGAAAATGATACAGTAGACAGCAGTGGCACCCTGACAGTTAACTCTGAGTAGTGGTTCCTGCCAAGGTCAGGCGTACCCGACCCCGTTCTGCTGTTGAGGTGCAAGAACCGCAGGGCTCTTGTATTGAGCAGAGAGCCAGTACTAGTGCTGCTCATCCTTCTGGTGAACTGGCAAGCACCAGCGGCCTAGTACACCCTGGTCGTAGTCAAACCAGCACTGCAGTATCACGTGGTGACGTGGCGAGTCCCATAAGTGCAGTTCAAGCTGGTGAGGTGGCTAGCACAACTAGTGTCCCGCAGCCACCAAGAAGACAAAGACAGGCCCATGTAGCCCATAGTGCCCTTCCTGCTGCATTTGCCAATCCGAATTGGGAGCCCACCACTACATCCAGCACTGCAGTAACACTTGGTGACGTGGCGAGTCCCATAAGTGCAGTTCAAGCTGGTGAGGTGGCAAGCACAAGTAGTGTCCCGCTGCCACCAAGAAGACGACAAACACAGGCCCATCGAGCCCATAGTGCCCTTCCTGCTGCATTTGCCAATCCTAATTGGGAGCCCACTACTTCTGCAGCACCCGTACTTCCCCCATTCACTGGCCAACCCGGAATTCAGGTGGAAACAGTTGATTTTACGTCATTTGATTTTTATTCACTGATTTTCACGGAAGATCTCTATAGATCTATTGTGGACCAAAGCAATTTGTATGCTGGTAAATTCATTGCTGCAAATCCCCAGTTGACCCTTGCCAGAGATTGGAGACCTATCATGGTCTCCAAATTTAAGACCTTTCTGGGCCTATCCCTCCTCATGGGCATAACTAAAGTAAGTAAAGTAAGTAAAATAAGTTGCGGTCATATTGATCCACTGACCCAATTCACCATATGCCCGTGTTCTCTGCCTCCATGACCAGGGCTAGATACGAGCAGATCTTGCGATTTATGCACTTCAACGACAATGAACTCTGTCATCCTCGGGGTGACCCTGAATACGATCGGCTCCTCAAAATTTGGCCCCTCATAAACCATTTCAACCAATAGTTTGCAGCCTTGTTTACTCTCGATTAAAATGTCTATGTTGATGAGTCCCTGATCAAGTTTTCTGACCGCTTGTCATTTAAACAGTATCTTCCTAGCAAGCATGCCAGATATGGGGTCAAGATGTATAAGCTATGTGACAGGCTATACACATACGAGGGAAAAGACAGTCATGTGGAGCCGGAGAATTGCCTAACCTACATAGGGAGCGCTGATAAGATGGTGTGGGACTTAGTGTCACCCTTATTCGGAAAGGGGTACCACTTGTATGTGGACAATTATTACACATATGTGCCACTTTTTAGTTACTTGTTTGATCATGGAATTGGCACATGTGGCACTGTGCGATCCAATCGCCGGGCCTTACCCCAGTGGCTTGTAGATTCCCATCTTAGGCTGGGGGAGAGAGCCTGCTTGAGAAGTAATAATTTGCTCGCAGTGAAGTGGAGGGATTCACGGAATGTTTTCATTCTGTCCTTTCACACAGACACGACGGTCCAAATTCAAACGGCGACTGGTGTTGTGGAGAAACCCCTCTGTGTCCACAAATAAAACCCTAATATGGGAGGGGTGGACCTCAATGACCAGTTGATGGCGCCGTACTTAATTGCCTGTAAGGCCAGACGCTGGTATAAAAAAGTGCCTGTATACTTCCAATTCCAATTGGCTCTGCTGAACGCTTATGTGCTATACAAAGCGTCAGAATGAACTGGATCCTTCTTTAAATTCCAGGAAGAGATCGTCACAGCCCTTCTGTTTCTAGACGGTGCTGTGCCCCAACTTTCCAAAGCAAATGCAGTAAGCCGACTGCATGAAGGGCATTTTCCATATGTTCTCCCTGG
This sequence comes from Lithobates septentrionalis, assembly GCA_037952835.1. Lineage (NCBI taxonomy): Eukaryota > Metazoa > Chordata > Amphibia > Anura > Ranidae > Lithobates > Lithobates septentrionalis. The sequence goes on from JBBDGP010002355.1 coordinate 2,095,230, forward strand.
TACCCCTACCCAACGATCACCCCAAGGAAGATGTTGTGTCTGTAGCAAGCGCGAATATAGGCGTGACACCCGATATTATTGTCCCTCCTGTCCTGACCATCCTGGTCTTTGCATTGGTGAATGTTTTGAATGCTACCACACATTAGTGGAGTATTAGCGTAGGGTACAGCACTGCACAGACTAGGACACACTTTCTCAGGGTCTCCAAAGATGCCATCGCATTTTAACAGACCCAAATCTGGAACCCTTACAGTTAAAAAGAAAAGTGTAAAAAAAAATATATATATAAAATACAAAAGCCAAAAATAGTTGTAGTTTTATCGCTCTTTCTCTGTTGTTCTCTCTCTATTGTTCTGCTTGTTTTACTATGTTTACTATGTTTTATCCAGTTTGCTTTTCAGGTATGTAATTCTTTTAAACTTTACTGTTTACTGTGTTTTATTGTTAACCATTATTTTCTTTTCAGGTATGCCATTCAGCTGCAGCACTGATTTATTTATCTTGACAGCAACAGTGTTTGCTCTCATGATACAAATATCAACGACTCCAGCGCTGTATGAGGTGGTTTCACCACCACAGTTAAAAAAAAAAAATGGTGCATGTATGCCCATCATTAGAAGTGGGTGGATGCAGGGCGGTATTCTACTGGTGGGCATACTCACTGATCAATATCTTTATCTTTTCAATATCTTTTTTCGTTCAGCCCACAGGCTGCATGAAAAAAAAAACATTACAATATATGCCCAACAAGGACCAACAACGTACTGGTATGTTGCTAATTAGCCGCTAGACTGCTTTTACAAGCAGCAGGACAGAACGTCCCCCCTCCCCCCTGTTGTCTTCCTTGGTTTTCTCGGGCTCTCCTGTCCCACCGGGGAACCTGATGATGCAGCCGGTGGCTCCGCCAGCCGACCATAGAGCTGATCGAAGATCAGAATGACTCCAATCATCTCTATGGCCTAAGAAACCAGAAGCTATGAGCATTTCGTGACTTTGGTTTCGCTGGATATAAACAGCGCCATTGGGAAAGCATCTTAGCACACCGATCTTGGTGTGGTCAGATGCTTTGAGGGCAGAGGAGAGCTCTAGAGTCTAATAGACCCATTTTTAAAAGAAAAAAAGAGTACCTGTTACTACCTATTTTTATCATAGGGGATATTTACATTTTTTGAGATAACAATAAAAATGATTAAAAAATAAATAAACTTTTCTCGCGACACAATCTGATCTCACCCATGAGACCGCTTGCACATCTTTTTCACAATACTGATTTTCCTCCAAGGATGGTCATTAAGGCTTTCAAATGGTGGACGGATACAGGCCTATACAGGATAGGTCACTTTCTCTCCTCCAAGGGCCCGATCACGCTGACTCACTGTAAGAATAACTTAGATATGCCCGAATCCGAGGTATACAGATTCTCCCAAATATCCCACTACCTTCACATTAAATTTGGTTAGGTAAACAGGAAAACCCCTCCTTAACTCCCTATAGACATTGGTGCTCCAACACAGAAGTCCAGAGGGGAGGAATTTCCCTGATCTATACTGCACTGAAATCTCACTCGGACAAACCTGCTTATGCTCGGCCTGGGAGGAGGACACAGACAGCTCCTGGACTACACAGGATTGGTCTAATGGTTTTGAAAGATCTTTTAAAGGTATACTAAACATCTTCTTGATAGAAGCTAGTGTCAAAATCATAACACATTGGTATTATGTCCCTGCCCGCCTCAGTCATTTTCCCAGGGACCTCCCCACTTTGTTTTAGGGGCTGCGAGCTAGAGGGATCCATGATACATATCTGGTGGTCTTGTCCGCGAATTAGATCCTTTTGGCAGACAGTATTCCGCACAATTAGTACTATATCTCCGAAAGTAATAACCCCTAATCCCATCACTGCTTTGCTAAATAGGAAGATTGAGGCTCTTCCTAAATTTACACAGAAGATGATATTCTTCATCCTCCTAGGGGCTAAAGTAACCATCGCAAAGGCCTGGAAGAAATCTAGAGTTTCGTTTCAGGGATTTAAGAGGAAGGTCTCTTGGATTATGGCGCAGGGACAAATTGTGGCAAAACTAAACGACAAAAGCGGAAATTTCTTTGCTGTATGGGAACCCTGGGCCAGATACTGTGAAATTCCCCTGTTTCCGGGAATTCCGCAGGTGCCTAAGAGTGTATGAACTTCACAGTGAATCCACCTCTCCCCTACTCTTCCCCTTTTCACACCTTTCTCTCTTTCTTTGACTGGGACACTCTTGTCTCCTTTTTAGGATAAAGATGGTCAGTTTCAGCAAGATATTCATTTACTCAAGAAGAGGTTTCGGAGGTAGCCATAACACATTGGTACTCCAACGTCAGGCTCGGGGTAGGCTACTCTGATTGAGTTTGGTGCTCCCCAGCTGGGTTTCCGGAAATGGGGGCTCAGGGGCTCTTAGTGGGGAGACTTGAGAGGCTTCAGGGACGAAACAGAAAGGAGTAGCCCTTGGACCGACAAGCACTTCTACAGTGTGATCCCATAGGGGTGTTGAATCGGACACCCTTCCTTTTTGATAATGGGCATTATTACTCCCCTAAATCCTGAGTTTTAGTTGGCCTCTCATGCCTCTCTCTAGAAACTCTTCCTAGGTTGTTAAAACGGTTTTGTTTGTCCTCTTTCTTGAAGGAATTTTTTCATCATTCCTATGTAAATTTGTGCATAAGAAATTATATGTATCTTCTTATTTGCTTTGTATGAACATTTTCTCAATAAAATAAAAATGTTAACCTTAAAAAAAAATGAAAGGAACAGTGTAAAAGTAAAATAAAAAAAGCAAAATAAATAGTTAAGAAAAAAAAAGCTCCCCTGTCCCCCCGTGTTCACGCACAAATGCCAACGCAAGTGTTGGTCTCGTGTCATATGTAAACAGCAATTGCACCATTTCAGCAGTAGACCTCCTCTGTAAATCTAAAGTGGTAACCTGTAAAGGCTTTTAAAGGCTTACAAAACGTATGTAGTTTGACGCCGCTGCATGGTTGTGCGTAATTTTAAAGCATGTCGTGTTTGGTATCTACAGTATCTCACCAAAGTGAGTACAACCCTCACATTTTTGTAAATATTTCATGTGACAACACTGAAGAAATTACACTTTGCTACAATGTAAAGTAGTGAGTGTACAGCTTGTATTACAGTGTAAATTTGCTGTCCCCTCAAAATAACTAAACACACAGCCATTAATGTCTAAACTGCTGGCAACAAAAGTGAGTACACCCCTAAGTGAAACTGTCCAAATGGGACCCAAAGTGTGAATATTTTGTGTGGCCACCATTATTTTCCAGCACTGCCTTAACCCTCTTGGGCATGGAGTTCACCAGAGCTTCACAGGTTGCCACTGGAGTCCTCTTCCACTCCTCCATGACAACATCACGAAGCTGGTGGATGTTAGAGACCTTGCGCTCCTCCACCTTCTGTTTGAGGATGCCCCACAGATGCTCAATAGGGTTTATGGTTTCTGGGTTTCTTTAGGGTTTCTGGAGACATGCTTGGCCAGTCCATCACCTTTACCCTCAACTTCTTTAGCAAGCCAGTCTTGGAGTTGTGTTTGGGGTTGTTATCATGTTGGAATATTGCACTGCGGCCCAGTCTCTGGAGGGAGGGGATCATGCTCTGCTTCAGTATGTCACAGTACATGTTGGCATTCATGGTTCCCTCAATGAACTGTAGCTCCCCAGTGCCGGCAGCACTCCTGCAGCACCAGACCATGACACTCCCACCACCATGCTTGACTGTAGACAAGACACACTTGTCTTTGTACTCCTCACCTATTTGCCACCACACATGCTTGACACCATCTGAACCCAATAAGTTTATCTTGGTCTCATCAGACCACAGGACATGGTTCCAGTAATCCATGTCCTTAGTCTGCTTATCTTCAGCAAACTGTTTGCGATCTTTCTTGTGCATCATCTTTAGAAGAGGCTTCCTTCTGGGACGACAGCCATGCAGACCAATTTGATGCAGTGTGAGGCTTATGGTCTGAGCACTGACAAGCTGACCCCCCACCCCTTCAACCTCTGCAGCAATGCTGGCAGCACTCATACCTCTATTTTCCAAAGACAGCCTCTGGATATGACGCTGAGCATGTGCACTCAACTTCTTTGGTCGACCATGGAGAGGCCTGTTCTGAGTGAAACCTGTCCTGTTAAACTGCTGTATGGTCTTGGCAGCTCAGTTTCAGGGTCTTGGTAATCTTCTTATAGCCTAGGCCATCTTTATGTAGAGCAACAGTTCTTTTTTTCAGATCCTCAGAGAGTTCTTTGCCATGAAGTGCCATGTTGAACTTTCAGTGACCAGTATGAGAGAGTGAGAGCGATCACACCAAATTTAACAGACCTGCTCCCCATTCACACCTGAGACCTTGTAACACTAACAAGTCCTAGGACATCGGGGAGGGAAAATGGCTAATTGGGCCCAATTTGGACATTTTTACTTAGGGGTGTACTCACTTTTGCTGCCAGCGGTCTAGACATTAATGGCTGTGTGTTGAGTTATTTTGAGGGGACAGCAAATTTACACTGTTATACAAGCTGTACACTCACTACTTTACATTGTAGCAAAGTGTCATTTCTTCAGTGTTATCGCATTAAAAGGTATAATAAAATATTTACAAACATGTGAGGGGTGTACTCACTTTTGTGAGATACTGTATGTACTCGGCATAAGATCATCTTTTATATTTTTTCAAACATTTGGGCAATATAGTGTGTTTTAGGACATTAAAATTCAAAAAAGTGTTTCTTTTTTTAAAAAAATGCGTTTGAAAAATCGCTGCGCAAATACTGTGTGAAAAGAAAATTTGCAACACTCACCATTTTAATCTGTAGGGCATTTGCTTTAGAAAATATATATTGTTTGGGGGTTCAGAGTAATTTTCTAGCAAAAAAAATATATATTTTTCCATGTAAACAAAAAGTGTCAGGGCTTTGTCTTCAAGTGGTTAAAAGAGTGGGTAATGTGTGGCATAAGCTTCTAATGTTGTGCATAAAATATCAGGACAGGTCAAAACCCCCCCAAAATGACCCCTTTTTGAAAAGTAGACACCCCAAGCTATTTGCTGATAGGCATGTTGAGTCCATGGAATATTTTATATTTTGCCACAAGTTTCAGGAGAATTACAAATTTTTTTTTTTGCACATGTGTGAGACTTTTTGGGAGCCTAGCTGTGTACAGGACCCCAAAAACCAATCACCGCCTTCAGGCTTTCTAAGGGCATAAAATGGTGATTTCACTTCCTCACTACCTATCACAGTTTCGGAGGCCATGAAATGTCAGGATAGCGCAAAACCCCCACAAATTACCCCATTTTGGAAAGTAGGCACTTCAAGCTATTTGCTGAGAGGCATGTTGTGTACATGGAATATTTTATATTTTGCCACAAGTTTTGGGAAAATTACAATTTTTTTAATTTTATTTTTTTACACAAAGTTGTCACTAGATTATATATTATTCAAACATGGCATGGTTATATGTGGAATTGCACCCCAAAATACATTCTGCTGCTTCTCCTGAGTATGGGGATACCACATGTGTGAGACTTTTTGGGAGCCTAGCCACGTACAGGACCCCAAAAACCAAGCACTGCCTTCAGGCTTTCTAAAGGCGTAAAATTGTGATTTTAATCCTCACTACCTATCACAGTTACGGAGGCCCTGAAATGTCCAGATAGTGCAAACTCCCCCAAATGACCCCATTTTGGAAAGTAGACACCCCAAGGTATTTGCTGAGAGGCATTGTGAGTATTTTGCAGCTCTCATTTGTTTTTTAAAATGAAGAAAGAAAAGAAAAATGTATTTTTTTTTTTCTTTTTTCAATTTTCAAAACGTTGTGACAAAAAGCGAGATCTGCAAAATACTCAACATGCCTCTCAGCAAATAGCTGGGGTGTCTACTTTCCAGAATTGGGTCATTTGGGGGTGTTTGTGCTATCTGGGCATTTCATGGCCTCCGAAACTGTGGTATCCCTGTACTCGGGAGAAGCAGCAGAATGTATTTTGTAGTGTAATTTCACATATCCCCATGGCATGTTTGAGCAATATATCATTTATTGACTACTTTCTGAAAAAAATAAATACAATTATTGTAATTTTTCCAAAACTTGTGGCAAAATATAAAATTTTCCATGGACTCAACATGACTCTCCGCAAATAGCTTGGGTTGTCTACTTTACAAAATGGGGTCATTTGGGGGGGTTTATGCTATCTGGGCATTTCATGGCCTCCGAAACTGTTATAGGTAGTGAGGAGTGAAATCAAAAATTTACACCCTTAGAAATCCTGAAGGCAGTGATTGTTTTTCGGGGTCCTGTGTGCGTCTAGACTGCCAAAAAGTCCTACACGTGGTATTTCCATACTCAGGAGAAGCAGCAGAATGTATTTTGAGGTGTAAGTTCATATATGCCCATGGCATGTTTGAGCAATATATCATTTCAGTGACAACTTTGTGTAAAAATGTTTTGGTTTTTTTGTCATTTTTCAATCACTTGTGACAAAAAAATAAATATTCAATGTGCTCAACAAGCCTCTAAGCAAATTCTTTGGGGTGTCTACTTTCCAAAATGGGGTTGTTGGGGGGTGTATTGTACTGCCCTGCCATTTTAGCACCTCAAGAAATGAGATAGGCAGGCATAAACTAAAAGCTGCATAACTTCCAGAAAATGTACCCTAGTTTTTAGACGCTATAACTTTTGAGCAAACCAATAAATTTACGCTTATTGAATTTTTTTTTACCTGAGACATGTGGCTGAATGCTTTTTGGCCTAAATGTATGACTAAAATTGAGTTTATTGTATTTTGTTTTTATAGCAAAAAGTAGAAAATATCTTTTTTTTTTTTCAAAATTTTCGTGTTTTTTTCCTCTATATTGCAAAAAATAAAAACCACAGAGGTGATCAAATACCACCAAAAGAAAGCTATATTTGTGGGAAAAAAGGACGCAAATTTTGTTTGGGTACAGCATTGCATGACTGCGCAATTACCAGTTAAAGCAGCACAGTGCCAAATTGTAAAAAGTGCTCTGGTCAGGAAGGGGGTAAATCCTTCCGGGGCTGAAGTGGTTAAAGAACACAACATATAGGGATATAGAAGATTATTATCGACACTACCACACATACACCTACACAGCTTGAACTGGATGGACTATTGTCTATTCAACCTTATCAACTATGTAACTATTATTAGAATATTCACGCTACACTCACTAGAATAAAGACAAATGGATCCAAATGAATTTGGATAAATCGTTATGCCGTTCGTTACATTGTTTTGGATGCTTAAAACATTAACAAAAAGCCCAAACTATCCCATCATGTCATTTGACTGAAACAAATGACTACAAATTAATTTGATGTTTTCGTAAAATTATATTTTGGACTGGTTGAAATGTGTTACTATTGTTATTCAGAGATTTGGATACATCCGAATTTCCAAATCACAAAAATTTAGTCCGAATTTCAATTTGAAACGAATCGCACATGTTCATTTCAAACATCCACCTAAAGGACTCCTGTGTAAATGTCATATCTACACAGTAGGTTGTCTGTGATTGCTCTACCCAGTGCACAATTAAAAGAATTGGTCCCTTGCTGATGACATGCAATAGGGGGAAACATTACTGTCCAAAGTGTCCTGGGTGAAGAAAGACCTCAAAGACTAGTTCCCTAGCTGTCACTGCCTTCCTTACTTGTGAGGTAGAGAAGTCCAAATTTTTAAATGGCATGCTTGCTCTAAATCTGTGATCTATGGTTGTCACACATTTATCAATTTGATCATACAATAGATCACTCAATGCAAATCAGAGACCCTCCATTCAAATGACTCAGTGAGCTCCCAACTGATTTTAACTCTGCCAAGTGGATCAGCCAAGGCCGAAATTTATAGATCGATTCTGACTGCTCGAACAGAATATATCTGTGTGGCAGAGACCCGAATTTCATTAAAATTGTTTTAAAGGCATAGTCCACCTTCAAAAAGTTATGCACCTCCAAAGAGTTAAAATGTGCAATTATTATATATTTGCATTGAAACCTACAGAGCATTGCAAACACAATCAGTGTGAATTGACTCCAATGCACAGGCTTCTGAATTGTATGTCTCCAGCCCCAGGTCTGAACAGAGGTATAGACCATCTGTTATGGGGCTGAAGGAAATAAACAATGGATTACAAGTGTGATGACATCACTGCTATTAAGTCAGCACAGTCTTTGATTCCCTCTGCATGGTGGTAGAGTCTTCCCTTGCACAGATTCCTATGAATGGATGAGACAGTAGTGTAGGTGGAGCCACAGACAGCCACACTAAATTCAAGAAAACACACGCTGCTTTAGGGAGGCCTGCCAAACAAACATTGCATTTTGCCCAGAAGTTTGTTCTATTTGTTGGAAAACTGGTAATTGTAATTTGCTACTAATACTTCATGTGCATTGAAATTGCCACATATCTAAAAACCCAATGACAAAAAATTTGGGACATTATGTAAAATCTACATGGAATGCAATGATTTGCACATCTCACAAACCCATATTTTATTCACAATAGAAAATAGAAAACATATCAAATGTTTGAATTGAGAAAATGTGCCATTTTAGGAAAAAATATGGTAATTTTGAAATGGATGACCGCAAAACTTCTCAAAGTTAGGACAGGGCAACAAAAAGCTGGCAAGTAAGTGGTACGAGCAAGGAAGAGCTGGAAGAACATTTTGCAACTAATTTGGTTAATTGGCAACAGGTCAGTAATGTGACTGGGTATAAAAAGAGCAGCTAAGAAAGTCAGAGTGTCTTAGAAGTAAAGATGGGAACAGGTTGACCAATTTGTGAAAAGCTGCATCTTAAAATCGTTGAACAATTTTAGAATAATGTTCCTCAATGTAAAATTGCAAAGACTTTAAATATATCATCTAAAGTACATAATTTTATCAAGATTCTGAGAATCTGGAGAAATCTCTGTGCGTAAGCATGCAAAGATGAGGGATGTACTTCTGTCCCCTCCACATCCACCTCAATAGCAAGCGTCCATGATAGAAAATGCAAACTTAAAGTGTTACTAAATCCAGTAATATGAAAATAGTACAGCTTACAAATGATCTAAATACTGCCACTATATGTCTTCTTGGCTAATCTGTATACCAGGGTCACATGATAAACTGCAGGGCTTGCCCGAGGGCTGAGTGTTCAGGTAGGAGGAGATTTCCACTACAGCCTGTGTCCTCGCGCTGTTTTGGGAGGTGGAGCATCCATCAATCAACATGTGACATCCCACCCACTGTGTTCTTTAGTTACTGGGCATGGAGGAGGATAGAGGGATTGGGCTGTCATTTAGGATCTGTATAAACGCCCAAATGTGTGATGTCAATATCGTGTGACCTGAAAATCTCAGCTTAACAAGGAAATATTCTCTCCAACAATAGAGAGCAAACTGAGCATGTGCAGCTTTACTATTCTGACTAGGTCTCATCTCCCCTTGCCGAAAGAGACCCTGCAGGAGGGGGAGGATCTGTCCATACAGGATCAAAGAGCCTTTTTAAACAATACAGAGGATTAACCCCTTAAGCTCAACAGTGAGTAGAACAAGCGTGCTATTCTGCATATACAGACAGATTTTACTGTTGTGGGTTTAGAGACACTTTCTCAGATGATACCTCCTCACTAAAAAAAAAAGTCAAGCGTCGCTAAAGGAAAGGGGGGCCACAAAAACTCACAAAAAAAGAAGAAAATAAGGAGTAAAAAAAGATTGGCAATCTGGTATCACTCAGTCATCTGTTATTTCTAATGTCTTGAACCTCTAGGGCCACACCATTTCACCTGAGGCACATATACCCTGTACACACGGTCGGACATTGATCGGACATTCCGACAACAAATCCATGGATTTTTTTCGACGGGTGTTGGCTCAAACTTGTCTTGCATACACACGGCCACACAAAGTTTCGGAAAATACGATCGTTTTGAACGCAGTTTAACACACGTACGTCGGGACTATAAACGGGGCAATAGCCAATAACTTTCGTCTCTTAATTTATTCTGAGCATGCGTGGAACTTTGTGCGCCGGATTTGTGTACACACGATCGGAATTTCCAACAACGGATTTTGTTGTCGGAAAATTTTATAGCAAGCTCTCAAACTTTGTGTGTCGGAAATTCCTATGGAAAATGTGTGATGGAGCCCACACACGGTCGGAATTTCCGACAACAAGGTCCTATCACACATTTTCCGTCGGAAAATCCTATCGTGTGTACAGGGCATTAGTCCCCCCCAGGGGGACTAAATTTTGCACCCACTAATAATTTCAATCTTTTTTCTGCTATTATTGACATCAATAATTTTGCCCGCTGTCTCACTCTTAAATACTGATTCACCTTCACCATCATTTGACCATTCTTGTTTTTCGATTCCTTCTACTGATTTAGATTTTCAGGATTCGTCTTATACATGACATGAGCACAATGGACATTTGCGGATACTCAGGCATACGCACTGAGGACAAGAATAGATCACTGTTTCCAGTGCTACAACTTCCTGACATGGAAACGTATGTCTATGCACAGATCCTACTCAGGAATACAACAAAGCACATTATGAAAGAGGCAGTATCTCTAGGGGCTCTTGATCAAAAGGAGACCAAGAAATTAGTACCCTCCCATTCAGATGTACCCATTTTCCATCACTATAAATCAGATATTTCTGTCCAGGTTAGGCCCAAAGTGGCGAGCATCTGTTCTCTAGGGGAACCACTAGGCAACCTCCTGAATACTCTGTTACAAACTCTGGTTATGAGAATATCCTCCCATCTAGTTTCCTACGCCCAATTCAAATATCAATTTAAATCTCTAAAGATATGTATACATACATTGCTCTTGAGCTTCCTTCCAACTCTCTCTGCCTCTCTTCCTCATCTAGGAAAGCACACATTTGGGTTGCAGGACTTCTAAAAAATTGTCTATTTTTCAACTATGAGCTATGAATAAGCGCCATGATGGGGCGTGAAACATGTTAGCTGTCTTTCCTGTTCCTCCCTGTACATGAGGTGACTGCATTTGGATTTTATTTCTTCATATCAATAAAGATGTCTTCTATGGTGTGCGGCCGTCCAGGATATTTTTCTCTTTCCTCAAGCTTGTGCAGAGCCAGCACCTGTGAGTTCCATGAGGGCGGGTGTCTTGATACGGATTTGAGAGATTGGAGCGGCAATTTTTTGCTTACTATTTTTCAACTACCTACTCCTCAAGTGGACTTTGCGACATTGTAACCATCTATTTATTACATTTTTTGGATGGCATAACATCTGATAGTTGTTATTTGTTATTTGATATTATCATTGCTCAAAGGTATAACTCATATGCACACCTAGGCTGAGGGAGTTCCCTCAGTCAGGTTGGTTTGACAATAGTAGCGCACCTAAGTGCATTTATCATTTATCAACTCTCTCTGCCTATCTTACTATTATTTACAATTTTTTTGGCCGTTAACTGATTATATAATAAATAGTGCTGGTTATAAGGGAGTTTTCCATTTCTATTTTATTCTCATATTTTTATCCTTTTATTTTCTGTTTTTTTTAATCTTTTGATTTTATCTAGCTATTCAATAAAGTCTAATTAAACTTTTAAATGAATTGCAGGACTCCCTAATATAAAATAAGAGGAGGGTCCCTTACCTCAGGCTGTTCTGTTTTGTTTTCATTTTTGGAACCATTTTTTCTTTTGGTATTCTCTGACTATATATCCATGTTTACTGCACATATACTCTTTCTGAAGCAGTCTGGGGACAGCTTTTTGTCAGACACTTATACCATGCATTCCCTTATTTGGCCGATAACCTCCCGACAACTATTGCTTTCTTTATTGCAACAGAAGCTGATTATGTATTTATTCTCTCCTGTCACATGGAATCTCCATCTCCATGACTAAGCCCCATGGGTGTGCCAAACGTGCCAGATGCATGGCCTGGATGGAGTCTGGGCTGAAGCTGCTTTTACTATTGATACCGTTGGGTTTTGTTGGCTGTGAAGCACCTGTAACACTTCCTTTCCTTATGACAACAGCATGGCTTCATAGAAGAAGAGTCTGAGTGCTTAACTAGACTCCCTACAGTCCAGACCTTTCACCAACTGAAATATTTAGCGCACTTTAATTTGAGTACTCAAGCTACACAGACATACTCCACGGATACACTATAATATAATGCAATATAATGCACCAAACGTACAGTGATGCACAGAACTGTATGGCATTAAACTGGCAGTAATGCACGCAAAACTATTTGGCGTTAAACTGGCAGTAACACACACAGAACTATATGCCGTTAAACTGGCAGTAATGCACACAGAAGTAAATGGCGTTAAACTGACAGTAACGCAATCAAATAGACGTGTTCATCTACACTGACGCTATCTGAACGGTCCCTACACTAGCTATACACTAGTGTCAAGATTACTGACACGGTCTCACTACACTACACTGAAACTATATGAGCTGTGGCTACTCCACACTAATGTATGTATGAATGACACAGTCTCACATCACTACAGTGAAACTATCTGAGCTGTCCCTACTCTAGCTGCACACTATTCAAAGCTGAATGGAGGTCCTCCTCACTACACTCACACTATCCCTAGACTGACACTAAACTAATATTCTACACTGACAATTGAAGCAAAATAGCACAGTATAGCACACTAACTAACTGATAGCACTGAACAGAGCCCTGTTCTATCTCTCTCCAAGCCAAAATCACACTGAAAATGGCTGCCATTGAAAGAATACTACGGGTGAGTTTTATATGTGATCATACTCATTCTTTTTAATAAATGAAATCTCATTGTCGGGAGCATTTCCTTTCTTTGAACCTATCCTACTACTACTGAGTTGGAAACTGCATGGTGAAAATCTTAGTCCCTCTTTATTTACAGAGAGTAAGAAGCCCTCTATTTTTCTTGTGGAAGACACATGAGCGCTGTCAGAATTACCTGTAAATGAAGGGTTCATTTCATTCTGGTGAGTTCCTGTCTGATAGATGGCAGTCTTCATCACAGAAGTTGGATGTTTATAGTGCACTTTAGGTGGAAATTTCCCTTTGAAGAGATCATCTTTGAGATTTTATCTAACATAGGACATTCACTCTCACTCTTACTGAATATTTACTATTTTATTATATACATTTTTGTTAGTTACATTACATCATAGTAATTGAGTCAGGGAAGTCAAATACTAAATACTATCATTACAGGAATTGTAAAGGTAGAAGAGGCATCTCTCTTGGGTGCTATGCTGTTGGGGGGGGGGGTACAGCTGGGGGTGGGAGCTTCTGTTGCTTCTGCATTGCCTGTCACTCATAGTGCTTAATGAAAGAGCTGGAGACAGGGAGGAGGGGACACTTTGGCATCTTAGCTATGGGTGCCAATGGACGTTGTCCTGGCGTTGACAGGAAGTAACCGCTTGCAGTTACCAAGATAAAGTGGTTTTTGTTATAGTGGGCCTTTATTGACCCTATGAACTGTGATGGCATTGCACAGAGCTGTAAAAAAGGTTTGCTGTTTTTTTTTTCTCTAATAACGCACATAACCTCCTGCCTTATATAACGCTTATGTACAATGGCAAAGAAGGTGGGCTCTAACACCCACCAGCACATACGTGTCCATGGCGGTCAAGGTTTTTGTACTGAGAGTGTGCTCACTGCATACTCCACAGTCACCAGACGGCCCCCAGTCCTTTGCAATGATCTGGTAATGGAAAGACTGGCTCCGCTCATGTGACTATTGTGACAGCCAATCAAAGTGGTCAGATGATCAGGCAGTCCTCCTCGCCCCCAAAGCATAAATATGCTGTTAAAGGGACACCAGGGCTGGGCAGGAAGGTGTTAATTCACATTTTCTGTTGTACTGGCTTTCTGATGATTTCCATCCAACCACCAAACCTGGGCAGACATTCAGTGGTGTTTTTTTTTTTTCAAAATGTAAATACACTGGGAGTATAAGCCATTTGCAAATTCCAATTAAGGAAGTGAGTGTTTACAGTGAATGTTGTTATCAAGTGTAATTAGTTTGAGAGGGGAGAACTCGATCATGTCACATCCAAAAATAAAATATCCTGGAAAAAGACAAATAAATTAAAATCTCTTAATAACCAGTTGTGCAACAGAAACTGCTTCACCCTGGGCCAGTATTTCCATGGCAACAGTAACCACAGTGATTTTGGCTCCTCTATCATGACGGTAAAATACTGTACAATGAATGACTGAGAACGGCCTGTTGTCACTGGAACAATAAGGTCTTTTGTGTATATTCGATTCCCAATTATCTTAATCTTTCCACGGTTTAATTATTTGTCCAAAGACCCAAGATTTTTTTTTTCTTTAGCCCTTTATTTTTCCTGCTTTTAATTCCCTCATAATGATCATAGTGCAATGATTGGGCTTTCTTTGATCTCTAGCTGCATTTTTTTTAATTCAAAAGAGGGTCATTGATGTCATGGCTGTTTACAATGGTGACTGAATGATTGACCTTCTATTGTTTCCGAGCACTGTTATAACACAAATGTCCAATTTCATTATGTTCCAAGTCCTAGTTAGGTCCCAAAGCTTGAATATTAAAAGACCCTAACTAGTTTTTTTAGATTAGAATTTGGGACGCATTAGTCTGGCACCAGCCCTCAAGCAAAATCTCTGAATGTGTAATATACTAACCTCTTAATTGGCCATCCACATCACAAACTGACAGGTGTAGCGTTTGTGTAAATGAGGCACAAAACATTGTATCCATTTTTAAAGGAAATGCAGAATTGTTTTGCCTAGGTTTTCTTTATTATAGTCAGGAGTATAAGAAATCATTTAAAACAATTTTTTATTTAGGTATATGTAAAATATTGCATATTTTGTATTACTGTTATATTGTCCAGACTAGTGCTTTCCTACCGTAATAAAAATGTCTGTTTACAAAGCTCAATAGCTCAAACTCCACTTCACACACAAATGAACAGGACAGAGAAATAACTCCTTGTTCTCTCCTCCTGCTCTCTACAGATGGCTGGCTACAACGTTTCAATCAGAGAGAAGGAGCCTGTAAGTAAATAGCTTCTGCTTTTCATTTGCTTTAATAAACCAATCTTCTGGGAATTTCGTGTCAGGATAAATCTTGTAATAGGTGTTTACTTTAAAAGCAAATGTTGTATATAGGTAATAAAAAAGATATAAAATTATTTTAAAAGTGTATAAACTTTAACATTAAATACTGACCCCAAACCAATATTCTTCAATTAGTTTAAATGGGTTGTAAACCCTTGTGGTTTTTTTCACCTTAATGCATCCTATGCATTAAGGTGAAAAAACTTCTGACAGTGACCGGCCCCCTAGCCCCCCCTCCCGTTTTACTAACCTGAACCCGTTCGTTCCTTTGGCGGAGACACACTGTGCCTCTCTGTCCGGGGTTCTCAGCTCTTGATTGGATAGGTTGATCGGCATTCTGTGTCTATGGACTCGGGAGCACACCCGCAAGGTAACCCCCTGGGAGAGTGCTTCTCCTAGGGGTGCGAGGAGGAGTCGTGAGCACCATTGGGGGACCCCAGAAGAGGAGGATAGAGGCCACACTGTGCAAAATGAACTGCAAAGTGGAGGTAAGTATGATATGTTTGTTGTTTTTTTTTTTTAAAAAAAAGAGGGTTTACAATCACGTTAAGACCCTAAGCATAGAGTAATTGTTTATCTTAATTGGAGAAGAGTGAATTGGGGCACTAATGTAATGTATGTAAGACACCGATTTAATGTAGTTCTCTTACTATTAATAAGGCATTATATTTTTTTAAATACAACCAGTGTAAGTACCTGAATATGATTTGGAGGGGCAGGACTGGGAGTCAATCAGGTGTGCTGCATGCAAATGTATTGAGGACTAGGGATGGGCCGAACAGACCCCTGTTTGTTTCGGACCAGAACTTTCAAACACCGCAAATGTTCGAACCCGAACACAGAACCCCATTAAAGTCAATGGAGCCAAACGTCAAATATCAAAAGTGCCCATTTTGAAGGCTTAAATGCAAGTAATTAGGCATACAATGGTTATAGGGGTCTGGGTCCTGCCCTGGGGGACATGAATCAATAAAAAAAAAGTTTGTGAAAAACGTCATTTTCAAATGAGCAGTGATTTTTTGATTTTTAAAGTGAAAGCCTAAAAATGAAGAAGTCCTTCCAATATAGTGCCAGGGGGGTCCCCTTAGTTTAACTGTAAAGTGTTAGATCTGTACCATGTCTAGAATCTGCTGCAGCAATAATTTAATTTATAAAGCCAAAAAAATGCCGTTTTTCCTTCAAGCTGCCTTTTATTTTGCTCAGCAACAGCTGGGGAGCCAGTGTGTATGATGAGGCCACAATGTAGTGCACGGGGAACAAGCTTAGAGATTTTTTGGATACATTCTGGTGTCACTTTGACTTTGGATAGAAGTAACTGGTGCGTTAAAATTGGTCTTTGGGTGTCGGTGGCGCCTTCCCACCGTAACCCTATAGAGATAATCTTGATGAAAGCAAGAATTTGCCTTGCTGTAATAAACTGCAATGATATGCACCTGTCAAACAGGTGCAGAAAAATTACCGTAACCCTATATAGGTGCCCTTGATGAAGGCAAATAAATTTGCAATGATATGCACCTGTCAGAAAAATTGGTCTTTGGGTGTTAATTGTGCCCATGAAACCTATACCAAAAACATTCTTCCAGGTTAATTGATTGAACACCCTCAAAGCTAGGCAGCCTGCTGGCCCCCTTACAGTGACAAGGGAACGTCTGCCTCTCCTTGTTGTTCTCCCAGACATTATTGGGAGGGAGGGGGCGGTGCTTATAAGCAAATGTAAAGGATAAGTTGAAATCTGTATGTAGATGCACTTTAATCAATGTAAAGAGGTGTTTGGTGCCCTTTAATTTGAGTACTCACACTACACAGACACACTCCAGGGATACAATATAATATACTGCAATATAATGCGCCAAATGTACAGTGATGCACAGAACTATATGGCGTTAAACTGGCAGTAACGCACACAGAAGTAAATGGCGTTAAACTGGCAGTAACGCACAAAACTATATGGCGTTAAACTTGTAGTAACGCACACAGAACTATATGGCGTTAAACTGGCAGTAACGCACACAAAACAATATGGCGTTAAACAGGCAGTAACGCAATCAAATAGACGGTGTTCAACGGCCACTACACTAAAGCTATCTGAACTGTCCTTACTCTAGCTATATACTGTCAAGATTACTGACATGGTCTCACTACACTACACTGAAACTATCTGAGCTGTCCCTACTCTAGCTGCACACTATGAAAAGCTGAATGATGGTCCTCCTCACTACACTCACACTATCCCTAGACTGACACTAAACTAATATTCTACACTGACAATTGAAGCAAAATAGCACAGTATAGCACACTAACTAATAGCACTGAACAGAGCCCTGTTCTATCTCTCTCCACACCAAAATCACACTAATAATGGCTGCCATTGAAAGAATACTTTTATACTGTGGGGCAGGAATGAGCCATGATTGGATAAAGTCATGATGACAGTGTCCAATCATGACTCTGACAGTGCTCTGTGCCCTGAGTTGACTGGCTGAAGCTTTCATTGCTTCAGCCAATCAGGGCTTGCAATGCACTGTTCAACACCACAATGCATTGTGGTCCTTTCGGGGGGCCAAACAAACGGTCGAACGACCCGTTTGTTCGGCTGTTCTCCGAACGTTCGAACAACGAAAGTTCGGCCCAAACTTATGCTCGGGCCGAACCGTTCACCCATCCCTATTGAGGACACCACTGTATTCCTTTGCTGTAGAAGGGATAAGGTTTGGATCCATCTCTACCATGGGTTTTGGCTGAATCCTACAGGTGCAAGATTCTAAGTCTTAGCAAATGTATGTGCAGATATGCCTTGATGAACTTTCCTTTAAAACATAATGCATCAAGAGGGGAGCTTCTGGGTAAAGTGTTAGGTCACATTTACAGAAAATCTGCAAAGTTGACCTAAAACCAGACCAGCACCCCCCCAGTCCCCACTCTATTCACCATTGGCGATTCTCAGCTGTCAGCGCACCTGTACCCTCTGCAATCCCTGCTGCCAGGACAAACCAGATGGAATCGAATTGGTCAGCACCATTCATGTGATGGTGCTGAATACATCTAGTCCATTCTGGCAATGCAGGGCAGAGAAGAGAAAGAACAACAGGAATATTAAATTCCCGGATTGGTGGCGCAGGTGCGGGAGCCCCGACAGCTCGGGATCTTTGGAGGTAAGTACAGCAGGGAGTGGGTCCAGGGTTAGATCACAGTTTTTCTGTAAAGGTGAACCGACACTTTATGTGAATTGAAGGCTGTTGTAGGGAGAGCTGACAAACTGCATAGGAGGAATCATTGTCAATTAGGAGTTAGGAAACTGTCCCTTAATTCTGATTGCTAGCACTTTGGGCAATCATAAACAAAGGCGGACTGCTGCTCCAGATGAGTGTGATGATCTTCAGGCTGGAGGGACTGGGTGCTGGCCCCAGCTCACATCCGTGAGCATGAGAGTAAACAAGAAGTAATTGTCCGCACACCTTTGCCGATCCAACAGGTTTAGTAAATACCCGAAGACTGGCAGTCTTCGGGTGTTTACTAAACCTGTTGGATCGGCAAAGGTGTGCGGACAATTACTTCTTGTTTACTCTCATGCTGGTGGCACCAGGACATAGACAGAAAGGAGATGACGCGTTTCACACTGACATTGTGCTTCTTCAAAACCTAAGGAAAGACTAAATCACCAAGCCCTAAAAAGGAAACACCCCCACCTAACACAGGTGTCGGGTGTTGTGATTAGCTTCCCAAACATCTTGACAAGCAAAAATATTCACACCATAAATAAGTATAAACCACCTAGTGAATAAGAACATATGCTTAAACAACATTGTAATATGCTGAACAAAAAGGGGGGTATATATATGAAAAAAATAAAGAAAAAAACGAATCAATAGGTATACAACATAATATGAAAATATAGGCTTAAACCCCAATAGAAATAAAAGTGTTTTTTTTTTTTTAAATGAAAACTAAAAATAAATTATGATAATTACGAATTAATATCACCTCAACTGTTTTTTATCCAACTGGAAGCTACAATTTTTCCTCTTCAGCAGTTTTGTGTGTATTCTTATATATATTCTTGTGGGTCCTTTTCCATATTCTGAATGGCCCACCAATGTGTATATACAATGGAATACAAAACCTCCTAGCATGAACCCAGCAACTAGCAGGGTATTACATCTTTTTAGTACCAGGAATTGGCTATTATTTGTATTTGATCATTATTCGTATTTGACCTTTTTTTATATAATTAGTTATATTATTTTATATATTTTTTTATTTTTAATTATATTAGCCAACCTCCTTTTTTAATTGCCCAAATTTTAATTGCCCATTTTTTCTTAATATCGTTTATTCATAATTTTTATTAAAGATATGTTTATTGTGAGAAAATATCAAATATCAATATCATGCAAGCATTTTTGTCTAAATATCCTGTTGGAATATACTTTATGTCTATATAGGACAATAAGAGTCAATGTGATGTCCTATATAGGTTGTATATGTATGCATATTTGTTGTCATGGGGATCGGAGATGTTGTGTCTCCGGTCTTTGAGTAAAGTTTTTCCTAAGTGCAACAGGATATGATGACATAGGAAGGAATGGGTGATACTTCATCCATTGGCCGTAATGGGCCGTCACTCATTGAGCGCAGTATAAATAACTCATGGCCTGAGCTGGATGTTAAGTCTTTGATAACGCCCTGGGGGAGGGGCGAAACGCGTTGACGCAACATCCGGCCCACGCTCGCTTACTCGAGAACCAGTGACATCACTTCCTGGTGTTGGTGGAACGCACGCCGTCCAGCAGCGAACACCAGCCTATTTTCTGAATGCCTGCTCTGCACATGGATTCCGTGAGTAGCGCTTTTATGCGCAGGTGATCTCACGGTGCCATAGGTTTTATGCTATGTGTTTTCTTTTCTCCCTTTGGTGGAATGCGAGGTTTGTGATTCCAAAGACCTCCTCTCAAAACATCACCGGCATCAGCCTATTTGCCATTCAAGTTCACCATATGAACAAATAAGCTTGAAGTCTGCAGATTGTTCTCATGTGAAGGAACTGTGTGATATAATAGATCCTATGTTGTTGTTTTTGCTTTTGTTTAATTTTTTATATAGATTTACTTTATGATTCACGAATTTATGGTATCTTTCAGTCTCAGGATAAATTGATCTGGATTTTTTGTGACTGATCCAGACCATTTCTCATTCATGTTTCTGTATTCACCTCTAGTGACCTAGTGGTGGCAGTGTGCCTGAGCACAGTTTTGTACATATTTTTATCCAATATTCACTCAATGTGGTTTTGTGCAATAATCATTCACGATATGTGATTTTATAGAAATCACAGTCTCAGGATAAATTGATCTGGATTTTTTGTGATTGATCTAGACCATTTTTTATTCACGTTTCTGTATTCACCTCTAGTGACCTAGTGGAGGTAGTGCGCCTGAGCACAGTTTTGTACATATTTTCATATTTTTTTGTACATATTTAATATTCACTCAATGTGTTTTTGTGCAATAATCATTCACGATATGTGATTTTATAGAAAAATTTTATTTTTTTAGTACCCACTTGGTGAGTTGTTAGCGCAGGTCTTCTTTCCTTCATAAAATTACTTCTTGTTTACTCTCATGCTGGTGGCACCAGGACATAGACAGAAAGGAGATGACGCGTTTCACACTGACATTGTGCTTCTTCAAAACCTAAGGAAAGACTAAATCACCAAGCCCTAAAAAGGAAACACCCCCACCTAACACAGGTGTCGGGTGTTGTGATTAGCTTCCCAAACATCTTGACAAGCAAAAATATTCACACCATAAATAAGTATAAACCACCTAGTGAATAAGAACATATGCTTAAACAACATTGTAATATGCTGAACAAAAAGGGGGGTATATATATATGAAAAAAATAAAGAAAAAAACGAATCAATAGGTATACAACATAATATGAAAATATAGGCTTAAACCCCAATAGAAATAAAAGTGTTTTTTTTTTTTAAATGAAAACTAAAAATAAATTATGATAATTATGAATTAATATCACAAAACAAAAAAAGGAAAGAACAGCTAAAAAAAAGGGGGGGCAGAAGAGGAGCAAAAAGCACCTCAATATCTATCCCACAAAAAGGAACAAATTCAAAAACATAAACATATGTATCAACATTTAATGATACAAAATAACAGCAATATGCTATATATATTAAAAGAATGAGATGGTAAACATATCAGGAGATTCGAGTATGGCCAGAATGTAACATAATGAAGTAAAATGAAATGAAACTGGATACAGAGAATACTAGATAATATACTTCTTTACTGGCCAATCACAAACCCCGAGTATGTGGAATTCGTACATGTAAATAAACAATGAAAGAACTCATGAATCACTAAATGGCTACAATATCATACATCTATGCCTGGGTGGGAAGATAAAACCAAGGTTCTATTGAATGGAGAAACAGCATCCACTGCCTAATTATAATAATGGCTCGTCACATCCCACTTGAAATTTAATCTGGAGGGAATGCAAGTCTGGAGCCGAAAGATCCAGAATACTTCCCTCTGGTATAGCTAAGACATCACCACCTCTCTTGGGGGCAAGTATTTTTTCAATAAATAACCTGAACCTTCATGGCAGAGTTATCCCCAGCATGACACCCTCTAAAATGTTTAGCTACATTGGTAGTTTTATTTTTCTGTACACTATAGATGTGTTCACAGAAACAATCCCTTAATCATCTTGTAGTCCTGCCCACATATTGTATGTGGCACAGGCTGCAAGTAATCTAGTAGACCACATAGCTGGTGTTACAGTTAAAAAATGATTGAATCTCAAACTCTTTTTGAGTGGCTGAGGCTTGGAATGTATCCCCCCCCCCCCCCCCAAAGATATGGACAGTCCAATGTTCCCATTGAAATTCCCTTTGAAGTGCAGCCAGGTGAGTGACTGCACCTTTTTGTTGTGGCTAAAGAAACTGGGGGAGAATGACTGGCCCACAGTGAGCGCTCTTCTGGGAACTATATTCACCCCATGTTTTAGAATGTCAGGCTTCGTCCAAACCAAGAATAGGTATATGTTTGTTGATCTCTTTTATCTGGGTGAACTCTGTGCTGAAGGTGGTGGAAAGGGTTAACTTGCTGATATGTAAATCCTCTTTCTTATTTTTCTGATTCAGCAATTTCAGAAATTGGTCGAGCGAGACCTTACCGCACTGGCTCATCCAGCCACAGAGGGGTTGTTACACTGGCGGTACAATCATTTCATTGTTTACCCACATGTATGAATTCCACATACTCGGGGATCATGATTGGCCAGTAAATAAGTTTATTATTTAGTGGTCTCTGTATCCAATTTCAGTTGATTATACTTAATTATGTTACATTCTGGCCATACTCGAATCTCCTGATATGTTGTTCGGGTTTACCATCTCATTTTTTTACTATATGTAATGTATTGCTGTTATTTTGTATCATTTAATGTTGATACATATGTTTATGTTTTTGATTTTGTTCCTTTTTATGGGACAGATATTGAGGTGCTTTTTGTCCCCCTGTTTTTTTTTAGTTGTTTTTTTATTTTTTTGTTTTGTGATATTAGTTCATAATTTTCTTTTTTTTTTTTTTCATTTTTCATTTTTTCCAACAAAAACCCTTTATTTTTATTGAGGTTTAAGCATATAATTTCATATTATGTTGTGTACCTATTGATTCATTTTTTTTCTTTATTTTTTCATATATACCTCTTTTTTTGTTCAGCATGTTACAATGTTGTTTAAACATATGTTATTATTTACTAGGTGGTTTTATACTTACTTATGATGTGTATATTTTTGTTTGTCAAGATGTTTGGGAAGTTAATCACAACACCTGACACCTGTGTTAGGTGGGGGTGTTTCTTTTAAAGGCTTGGTGATTTAGTCTTTCCTTAGGTTTTGAAGAAGCACAATGTCAGTGTGAAACGTGTCACCTCCTTTATGTCTGTGTCCTGGTCCTGGTGGTAGTCCTGTGTCCTAGTGGCAGTCTTTACATGTTCAATAAACCTGTTGGATCAGCGAAGGTGTGCGGCCAATTTCTTCTTGTTTACCACTGGGCAATCAACCCATATGCTGCCTCTTTTGTTTTTCTTGGGAGCGTTTTCATTTTTATTTTTTTTGGGGGGGGGGATTAATTTGCTTCTTTTTTTTTTTACTTGGACTTGGTTTTGTGTGTTAAAGGTTTTTCTGCTGCTATGCCCTGGGTTTCATCCTTTCAACTATGTTTAGGTGTATACGTCATTTGCTACAATGTAGATCTATTGCACTGTGCCCTGGGTTAACCTGTTAGGCTAGTGGCTCCTAAGAAGGAATGGTTAATGATGCTAGTCAGATTTTCCTGCTCTTTTCAGAATGGTTACCTCCCCCTACAGGTCATACCATATAAACGGGCTCATTAGTGCCCTAAAGAGGTTGGCAAGGGGAAGGATTGCCAAGATATAGCCGTTATGCTGTTGGGGTGTGCACCCTTTGGGGGAAGCACAGTCAGGGTTCCCACTGGGGTATGGAACCCATGCATTTACGAATGCTGCCAGTCATGGATTTCCTGCCGGTCGTAAATTATTGCTACCTCATGTGGATTACTGTAAGTTATGGATTTGCTGCCAATTATAAACTCTTACATTGAAAATGACTCTCTATATGGACTTGCTGCCTATTTCATGTCTACCTCATGGGGCACCTAATGAACTTTGTACAGCAAAGTGTGTGGAAGATGTCTTTGAGAACAGTTTACTTGTTACCTTTAACTACTTCCATAAAAAAATCTTTATTCATCTAATCTGCCTGGTCTGAAGTCTCTAAAGGGGTGAATGTAAGGCATATTAAGGCTTAATTCAAACCTATGCAGGATGCAGTTTGCATATTCCAGGTGCATTTTGCATTTTTCAATACACGTTTTTGATCCATTGAAATATATGGAACCAAAAACCAGAAAAAAGTCCCTGGCCCTTTCTATAAAATGCACAGATGTGAACTACATCCATAGGAAACCATGTTAAATGGACCGTAGTGTGTTTCTTCAAAACTGAAAATGCAATAAAAAAACAGGCCTAAAAGAACAGCACTTACTACAGGGTACTTGAAAGGTTAGAGAAGAAATGGCACAAGTGTCTAGTGAGCAGAGAAGCTGTCCTAAAGAGGCTATGTTGCCATTGCTAATGACTACCATATGTATGTGTCAACAGTACAAAAAGCATGGCCATGGATTAGAAAGTGTTAAATGTTAAAGTGCTCTGCTCGCTTCTAGTACCACAGTAGGGGAGTAACGCCTTAATGCTGATTTAACATTACCGCAGCTCCTGCCTGTATTACAGGCATTGGTGAGTACAGTGCCACAGTGCCCCTGCTAGGGCGTCTTAAGCCCCGTCCACGTATGTCTCTAGTAAATTTCAGCCTAGCCTTGCTCATTCCAATTGCCCTGTTTGCAGCCAACTTTACACTGCCATATTATATGCTGGCTTTTAGTGTAGTAAAACACCAGCCTGTGCTTTGTGTTGAGTACATTTTGAGCCTAGCTGTCCTAATTAAAATTATCCTGCAGCTAGGCAAGTTTACACTGCAGTTTGTAGTGAAACCTAGCCTGCACTTTATTTTTGCTGTTGGCCAAATTTACACTACTGTCTCATCTGCAGTTTCCTTATTCCTAATCAGAACTTGATTTTGAAATTGGCCAGTGGCAGCACAGTGTTGTGTCAGGAAGAACAGGGACAGCCACAGTGAACTATTGTCCAATTTCTAACTGCTGGTCAAAGCAAGTCTATTACCATTTGATGAAACGTAATTTTTCACCTCTAAAACAACCCAAATTATGTACAGAAATATACCAGAAGCCTAGACATAGCTTCTACAGGGCAGCTGCCAGTACGTGTCAGTACCAAATGCAAAAAAAGCAACAATGGTAGCCACTCTGATCTGTTTGAAACTAGCAAAGGGTGCATTTGGGCAATGCAATATGCAAAACCGTACAAGGTGGATCCCCAGCATGCTTTCAAGCTAGCCAGCACAGAAAAAAATGTATCTGTTTCAACTACTCTACTAACAACAGAGCTTTTACAAATGGAACCACACTGCCGTGTCAAGCCACCTCTGATAGCTGAGTGCTAGGGGCCACACTTATGGGACATATACAGTATAGCAATGCACAAACAGAGACCAGGCTCAACTTAAAGGTAAAGCAACAGACCAGGGACAGCAGGAGGGACAGCAAGCCCTTATCCTACACCACAATAGAAATATGTGTATTCCAGAAAGTTTAACAATCTTCAGATAAAGGAAATCCAAACACCTGGTGTTAGCACTTCAATCATCACGGCACCATGGTTGTTATGGTGTCAGGATGATTGAAGCACATTATTTCTTATATTAAATTGTAATATAAAATGAAATGGTTCAACTCACTATAATGCAGAATCAGTGGGAGAGTGTCACTTGCCACCATCGCCTGCCACCTGTCAGGGCTGGCTCAGCTCTTCCTTCTCTGAGCTGGCTGCTCAGCTGTCAGCTAATTGCCAGCTCTCATCTCTCTCCACAGTTACCCAGCTGTTCCTGCTTGTCTGACCTGCCTACTTAAAGCTGTTCAGCTCACTTCATCTCTGCCTTCGCCTTGGTCACATCACAAGAAGCCATATCCTGCGTTCCTGTTTAAAGACTGGCTTTGCTGACATCCCTTCTGGCTCCTTATCCTGCTTGCTGTTGCTCTACTTGGATCTCTGACTTCTGGCCTGGCTGATTACCGATCTGGTTACTGAACTCTGGCTTGGCTGACTACCCGATCCGGTTAATGGACTCTGGCTATGCTTTGACTATGCTTACTCTATTTACCTTTTTATTTTTATTAATAAACAAGTGTGATTTTACTGTACTTTACTGTACTTCATGGTTCATGGTTTCTGACAGTAGGCAAAGGCCATTCAGAAGATACAGTCAATCCACTTGTTGGTAATATTTTTTCCAGATTGGATGCGCAAGATCACCGCATGGATCAGTTTGCCATGGCGTTACAAACGCTCCCGAGTCTCACGGCTCACCTGGAATCCCCCACTGTGGCTTCTCCAGTACAACCTGAGTCGCAGGCCGTTGCGCCAGTCTCTGTGCAGGCACCTGCCTCAAGTATTACCTCTATAAGAGGTATGTCTGGTTCCGCTCCGCTTCCCCAGCAATTTGGGGGCGATCCAGTTCAATGCAGAGGGTTTCTCAATCAGGTTGAGATATACTTTGAGATGCTGCCCCAGGTGTTTCCCATGGACATAAGCAAAGTAGGTTTCATGCTATCTTTGCTTTCTGAGCGAGCCTTGGTCTGGGCTAACCCTCTATGGGAGACGCAAAAACCTGTTGTCTTGAGTTACCCTGATTTTGTGGCCTCCTTTAAAAGGGTATTTGACGTTCCCGCACGCTCCACTTCTGCTGCCAAGTGCCTCATGTCCATCAAACAGAGTACGAGAACTGTTGCCGACTACGCCATTGAATTCCATACTCTGGCAGCAGAGGTTGCTTGGAACAATGAGGCCCTCGTGGCTGCTTTTTCTCATGGTCTCTCGGATTCCATCAAGGATGAGATGGCAGCCCGAGACATACCCACTGAGCTGGAGAGCTTGATCTCGTTTGCCATCCTCATTGACCCCAGACTCAGTGAAAGACTTTCTTTTAAGGAGCGCTTGGGGAAGCCTCCTGTACGTTTGCCTCCGAGCTTTGCAGTCCCACCCGTACCTCCTTCACCTCCCATGCCTCCTGGTACCGAGTCAATCAGTGAGGATGAACCCATGCACTTGGGATTCACTCATCTCTCTGCGGATGAGAGAGCCTTTAGGAGCAGGGAGAGATTGAGCCTTTATTGTGGGCAGGCAGGTCACTTTTTGAAGTCTTGTCCTACCCGTCCTGGGAACACCCGAACCTTCAGGTCCTGTCATGGACAGACCTTAGGTGGCGTTGTGTCATCCCCAGTTATCCAGAAGGATAAGCCCCTGGTTTCGGTCACCCTTTCTTGGGCTAAGTCGTCTATCGTGATACAGGCTCTAATCGACTCTGGGGCTGCAGGCCTGTTCATTGATGCTGCCTTTGTATCAAAGCACTCAATTCCACTACAGCTGCGTGACACTCCACGTGCCAATGAGGCTCTTGACGGGAGACCTCTACAGCCTGCCCATGTGACTCATGAGACGGTTCCATTGTCCATGGCCGTAGGGGCGCTTCACCATGAGATAATACAATTCCAAGTGATTTCACTGGTTATTGGTTATCCTTGGTTACAGAGGCACAACCCCTCTTTTGATTGGCTCCCTGCTGAGGTTCTGTCCTGGTCACCACAATGCAGTGAGACATGCTTCCGGAAGGTAGTCCAGGCCCTGTGCACCTCTTCACTCCCCTCCCTGCCAGAGGAGTACCGTGATTTTAGCAATGTCTTTGACAAAGGTCAAGCCGGTAGTTTGCCTCCACACTGGCCGTATGATAGCACAATTGACCTTCAACCTGGTACCATGCCCCTCGTGGCCGCGTTTACCCTTTGTCGGTCTTGGAGGATAAAGCCATGGAGGAGTATGTTGCAGACGCACTTTCTCAAGGTTTCATCCACAAATCCTCGTCTCCTGCTGGTGCCGGTTTCTTCTTTGTAAAGAAGAAGAGCAGTGAACTGAGACCTTGTATTGATTATATGGGTCTCAATCGTTTCACGATTAAGAATGCCTACTTCTAAGGAACTAGCTTCCATTTTTGCTCAGGAGATCTTTTGCTTACATGGGCTACCCAAGTATCGCCTGCAGTCTAATGGGGCTGCAGAGCAAGCCAATCAATCCTTGGAGCAATTCCTACGTTGCTATATTTCTGACCATCATAACAACTGGTCAGACCTATTACCATGGGCAGAGTTTACTCACAACAGTGCCTTGAATTCTGCCTCCCGATTGTCTCCGTTTATGGCGAATTATGGTTTCCAACCTTCCATGTTGCCTGACTCGTTTGTTCCGCAGAATATTCCTGCATTAGAGGAGCATCTCCGTTGTGTTCGTTCCACTTGGGCACAAGTCCAGGAGGCTTTGCGTCATGCTAATGATAGGTACAGACTCCATACTGACCGCAGACGCCTGCCTGCACCTTCCTACCAGGTTGGGGACAGGGTCTGGCTGTCATCTCGCAACCTCCGACTTCGTGTTCCCTCACTGAAGTTCACACCTCGGTTTATTGGGTCTTTCCGTATCCTACGCAGGATTAACCCAGTGGCTTACGCGTTAGACCTTCCTCCTAGTATGCGCATCTCAAATGTGTTTCGTGTCTCCTTATTGAAACCGTTGGTCTGCAACCGATTTACCACCTCGGTGCCACGTCCTCACCCCTTACAGGTTGAGAACCATGAGTATGAGGTACAAACCATTGTTGACTAACCCAATCCGGTTACTGGACTCTGGCTATGCTTTGACTACGCTTACTCTATTTACCTTTTTATTTTTAATAATAAACAAGTGTAATTTTGCTGTACTTCTGTCTCGGTCTGGTTCATGGTTTCTGACACCACCAGATGCAGCCTGACACTTGCCACCGTCGCCTGCCTCCAGATGCAGCGTGTCACTTACCACATCGCCTGCCACCAGATGCAATGTGTCCCCTGCCACATCACTTGTCACACCGGATGAAGCTTGTGTCACTTGTCACCACAGATGCAGCTTGTCACTTGTCACCACAGATGCAGCGCTCACTTGTCACCACAGATGCAATGCTCTCTCATCACCAGAGATGCCAGCGGAAAAAAACCCCCAGGAAACAACACCTGACTGTTTCAAGATGCACAATAAGGAGGCACTTGAAGAAAGATGGGCTGCATGGTCGAGTCGCCAGAAGAAAGTTATTACTACGCAAATGCCACAAAGTATCCCGCTTACAATAAGCCAAACGGCACAGGGACAAGCCTCAAACCTTCTGGCACATCTGGCTACATTTGGAGAGGATTCAACAAGGCCCAGGGGCGGACTGACCAGTCGGTCCAATCGGACATGGACCGAGGGCCCGGCCACTAAAGGGGGCCCGCCAGCGCCACCTGCTGGAGCCTTTAGGGCCGGTGATCATCTTTTCGGGCCCGCACGGGCCCCAGCGCTGCCTCGGAGGGTAAGGGGGAGGAGGGCAGGCGCCGCCGGATTAGATAGAGCGGGGATCTCCCGCTTACCGATGTCATCCGAATGTCCCGCCTCCTTTGATAAATATCTCACTGACTGGTCCAATGCCGGGACGTGTGATGTCTAACAAAGGAGGCGGGACATCCGATGACAGTGGTCACCAGGTGTCACAGCGGGAGTTACCCGCTCTGTGTGATCCGGCGGCTATTCCCTATGCACTGATCAGGCTGCCTAGAGGGGGGAGCGGGCACTCTGAGGCTGCATAGAGGGGGGAGGGGGCACTCTGAGGCTGCATGGAGGGGGCACTCTGTGGCTGCATGGAGGGGGCACTCTGTGGCTGCATGGAGGGAGCACTCTGAGGTTGCATGGAGGGGGCATTTGGAGGCTGCATGGAGGGGGCACTCTGAGGCTGCATGGAGGGGGCACTCTGAGGCTGCATGGAGGGGGCACTCTGAGGCTGCATGGAGGGGGCACTCTGAGATTGCATGGAGGGGGCACTCTGAGGCTGCATGGAGGGGGCACTCTGAGGCTGCATGGAGGGGGCACTCTGAGGCTGCATGGAGGGGGCACTCTGAGGCTGCATGGAGGGGGCACTCTGAGGCTGAATGGAGAGAGCACTCTGAGGCTGTATGGAGGGAGCACTCTGAGGCTGCATGGAGGGGGCACTCTGAGGCTGCATGGGGGGAGCACTCTGAGGCTGCATGGGGGGAGCACTCTGAGGCTGCATGGAGGGGGCACTCTGAGGCTGCATGGAGGGAGCACTCTGAGGCTGCATGGAGGGGGCACTCTGAGGCTGCATGGAGGGAGCACTCTGAGGCTGCATGGAGGGGGCACTCTGAGGCTGCATGGAGGGGGCACTCTGGTGAGGCTGCATGGAGGGGGCACTCTGGTGAGGCTGCATGGAGGGGGCACTCTGGTGAGGCTGCATGGAGGGGGGCACTCTGGTGAGGCTGCATGGAGGGGGCACTCTAGGTGAGGCTGCATGGAGGGGGCACTCTAGGTGAGGCTGCATGGAGGGGGCACTCTAGGTGAGGCTGCATGGAGGGGGCACTCTAGGTGAGGCTGCATGGAGGGGGCACTCTGGTGAGGCTGCATGGAGGGGGCACTCTGGTGAGGCTGCATGGAGGGGGCACTCTGGTGAGGCTGCATAGAGGGGGCACTCTGGTGAGAAGGCACTCTGGTGAGACTGCATGGAGGGAGCACTCTGGTGAGGCTGCATGGATGGAGCACTCTGGTGAGGCTGCATGGAGGGGGCACTCTGGTGAGGCTGCATGGAGGGGGCACTCTGGTGAGGCTGCATGGAGGGGGCACTCTGGTGAGGCTGCATTGAGGGGCACACTGGTAAAACTGTATTGAGGCTGCATTGAGGGGCACTGGTGAGGCTGCATTAAGGGGCACTGGTGAGGCTGCATTGATGGGCACTTTTCAGGCTGCATTAATGGGCACTGATCAGGCTGTATTCATGGGCACTGGTGAAGCTGCATTCATGGTGAGGCTGCACTGATTGGCACTGGTGAGGCTACACTGATTAATACTGGTGAGGCTGCATTGATGGGTACTGATGAGGGCTTTTTCTAACATAGACTCTCAAATGGGCACAGAGAGGACCCGCACACGCAGGCAACGTCATTATGTGTTGCGCCACGTGTCTCTGCGCACAGGGCCTGCTGCAAAAACTTCTAGATCTACCGTCCTGGATAGGGCAAAGGTCACCACTTCCCTCCAAGTACCTCCCTCACCTCGGCAAACAGTTCCCAAAATGGCAGAAGAGGGGAGGACACACCAGCCAGCCAACCACCCACGGTGACCCACCCACAGTGGGGCCAGGGTGCGTGCCACCCAACCACCCAAGGTGACCCACCCACAGCAAGGCCAGGGTACCAGCCACCCACCCACAGTGACCCACCCACACCAGGGAGCCAGCCAGCCACCCACAGGAGCCAGCCACAGAGGATGCGGGAGCCAGCCAACCACAGAGGATGTGGGAACCAGCTAGCCACAGAGGATGCGGGAACCAGCCACAGCTACAGTACACATAGTTAAGGTAAGAAGAGCTCTACACAGTGCCAATTTTATTTCTACTTTGTGAGAGGTTGGGGCAGGGGTGAGAGTCATGGCACAAGGAGGGGGTCCTATGAGGACCAGAGTGAATGAAGGTGTTCACTGTACACTCTGTTAGAAAGAGGCCCCCCTCCAGTTCCCATTATACTCCTTTGTAGTCTCTAATAGGTCCTGGAGGGGGGTCTCTCTCTCTAACAGAGATTCTCTAATGGACACTGTTAGAGAGAGACCCCCCTCCAGGTCCCATAAAAAAAAGGCAGAAGTTGTACTTTGTGCAAAATGTAGGGGCGAGGTCAGGGGCAGGCCATGGGCGGGGTTAGGGTGAGTCATGGGCGGGGCCTGACAGGGGGCCCTTGCTTTATTTGGTCCGGGGGCCCTGAGTGTTGTCAGTCCACCCCTGACAAGGCCTATGATGAAAGGTACACCATTCCTGCTGTGAAACACGAAGGTGGATCACTGATGATGTGGGGATGTGTGAGCTACAAAGGCACAGGAAATTTGGTCAAAATTGATGGCAAGATGAATGCAGTATGTTATCAAAAAATACTGGAGAAACATTTGCATTCATCAGCCAGGAAGCTGAGCATGGGACATACTTGGACATTCGGAAATGACAATGATCCAAAACACAAGGCCAAGTTGACCTGTCATTGGCTAGAGCAGAATAAAGTGAAGGTTCTGGAGTGGCGATCTCAGTCCCCTGACCTCAATATCATTGAGCCACTCTTGGGAGATCTCAAACATGCAGTTCATGCAAGACAGCCCAAGATTTTACAGGAACTGGAGGCTTTTTGCCAAGAGGAATGGGCAGCTCTACCATCTGAGAAGAGCCTCATCCACAAATACCACAAAAGACTTCAAGCTGTCATCGATGTTAAAGGGGGCAATACACGGTATTAAGAACTGGAGTATGTAAACTTTTGATCAGGGTCATTTGGGTAGATTCTGTTGTCATTATGTTTTAAAAATAGTAAACACAGTTGATTTATAATAAATGGCTTCAGCCAAACGCTAACCATGAGTGAAAGAAAAGTTTTTATGTTAATATTTTCTGAAAAATGGCCATCATAAACTCTGCCAGGGTATGTAAACTTATGAGCAGAACTGTGTGTGTGTGTATGTATGTATGTATATATGTAGGAAGGCCAGTATGGTGGCCTGAATTTATGGGAGGAGCCCGGGGGGGTATTTAAGCAGCCCGCTCACCTGTGGTGCTTGTCGGTTTCCTGTGCGCGATATACGTCACTAGGCCGACTATTCGAATACCAGCGTCCGCAAGTTCTTGCCTCGCAAGTTCCCGTTTTCGCAATTTCCGTGCTCGAGAGTTTCGAAGTCCGTGTTTACCGATTCGTAGTTCGTACCACGCGTCTGGCTTGGCTGTCGCAGGTAGGGTCCCGTCGGACTTTTGTTTTTACACATTCTTAGATATCATGTCACTAAACCGTGATATCAAACTTACGATTCACTCGCAAAAAAATTCACAAACGTAACCGCAATGTATATCACTCGTACTATCGTTATGTTACCATTTCGCGTTATCTGAAAAAACCACCGCGACGCAGACGTCGCTTCATTTCTAGCATGTCTAAAATTGTTAAACATGCGTCAGTAGACAGCCATAGCGATTCGCAATTCGCAAATCTTATCAAATCACGTCAGTTCGATACCAATCATTTCTCATTTCTGAACATTTCTAAATACATTTCTAACATTTCAAACCATTTCAAATCATTTCTCATTTCAGCCACGTACCGCGCTCAGATTCGAATCCAGTCGCACCTAAAAAGATGCACCGATTCGCTCCGGTGTGCCCCAGTAGTTACGGCCTCATTTCAGTACATGTTCCAGAGTCACGTTATTATCAGTCACTCACCGATTCGTACCTCTGTCATGGTTATCATTTCATTGCCACGTATCACGCTCCGATACGAATTCAGTCGCATGGAAATGCACCGATTCGTCTCGGCGTGCCCCAGGTATTAGCCACATTTCAGTACATGCTCCAGAGTCCG
The DNA here is from genome assembly GCA_037952835.1 of Lithobates septentrionalis. Taxonomy (NCBI): domain Eukaryota; kingdom Metazoa; phylum Chordata; class Amphibia; order Anura; family Ranidae; genus Lithobates; species Lithobates septentrionalis. The sequence continues at coordinate 2,128,575 of JBBDGP010002355.1, forward strand.
ATTCGTAGTCAGTCGCTACAACAGCACGACCGATTCGCGCCTCTGTCATGGCAAACAATATGTTACACCTGCACTTACCGCGCTCCGCTTCGAATCCAGTCCCATCCTCCATGCACCGATTCGTTACGGCGTGCCCCAGGGCTCGGCCTCATTTCTGGAACATGCTCCAGAGTCCGGATCATAGCTAGTCGCAGATATCGGGCGACCGATCCGCATCTCTGTCATGCAATTGCTACCATTTCACTCCCACAGCGCATCACCGTTTCGAAACCAGTCGCATCCGAGATGCACCGATTCGTCACGGAATGCCTCAGTTGTTTCGGCCGTATCCATACCTATACCAGAGCTCGGTTCGTTGCCAGTCGCAAAATGCGGCACAACCAATTCGAGCCTCGGTCAAGGTAAACATTTCTCTCATTTCGTTTCATACTGCGCTCCGATTCGAATCCAGATGCATCAAACATGCACCGATTCGTCCCGGTGTGCACCAATGTTTTTTCAGTTGCCTCATTTCAGTACATGCTCCAGAGCCCGGTTCACGGTCGGTTCAGTCACGACACGACCGAGCCGGACCTCTGTCATGGAGTTCACTCATTTCATAATCAAGGCAATCATTTCATTGTCACAAGTTTGCAAGCACCATACAAGTCGTTGCTTCAAGTTAGTCAGCAAACCCTTCACGAATTATCACCTTTCATTTTCCTCTAGGTCAGTCAAAGTTCAGTAGGTCCACCCTGCACCAGGTTGGACGATATCCCCCCAGGTAAAAAAAAAAAATGGGAGAAACTAAGTCAGGTAAGTATGACTCAGGGGATCAAAGGAAAAACTTGAAATTCATGTCACCCCCAATAGGTTACAGTCAACCAAAAAATAAGAGCTCAAAGACAGGAGATTCTCACAAGATCAACCATGTCTCAGGCCGGCAGCGAAGACTTCACGGCCCCTCTGTCACCTTCCCCGGTCTCAGAGAGCTGCAGCGTGCAGTCCCTCAGGGGATGGACTATCCCCAAACTGACGGCAGAGCTCAGACGCAGAGGTGTGCCCTTCCCCGCCACAGCGAGGAAAGGCGAGCTGTTCAAACTCCTCTTTCCCCCACCAGCAGCAGGACCCAGTACCCAACAGGCATCCCTCCAGTCAATATCTTCAGCCATCTCACAACTACACACGATGGTGTCATCCCTGTCTACCTCGGTCACAGACGTCCAAACCAGGGTGGCACTCCTGGAGGCTCGACCGGCCGCGGCTGTCCCCGACCCAACCGCAACCCAAACCTTAACACCCCTTCCTGCAGGTACCTCAGGCTGGAGCCCCATTATCTACCCCTCCCATTTGGTTCCAACCAGCATCAGGAAGGACATTTTGGACGGCAGGGACGTCAACCTGGCCTCTCTCCTTATTTCTGTGCACGATCTGGCAGAAAATAAGGCCTACTCCTGGGGTGACATATCGGTGGTCCTTAAAGCCAAAGACCCCAGATTGAACCGCAAGTTATCTGTCCCAGAATTCACCTTGGCCTTTGGCATGCTGAGAGACGTCCTATGCTCAGCCGCCCCCAGCAGAAGGGAAGAGCTGGACTTGTACCTCCATACGGTAGTAGACTTGGGCTACAAGTATGGAGGATTTTCCTTTTACGACTACCACCGTTCCTTTTCCGCAAAGGCTGCCGCCAGACTCACACAGTTCCAAACAACAACAAATTAGAGTCTCATGGACACAGAGCTCTTCTGCCGCCATTTTGCCGGCTTACGCTCACCCCTGTGTGCGATTTGCCAGTCCTCCACCCACACTGCCACCTGGTGCGCCAATGCGGCGATCAGACGTCCCTTCGAATTTCCCTCTACCTCCGGTGCACTTCAGGGTCAGTCGCCCCCTGAACAAACGCCTCAGGTGGACAAATTCGGACGCCCAGTCCGAACCGTGGGAGGGGCAGCCATCTGCAATAATTACAATTACGGGTCCTGCAACTTCAGTCAGTGCCGCCTACTCCACATCTGCACCTTATGCCAAAGAGCGCACCCAAGAAACTTGTGCGAAGTCAAACAACAGAAGAGGGCATGACTAAGCCGGATCAACGTCTTATGGCTAGGACTCTACCTCACCTCACATCCCACCCCTTCCCTGGCCACCTACCTTATCCAGGGCTTCACAGTAGGCTTTCACACCGGCCTCATTTCACTACCCCACAGTACTTACGAATGTGGGAATCTTCGTTCAGCAGCCATTGATGAACAAGCCATAGATCGGCTCTTACAAGCAGAAGTAGACCGAGAGTACATTATAGGCCCTTTCACTCAGCCCCCTTTCAGCACCTGGAGAGTCAGCCCTATTGGGCTTGTCAAGGGCAAATTCACAAATAAATTACGTTTGGTGTACGACCTGTCTGCGCCTCATTCTTCCCACATCCCCAGTCTCAATTCCCTGATCCCCTCCGAAGAATTCTCCCTAAAATATTCCTCCGTCGACATGGCAATACAAGCAGTCATCAAAGCAGGTACAGGTGCCTGGCTCTCCAAAGCCGACATCTCGGATGCCTTCAAGCTCCTGCCCATCCACCCATCCCTTTGGTGCTGGCATGGCATCAAGTGGAAGGAGGCATATTATTTTGCCACAAAACTGACCTTCGGTTCGAAGAGTAGTCTTTGGCTCTTCGACACATTCGCTCAGTCCCTTGCTTGGATACTGTTACACAAGGGTCAATGCCAAGAAGTCATCCATTACCTGGACGACTTCCTACTAATAGAACCTCCCAGCAAGCCCCCAGGAGACCTCGACAAACTCAGAGTGATATTTGGAAATCTCAATGTTCCCATCGCCGAGCACAAAGTCGACGGCCCAGCACACATCATCACCTTTCTCGGGGTCAACTTAGACACCTGCGCTATGCAAGCCAGTCTCCCCCTCGACAAACTAACCCGCATTAGGGCGGTCCTTCACAAATTCACCCACACCAAGGGCTGTACCAAAAAACAGTTGCAATCTCTCCTGGGAATGCTTAATTTCGCCATGCGAATTATTCCACAAGGCCGCACCTTCGTGTCACGCCTGCTGAGATTCCTGTCAGAAACACAAGACCCCGATCAGATCCTAAATCTAGACTCCGCAGCAATAGCGGACCTATCTATGTGGGAGGAATTCCTGTCCGCCTGGAATGGCATATCCCTATTTATACCCATGGTTTCGGCCCTGTCACCCCAGGTGGTGACAGACGCTGCAGCCTCCACAGGTTTCGTGGCAATTTTTGGCCACCAATGGTTTTCAGGACCCTGGCCTCAACAGATACTGTTGATACCCGGCTTTATCCGAACATCTTCCCTCTTCGAACTCTATCCCATAGTGGCAGCTGCACAACTCTGGGGCCACCATTGGACAGGGCAAACCGTAGTCTTCACCACAGACAATCAGGCCACGGCAGACATCATCAACAAAGGCAGGTCCAAGTCCCTAGCAGTCATGTCCTTCCTGCGCAGATTGGTACAACTGTCTTTACAGCATCAGTTTAACATACACTGTGCATTTATTCCCGGCAGATACAATTTAGCTGCTGACGCACTGTCACGTTTTAATTACACCTCCTTTTTCAAACAGGTTCCCGAAGCCGAACCAGTATCGGCCCCTATCCCTGTCTGGTCACAGCTGACCCTGGACTAGTTCAACATTTACACGGAGCAACGCAGCTCATCAATCATTCACTCTCCCACAACACACTCAAAGCCTACCAGACAGCTTGGAAGGCGTTCAATAAATTCCTCACATCCTGCCGTAAAGGACCAACAGATGTCAAACAGGTACTGGCCTTTACTTCATACTGCCACACTCAGCTGGCCTTATCTTACAATACCATTCGGCTATACCTAGCCGGCATACAACATTTCTTGACGCTTGAAGACCCCACGAAATCTTCACTGTTCTCATCACACGCTATACGAGCCATCCTAAGGGGCATTCAGAAACAACAACCAGTCATCAGCACCAAGTGCTTACCCATTACGGGGCCCATCTTCAGGGACATGTCGACTATTCTGGCTACTTCGCCATTTGGTCTGCTCCCCAGCACGGTCCTACAAGCAGCCATATATTTGGCTTACTACGGGTTCTTGCGACCTGGCGAAGTCACCTATAACAAACCCACAGACCAAGTACTATGCAGACGGCACTTGCTTCGCTACCAAGACCATTTCATCCTTCACCTCGAGGTCTCTAAAACCCAGCAAACAGGCTCTGGAGTGGACATTCACCTCTACAAAACCAATAACAGCTGGTGTCCAGTCACCGTACTCAACTGACTCCTGTCACTCCTGCCTGAACAACCGGACACCAGTCCTCTTCTACCATTCCCAGTTAAACCCTTAAGCGCCTGTCAGTTTGTACAACACATAAGGATACTTCTCCGCAATCTCCACCTTAACCCCAGTCAGTATTCCGGACACTCCTTTCGCATCGGAGCAGCCTCCGCAGCATCCCGCCACAGGGTTCCAGACCACGTCATCAAAAGACTAGGCAGGTGGAAATCAGCCTGCTTCGCCCGGTATATCCCCAATCCTCAAGTAGAAATGGCACAGGCATTCTCCAAATTGGCTCAATGAATAACTGAAAAACAATAAAATATTATACCCCTACCTGAATGTTTTTGCCCCCTTATTTTGGCATACCGGCCATTAGACCAAGGCACACTTTCAGGTCCATTTCATATGGTAAGTCCACACTTCCAGGTCTATTTCCGATGGTAAGTCTTATCTCAACTATAAATGTTATCTATGTCCATATCGGACATAGGGCTCCAACCATAAGTAGGAAGGCCAGTATGGTGGCCTGAATTTATGGGAGGAGCCCGGGGGGTATTTAAGCAGCCCGCTCACCTGTGGTGCTTGTCGGTTTCCTGTGCGCGATACCCACCCTCCCATCCCCATTTCACAGCATTTCTCAACTATTCATTTCTCTTTACAGAATAATCATTTCTTAAACCAGGGTATGCCCCCTTATTTTGGCATACCGGCCATTAGACCAAGGCACACTTTCAGGTCCATTTCATATGGTAAGTCCACACTTCCAGGTCTATTTCCGATGGTAAGTCTTATCTCAACTATAAATGTTATCTATGTCCATATCGGACATAGGGCTCCAACCATAAATATATATATATATATATATATATATATATATATATATATATATATATATATATATATATATATATATATATACAGTGCCTTGCGAAAGTATTCGGCCCCCTTGAACTTTTCAACCTTTTGCCACATTTCAGGCTTCAAACATAAAGATATAAAATTTTTATTTTTTGTGAAGAATCACCAACAAGTGGGACACAATTGTGAAGTGGAACGAAATCTATTGGATTGTTGAAACTTTTTTAACTAATAAAAAAATGAAAAGTGGGGCGTGCAAAATTATTCGGCCCCCTTGCGATAATACTTTGTAGAGCCACCTTTTGCTGCGATTACAGCTGCAAGTCGCTTGGGGTATGTCTCTATCAGTTTTGCACATCGAGAGACTGAAATTCTTGCCCATTCTTCCTTGCAAAACAGCTCGAGCTCAGTGAGGTTGGATGGAGAGCGTTTGTGAACAGCAGTTTTCAGCTCTTTCCACAGATTCTCGATTGGATTCAGGTCTGGACTTTGACTTGGCCATTCTAACACCTAGATACGTTTATTTGTGAACCATTCCTTTGTAGATTTTGCTGTATGTTTGGGATCATTGTCTTGTTGGAAGATAAATCTCCGTCCCAGTTTCAGGTCTTTTGCAGACTCCAACAGGTTTTCATCCAGAATGGTCCTGTATTTGGCTGCATCCATCTTCCCCTCAATTTTAACCATCTTCCCTGTCCCTGCTGAAGAAAAGCAGGCCCAAACCATGATGCTGCCACCATAATGTTTGACAGTGGGGATGGTGTGTTGAGTGTGATGAGCTGTATTGCTTTTACGCCAAACATATCGTTTTGCATTGTGGCCAAAAAGTTTGATTTTGGTTTCATCGGACCAGAGCACCTTCTTCCACATGTTTGGTGTGTCTCCCAGGTGGCTTGTGGCAAACTTTAGACAAGACTTTTTATGGATATCTTTGAGAAATGGCTTTCTTCTTGCCACTCTTCCATAAAGGCCAGATTTGTGCAGTGTACGACTGATTGTTGTCCTATGGACAGACTCTTCCACCTCAGCTGTAGTTCTCTGCAGTTCATCCAGAGTGATCATGGGCCTCTTGGCTGCATCTCTGATCAGTCTTCTCCTTGTCTGAGCTGAACGTTTAGAGGGACAGCCAGGTCTTGGTAGATTTGCAGTGGTCTGATACTCCTTCCATTTCAAAATGATCGCTTGCACAGTGCTCCTTGGGATGTTTAAAGCTTGGGAAATCTTTTTGTATCCAAATCCGGCTTTAAACTTCTCCACAACAGTATTACGGACCTGCCTGGTGTGTTCCTTGGTCTTCATGTTGCTCTCTGCGCTTTCAACAGAACCCTGAGACTATCACAGAGCAGGTGCATTTATACAGAGACTTGATTACACACAGGTGGATTCTATTTATCACCATCAGTCATTTAGGACAACATTGGATCATTCAGAGATCCTCGCTGAACTTCTGGAGTGAGTTTGCTGCACTGAAAGTAAAGGGGCCGAATAATTTTGCACGCACAACTTTTCAGTTTTTTATTTGCTAAAAAAGTTTAAAATATCCAATAGATTTCGTTCCACTTCACAATTGTGTCCCACTTGTTGGTGATTCTTCACAAAAAATTAAAATTTTATATCTTTATGTTTGAAGCCTGAAATGTGGCAAAAGGTTGAAAAGTTCAAGGGGGCCGAATACTTTTGCAAGGCACTATATATATATATATATACACGATATATATATATATATATATATATACGATATATATATACGATATATATATATACGATATATATATATATATACGATATATATATATATATATATATATATATATATATATATATATATATATATATATATATATATATACACTGTATATATACACATACATATATCCATATAGATAGATATATAAGAGACCCTGTTAAAGAAGTAGCGTTAACTAGGTCTTTGGCTGTGGGTATCACCATAGGAAGTTGGGGAAGGGGACAACTATTTCAGACCCTCATCCCGATCTGAATGCGTCCCATTAAAAGTCCTGAAATTTTGCTTTTGCCCCAGGCATCTGGACTTTAACAGCGGCTCCGGCCACCACTTCCAGGTAAACAGCATTCAGAGTATCCTCCCCCTGCCTCAGTTTGTCCTCCTGGCCAATAGAAGACAATTTGTGTCCTATTGGCCAGGGAAGACACATGCTCTGAGATCTGCCTCCATGATTTGCCAAGTATAGCAAGCGGGGGCGTGGCTAGCTGAGTTACCACGCCAGCCTGCCCAGACTCAGAGCGAAGTTGTTGGAGCATGTGAGGGGTAGAGGGAGTTGTTGCTGCTGCTCCTTCTGCTAGCAGTGTGTGTAGGTGGGACAAGAGGAGTGCCTGGTGTCACTGGGGACCCGTCCAAGGAGGAGAAAAGAAAAGAGGAGCGCTTAGGTTCAGGGACAGCCTGCGGTGCTTGCCCAGGGAGCCAGAGAGCTGTGGATGCGACAGAGGACAGTCACAGGCTGCAGGCGCCACGTGGAGAGAAAGTCAGTGGAGGCCCAGGACTGAAGGGCCCAAGCGGTAAAGTGACCAAAATTCCTGCTCTATCTTTTTTTTTTTTTGGGGGGGGGTGTTGTTTTCTCTGTTTTTTTTCCCTGGCATCTCTGGTGACAAGAGAGCGCTGCATCTGTGGTGACAAGCTGCATGTGTGGTGACAAGTGACAAGCTTAATCTGGTGTGACAAGTGACATGTATTTGGTGGCTTATCAAACATCCTTCCAGAGCCTATCAAAGAATAAGTAAAGTGGAGCATAAAATGATTTGCTAATTATTATTGCTATTACTGAAGTGTTTATTTCCAGAAATTATACCACCAGTGCACGTTCAATGCCACTACTGGATACTCCCAAGGTTTTTAGATACCTGGTTTACTGCTGTACTGTAAAGACCTAACATTCAGTGCACACAACAAAGACTTAAATCTTACCTATATTAGCGTGTGCCATTTGCATTAATCCTTATTTTAAATATAATTATATGGGCAAAAAATATATAAACTTATTAAGCTACAAAATGTAAAATGAAACCCATTGAAGTCTCTCTAACTGCAGACTCAAAATGAAATGGAGGCTCAAAATGAATTTAGTTTTTTGGATAGAGTGGGGGAAGGATTAGAAAATTTGTGTGTTTTTTTAACTGGGCCCTGTTATGCCCTGTACACACGATCGGACATTGATCGGACATTCTGACAACAAAATCCATGGATTTTTTCCGACGGATGTTGGCTCAAACTTGTTTTGCATACACACGGTCGCACAAAGTTGTCGGAAAATCCGATCGTTCTGAACACGGTGACGTAAAACACATATGTCGGGACTATAAACGGGGCAGTAGCCAATAGCTTTCGTTTCTTAATTTATTCTGAGCATGCATGGCACTTTGTGCGTTGGAATTGTCCATACACGATCAGAATTTACGCAAACGGATTTTGTTGTCGGAAAATTTTACAGCCTGCTCTCAAACTTTGTGTGTCGGAAATTCCAATGGAAAAAGTCCGATGGAGCCCACACACGATCGGAATTTCCGACAACAAGCTCCAATCGCACATATTCCGTCGGAAAGTCCGACCCTGTGTACAGGGCATAAGAGAGATTTCCTCTTATTTCCTTTCCTTTCTGACAACATTTTACTAGACAGAAAGCTAGGGGGAATTCTTTGACCGCAGCACAGGCGGACATAACAATCAGTCAGCAGGACAAGGAATCAAGAGGAAATTTCTTTAACACTGCTGCGGATAACAGTAAAAAAACAGGCAGGAGTTTTCTATCCTTCCCCACTCTAAAGCAAGCACAAACCAAAGCAATAAAATGTCTTTTTTTAATTCTCATTTGAACTTTAAATTTTCCCCATCCTAAGCTTAGAAAAGGGCATCAAATCTTAGGGCTGAAGACCAAATGTGACCCAGCTTTGAATCTTTCTAAATTGCATTGATGTGTGTAGCCTGTGTATTTGGAGATTTCAGCCACTAGTTTGCAAATAATGGTGCCTTTCCATAATAGTTTGCATATTATAATAGCTCCGTGAACCCCTGTGCCAGCATAACACCATTGTCATATGTGGAACCATGCATATTCTGGTACCAAGAGTCTAATACTCCAGAAGCCATCACAAAAGCATTTTTACTTTAGTATCCTGTAAATAGATACATATGCTGGACTTGGGAGAGAGGCTTAATCGTCAAACAATGCATTGGCATCAGGGCCGGTACAAGGCAGGGGCGGAAGGGGCACGTGCCCTGGGCGGTACCATTTGGTATGGGGGGGGGGGCGCAGCCTGCAGGTGAATTTCTGCCATGCCAGTGTGTACAATAATACTGTACAGTGCATGTACAGCGCCCAGCGGCACTGTACAAATCCCCCTTGTGCGCTCCTGCATGATCCTCCCTTCCCTCAGCACACAACTACAATGTTTACTCCCCTACGGAGGAGTCCCGTAGTCTCTGCCAGCGCCGTGACGTCACTCACGGCCGGAGACGAGGTGGGAGGACACAGACGAGCGCAGGGAGGCGGGAGCTGTGAGTTGTGTCGGCGCGCTGTCTGTTACATCAAGCGGAGCAGAGCTGAGGAGCTGAGGAGCTGCTGGCTGACTGGCTGGCTCAGGCTGCTGGATCTGAAAGGTAGAAGAGTGCAGTGCCAGTGTCATGTGTGCCAGTGTTCTGACTCAGATCTTCAGCAGTGGTGGTCACTGGTCATTAACCTCGCCTCAGCCTCCCCCCCTCCCCCAGTCCAGCCATTTATTAATCTTTTTTTTAGTGTTTACTTACACAAGTTCAGACTCATAACTTCTGAGTCTGAACTTGTGTAAGTAAACACTAAAAAACAGATTGATAAATGGCTGGATTGGGGGAGGGGAGGAGGCTGAGGCGAGGTTAATGACCAGTGACCACCACTGCTGAATACCCCACAATACTGTGCAATACTCTGCAATACCCCACAATACTGCGCAATACTCTGCAATACCCCACAATACTGTGCAATACTCTGCAATACCCCACAATACTGTGCAATACTCTGCAATACCCCACAATACTGTGCAATACTCTGCAATACCCCACAATACTGTGCAATACTCTGCAATACCCCACAATACTCTGCAATACCCCACAACACTGTGCAATACTCTGCAATACCCCACAATACCCTGAAATACTCTGCAATACCCCACAATACCCTGAAATACTCTGCAATACCCCGCAATACTCTGCAATACCCTGCAATACTCTGCAATACCCTGCAACACTGTGCAATACTCTGCAATACCCCGCAACACTCTGCAATACCCCACAATACTCTGCAATACTCTGCAATACCCCACAATACCCTGAAATACTCTGCAATACCCCACAATACTCTGCAATACCCCGCAACACTGTGCAATACTCTGCAATACTCTGCAATACCCTGCAACACTGTGCAATACTCTGCAATACCCCGCAACACTCTGCAATACCCCACAATACTCTGCAATACTCTGCAATACCCCACAATACCCTGAAATACTCTGCAATACCCCACAATACTCTGCAATACCCCGCAACACTGTGCAATACCCCGCAATACTCTGCAATACCCCGCAACACTGTGCAATACTCTGCAATACTCTACAATACCCCGCAACACTGTGCAATACCCTGCAATACCCCGCAATACTCTGCAATACTCTGCAATACCCCGCAACACTGTGCAATACCCCGCAAAACCCCGCAATACCCAGCCATACTCTGTGATACTCTGCCATACTCTGCAATACTCGGTGAGACCCAGCTATACTCTGCCATACCCTGCCATACTCTGCCATACCCAGCCATACTCTGCCATACCCAGCCATACTCTGCCATACCCAGCCATACTCTGCCATACCCAGCCATACTCTGCCATACCCAGCCATACTCTGTGATACTCTGCAATACTCGGTGAGACCCAGCCATACTCTGCCATACCCAGCCATACTCTGCCATACCCAGCCATACTCTGCCATACCCATCCATACTCTGCCATACCCAGCCATACTCTGCCATACCCAGCCATACTCGGCTGTATTCGGCCTCTGTATGTGGCCAGGCTGTGGAAGTCTCACACTTGTGGTATCGCAGTACTCAGGAGGAGTAGAAGAATCTATTTTGGGGTGTCATTTTTGGTATGTACATGCTATGTGTTAGAAATATTGTATAAACGGACAACTTTGTGTTAAAAAAAAATGTCTTTTAACCACTTTCCGCCCGCCGGTTGTCATATGACGTCCTTGACTTTGTGCGGGGATATCTGAATGATGGGTGCAGCTACAGGCATCAATGAGATATCAACTTTTTTAGCCGGCTATTCTCTACACTATAAGAACGATCATAGCGGCTGTTCTACTGCTTGATATATTCTTGTTTTGAAACGACATTGATTCTTTATTAAAAACGGGGGGGGGGGCGCAGTTTGCCATCTTCGCCCTGGGCACCAAATGGCCTTGTCCCAGCACTGATTGGCATGGTTCATGCTGTATCTCAAATTATACAGCTGCGTCCATTATTTTGTAAGAGACTCACAGCTGCTGTGGGAGGTTTAATAGAGAGCTTCCTTGTTTTTCAAAGAGAAAACTCAAAATAGCTCAGGTCTATCAACTGGTAGATGACTCACTGTAGAGAAACACCTCCACTAATGACAAATTCACCTCATATACGAAATTGACAACCAGTATTTTAGGAGTATGTTGGATCATCTGCAGGGAACAGCTGCCAGTAACTTTAGGTTCTGAAAATGTTTACAAGCCACTGTCTTTACAGTGCCTTTAAAAAGTATTCATACCCTTAGAGATTTTCCACGTTTTGTCATGTTACAACCAAAAACATAAATTTATTTTATAGGGATTTTATGTGATAGACCAACACAAATTGGCACATAATTGTGTCATGGAAGGAAAATGATAAATGGTTTTCCGATTTTTTTTTTACAAACACTTACTGTCCTTTGTAGAACCACCTTTCACTGCAATTACAGCTGCAAGTCTTTTTGGGTATGTCTTTACCTGCTTTCCACAGAGAGCACTAGAGAGTGAAATTCATGCCACAGATTCTCAATTCTCAATTGAATCTGGGCCATTCTAACAAATTAATATGCTTTGATCTAAACCATTCCATTTGTAGCTTTTGCTGTATGTTTACGGTCGTTGTCATGCTGGAAGGCTAACCTTCGCCCCGGTCTCTAGTCTTTTGTAGACTCTAACAGGTTTTCTTCTAAGATTGCCTTGTATTCGGCTCCATCCATCTTCTCATCAACGTTGACTAGCTTCCCTGTCCCTGCTGAAGAAAAGCATCCCCACAACATGATGCTGCCACCACCATGTTTCACGGTGGTGTGTTCAGGGTGATGTGCAGTGTTAATTCTCCACCACACAGAGCTTTTTGCTTTTAAGTCCCACTTCACAGTCCTCAGCTCCCCCACTTCACAGCACCTTCTTCCACATGTTTGCTGTGTCCCCCACATGGCTTCTCGCAAACTGCAAATTGGATTTCTTATGGCTTTGTTTCAACAATGGATTTCTTCTTGCCACTATTCCATAAAGACCAGATTTGTGGAGTGTATGACTAATAGTTGTCCTATGAACAGATTCTCCTACCTGAGCCTGGATCTCTGCAGCTCCTCCAGAGTTACCATGGGCCTCTTGGCTGCTTCTTAAATAATGCTCTCCTTGCCCGACCTGTCGGTTTCGGTGGACGGCCATGTGGTAGGTTTGCAGTTGTGCCTTACTCTTTCCGGTTTCTGAGGATTGACCAGTGCTCTGCGAGATGTTCAAAGCTTGGGTTATTTTTTTTTAACCTAACCCTGCCCTAACCCTGCCATCTGGTCTGTTCCTTGGCCTACATGATGCTGTTTGTTCACGAAAGTTCTTTAACAAACCTCTAAGGGGTTCACAGAATAGCTGTATTTATACTGATGTAGCACCCTCTAGTTAGGTAGGTGCTAGAGTGAGGATTTTTCTAGCAGAGTAGGAAAATTTAGGCAGGCCTAGCTGGTGGTTAAGCCTGTTTGTTTTCATTCTGGGCTGGGACTGGCTCAGGGCAGGGCTGGGTGACTCACAGCATCACTGTCCCCTCACTCTTCTTTCTAGAAGGTGCTAGAAAGAGAGAAGGAGAGGAGAGGTGGAGCTGCCTGGAGTATTTTTAGGAGCCTTGACCAATCCCCAGCTTTGATTGGCAGGGGGCAGGTCTCTTTAAATACCTGGGGTCAGCTCAGCTGGGGAGGAGTTGTCGAGTGGAAGAGTTGGTGTGAGAGAGTGTGGAGGCTGTCATGGCCCACGGGGAGCTCCCCAGTCAAGGGAGAGGGTGACCTTGAGCTGGGGCTCGTGTGCAACCAGGAGAGACTAGATCCTGGAGGTGATGCACATTAAAGAGAGCAAGGAGAGGACAGCGGGAGAGAACACTGCTAAGAGACTCCAGGGAGGACAACTGGTCACAGCCTGGAGTGCTGGTGAGTGAAGCACAGTTGGGAGGACTGGGGAGGCAAGCCTGAGAGAACTGGGAGATTGCAGTTTGAGATGGGTGCAGAACCAAAGGAGAGGACTGTGGGAAGGACAGTGGAGAGAGGTCATTGCAGCCAGGCTGGCTGGCAGGGCCTGAAGAGAGCTATCTGGGATTGGTAGTTAAATAGAGGACAGTTATCTAGACCGCCCATCCTATCACCCACTTTATCCCACTCCTGCGCCCTTTGGGACTCCCTCCGGCACTCCACAGCTCTGGTCTCCACGGGTCGACCCCTAGCTCACCTATTCCACAACCCTGACTTTCCACCTGGACTTGACATCTCAGCATTCAAATGGTGGTTGGACAAAGGGCTATACCGGATAGGGCACTTCTTCACTCCCAATGGGCCAATCACCCTCAAAAAAAAGCAAAAGAGAGAGGCGCCTCTGGGTGTAGACTAAAAACAAGGTTTATTCATAAAAAGATAATGATGATCAAACTCACATGTTGAAGGTCATCAATAGGCATAAAATGGTAATCAATACTGAAGAGGACATCATCCATCAAAGGTTCAAATCAGTCAAAGACAACTCCTGGCGGGGGGCTCTGCCTGTGTGTGAGGAGAGGTACCGCTGAGATGTGAGGCCGGCCGCAGCGGTGACAAGTCACAATGCTAGGTAGAGAGCATGGAAGAATGTAAACATCCGGCGAGGAGTGATGACGTCATGAGTCGAGCGACGCGTTGCAGGGCGTACGGGCTGTGATGACGTGACAGCCGCGCCCCTTCATCAGGCTGAGGATGGATGGGATAGGGCAGCTTAAAACAAACAGAAAATGTGGTGATTGGTGTGGATGAAGGAGGGGAGGGACGGGACCGGGACTACAGGAAGTGGCCAGAGGAATGATCAAAAGTGTCAGCAGTGAAGTATTAAGTGAAAAAGCATGACAATGATAAGGAGGCGATTATGTGAAAAGAAAAGAAAATGATGTAAGAATAGAAAGTTCAATTAGGATGGTATATGGCTGGAGAAAATATATGTAATTGAAATAAAATGGGAATGGTAAAAATAGTAATAATAAAAAATAATAAATAAAAAATGAAAAATAATGAAAAATAAAATAAAATAAATAATAAATAAATAAATAATAAATAAATAAAATAATAAATGTATGAGTAATGATGATAATGATAATGTATGAAATATAAATATATATAAATTATAAATTTATAATTTATAAATCTATAAATTATGCAATGGAAAAGGGTAAGTGTATGTAAAGAGTGGATATCTGTTGATGTAGATACATACATGAATATATGAATATGATGAGTCTATGGAGGGGGGGGGGGAAAGAAAAGGCAAAACATATATATATATATATATATATATATATATATATATATATATATATATATGAATATATACAGGTATATATGATTATGATATGGAAAATGTATAATAGAACTGGAAGGAAGGGGGGGGGGAGGGAGGAAGGAGAGAAGAAAATGGGCATGTATCTCTCCATCACACACAAATCAGACCTTATATAAAAACACACAAATGATTGTCAATTGATTAAAAAAGGGGCAAATATATGTTTTGCCTTTTCTTTCCCCCCCCCCCCCTCCATAGACTCATCATATTCATATATTCATCCTGCATTGATCTGAGAGACACACAGATGTACTCCTGCTCCCCCATCACCCACCTGGAAGGACCCCTCCACCCCCCCTCCCTCCTCACTCTTCTCTCTCTTTCTTTCAACTCTTTTTCCTGTCTTCTTTCTCTCATCAGTTAGCTAACTGGTAGCAATTCAATATGCAGCTACCATACGGCATACTACCTAGCCCATAGTCCCTCAACACTCCGGAGGGCTCCAACCTAATGGGCATAGGAGAAGTACGGGTTTTTTCCCCACCTGGCACAGCTAGATCCCGTCAGGGGTGCTGGGGTAGGGGAAAGTTCTCGTGCGGATTTAGAGACAATACATGGAGAATGTATTTTCAGAACATAGATACGGACATGTATCAGGTTTACCCCACCAATAGCCTTTAAAGATGAGAAACCGTATGTTTTACGTTGTTTTCTTTCTCGAATTGTAACCTTTATGTCTCATGTTCGAGGAGGCGTTCCCTCCTGTGCATTTTAATATGTCAATGCATGAAATGTATGACGTAATTGACAATAAAAACATATTGAAAGTTAAATAGAGGACAGTTAGCGCCTGAACTATTTCTACAACACAGGGGCCCGCGGTCCCGGCCCGCGAAAGGCAGTTCACTGAGGCCTGGCTGAATTAGCATCAGTAAAAAGTGGATTGCGCTAACTTCTATATATAATAACCACTCCTAAAACATAAAATGTGCAAATTGTGCAAAATAGAAAACATTTATATATTAATCCTGTAATAAAGTGCTTTTCTATGCCAGCTATATTGATATCAAAAAAATAATCTTTCCCACATAATAATTCTGATTTAAAAATATCTTAGTGGAATATCTTATGGTGTTACCAGTCACTGTTTAAAGTGCTAGTGTTAACAAAATACTAAGAAATGAAAAATAAAAATAAAAATATATAAAAAGTATAGAAATGAAAAAATGTAAAATATAAATGAAAACTGAAATCATACAATGTGCAATGTACATTTCGCAATATGGTTTGCGTCATCAGGAAGCTGCTGTGTCTATGCCTGCCCCCCCCTTTTTTACCCCCTTTAATTTTGTGATCCCTATCAGCCTGTCAAACGGTCAGAAACGGCCGTGACACGAAACCGGAAGTTCCTGATGACGCAAACCATATTGCGAACTGCGTAGAGTCTGCTGGGAACTTTCCTATCACTTCCGGCCATACGAGTGTGAGGCTTGGAATGCACACCACTGCGAGGAGACATTGGAACTGAGTGGGAGATAGACTGAGACTCCGCTCTCCACAAACACTGCTGGATTAGCTTGGTGGCGGCTGAGGGGCACCTTAACATGTGAGTTTGACTATGTTTTTAATTTTTTTAATAAAATGAGAGTTACATACTACACCATGATGGCTACCTATATGTCTTTATGAGCACTAAACAGAGCAAGAGGCATTATTATACAGTCTGAACAGGCTGCTATTGGATCCATCATAAACGGAGTGGTTATCCTAAATGAACCAAAGGCGCATATTCTTACCACCTCACCTCTGGTGAGTGGCCATTGCACTAGGTGGTGGTGAAGTCACGATAAATGGTAAATTAGGAGCACTTTATATTGGAGAGGAACGTTATTACTGCACAGAAGTGATCATTCACTGAGGGCATCCAGTGTACTGTTGTTTATACGTACATGTTGGGGACATTTTTTTGCACTGTGCAGCACACCTATATATTGTTATGTGAATTCTATGACCACTAAGTAATATTGGCACATTGTATGATTTCAGCTTTCATTTATATTTTACATTTTTAATTTCTATATTTTTTATATATTTTTTTTTACTTTTCATTTCTTAGTATTTTGTTAGCACTAGCACTTTAAACAGTGATTGGTAACACCATAAGATATTCCACTAAGATACTTTTAAATCAGGATTATTACGTGGGAAAGATTATTTTTTTTATATCAATATAGCTGGCATAGAAAAGCACTTTATTACAGGATTAATATATAATTTTTTTCTATTTTGCACAATTTGCACATTTTATGTTTTAGGAAAGGTTATTATACATAGAAGTTAGCGCAATGCACTTTTTACTACATTTGCATTCCACTATTTCTTAGGTGGGTTTATATGATTGCAACAAACTAGATTGATGGGTTATTTAATCTGAGTTTTGCGCCGGTAACACATCTTGTTGGACAATATACAAATGAATTAGCATCAGGCCTACCCATGCGGTGCTAGCTAGTATGGAGGAGTAACAGTCTGCAGAAAGTAAAGTGCTGGAGGAGCAATGGTATGCAGCAAGTGAAGTCCTGGAGGAGTGAAGGAGAAAAGGTCTTAGGCAAGAGTTTGTGCTGGAGACAAGACTGGAGTGTATACACTGGAGTGCATATAGAAGTCCCAAGCAAATTGCACTGAATGTTCCTGGGCATCCCATAATTTCCCCTTTCCCATCCAAGTTCAATTCCCTCAATAAAAAAACAAAACGAAAACAAAGCTTATGGACTTTTCTATGTCTCTCAGTGTCTGAGAGATGGATGTTGGACTGGGCAGGGTGACAGGTGAAACACTCGATTCAGCAACCCCTACGGGGGCATGCCTACACTGAGATTAAATCACACAGGTAAGCTCTATTTACTAATTAGGTGACTTTTGAAGGCAATGGGTTCCACTAGATTTTAGTTAGGGGTATCAAAGTAAAGGGGGCTGAATACTAATGCACACCACTCTGTTCAGATATTTATTTGTAAAAAAATTTGAAAACCATTTATCATGTTCCTTCCACTTTACAATTATATGGCACTTTGTGTTGATCTATCACAGGGGACACGGCTGAACATGTGGTAGAGAGTCTGCATCAGAGACTCTTTACCTAGATTGGAGTTGTGGTGTGTCAGGAGCGCGCAGTGGCTTAATATCCTGAAGACATCATTTGACGTCCGGTCAGGATATTGAAACCACTTTGCCACCGTCATTTTGCTTTATGGTGGGCGGCAAGTGGTTAAACAATTGTGTTTTTTGGGTGGGCACTGATCGATTGAGTGAAAGCTTTCTAAAACGCCATAGAAAAGACTTCCCCATGGTAGACTGTATTTTTGCCCCATTCTTAAGCTTGGCAAAACATGGCAAGGTTTTTTACTTTTTTAATATTCTTTTCACATAAATGAGGTGGATGGAAAAATTGCCCTGCCTGAACTCTGTATTGCACCAATATATTGAATGGTTCATTGAGAACATTTTTCCAACATGTCCCATTGATTGAAGTCAGTTAAATGGTTGACTTCTGTTGAGCAGGGGTCACCACACAATGATCAAAATTCAATCAATTACTGCTGAACCAGCCAAATTCCAATCAGTATATGGCCAGCTCAAGCTCAATTCAAACCTACAGTATTACGTATATAAATTAAAGATGGGGCATGAAAAATCTGGCACCACATCCCAGGTATGAATCTTACACAACACAGAAGAATAGGAAGAGGGGACTTTAGAAGTGCCAAATATTACCTTAACCACTTCCCGCCTTGCCTATTGTCAAATCACTGGTGGGCAGGACTTTCATCATTCTGGGTGGACATCATATGAAATACTCCCAGAACGCACATCGTGCGCAGCTGTGGGGACCATGGTGCGACGTGATCTGTCGCTGGCCACATAGGGGGTGGTGCTAGGTTGGTCTAAGGAGTAGGGTGGACCCACATCCCAAATATATCTAGATAAATGGAAAATTGATCCTCTTGCGCGACTTTAAAGGGGACACCTACTCATGAGTAATAAGGAGTATAAGTAGTAAAAGTTTGTTGCAATGAATTTAGATATTTATTGGTGTATAGATCTGGATAGGTCTATAGTACATAGGGTAAATATACACAGGATACAGGATGCATGATACAAACACAAAAATATAGCAATACAGTATGCAGAGATCCACAATCATAGAACTCCAGTACATATGGAACACACATACGGGGAGTACCCGATGCGTTTCGAGATATACTCTTCCTCAGGGGTGTTTGATTGGAATCAGCAAGCAAAAAGATATGTCATATAGTATTGCTTGGGGGACATGTATTTTAGTACTGCATCTATTAGACTCTTTCAAAGGGAGGGGAGTGTAGAGGGGATATAACACCACTGAACTTCGGTATATAGCTCGTTCCTGGTCCACGTCTGGCAGGCCTTGTGTGCCCAGTCCCAGCGGAGTAACCAGGGGGGTATTCCCCAACAGAGGGCGTCAGAGAGCCACCATGGAGTGGAATGGTCCTAAAAAGAGCTCCAATCTGGATAAGGCCACCGGAGCTGTGCAGACAATTCCTGTTTGGTGTGCAGGGAGGGTCGGCCCAGGTAAGCATGTGCAGTGGCCCTATGTGGCAGAATATGGCACCCCGGCTAGATGACACCCGGTGTCAGGAAGGTCCCTGGTGCCAACAGAGGGGGGGATGGATTGGAGGGTGCCGGCCGGAGGGCTATCCAGGGGCACTAGGAGATAAATGGGTCCAGGCCAGGAGAGGCTTGGAGGGTCAGGCCTGGGTCAGGTCCTGGTTCAGAGGCGGTATATTGGAGACCGGCTTTCAGAGACGAGGGAGGGAGTACCAGTCCAGTGACAGCACCATTTGACAAATCATAGCAGGTCATATGACAATTGTAAACAATAAATGTCTTTGATTGATGCCATTCACTGTGTACAATTGTGTAGCTAGCTGTGATTGGTCACAGTGATCACATGGCACAGATAGGGCAAATCGCAGCCCATCTGTACCATGTGATTAGCTATGGCCAATCACAGCTATAAACTAATTTCATTCATTCAGTAAAAATGGTTGCTTATACCAGTGAAATTCACATCATTGTGTGTAAAAAAAAAAAAAATCATGATCACCTCCCCAGAGTACTACAAAGTTACTATGGTAACTCTGTATTGCTCTGGTCAAAGGGTGTTTAAAAAAATGTAATAAAAAGGGGAAAAAATGAAATAAAGAAAAAAAAAATGTTTACATTTTAAAAATGTCCCTTTTTTTTATTTTACATACTGTCACCAGTCAGTGCCCCTGATCACCACCATACAAGTTATATGATGATGCTGTACTGCACTGGTGACCATTTCTTTTTAATTTCTTCATTTTCCAAAAAATTGTGACAAAAAATGACAACTTAAAAAAACTCTCCAAGCCTCGTACTAAATACCTTGCACTGTCTACTTTCCAAAAAGGGGGTATTTGTACTGTACTGGCATTTTCAAGCCTCAAGAAATTAGATCAGGTCATCAGTACATCAGGATTGATGGATTTTCAGATATACTGTGTATACCATAGTTTGTGGACTCTATAGCTTTCCTACAAACTAAATAATAAACACTGATTTAAGTTATTTTCACCAAAGAAACATAGCAGAATACAGTTTGGCCTAAATATATGAATAAATAATATTTGCAAAATTTTATAACAGAAACTAAGAAAAAGCGTTTTTTTTTTTTAATCAAAATGTTCGGTATCTGTTTAGCAAAAAATAAAAAGCCCAGTGGTGATTAAATACCACCAAAAGAAAGCTCTAATTGTGTGAAAAAATTATAAAGATTTCATATGGGTACATTGTTGCATGACCACGCAATTGTCATTCAAAGCGCTATAGCGCTGAAAGCTGAAAATTGGCCTGGGCAGGAAGGGGGTGAAAGTGCCCTGTATTGAGGTGGTTAAGGAACCACATACAACTTTTATATAAAAACTGATTTTTATTTAATACAAAGTAATAAGATCATTCTATTAAAAACAAGAATGGCTCAAATTATCCCCATTATTCCACTACCTTGCTGCAAAGACTGCACCTCCTAGGTGGTCATGAATAGAACGATAAACAATTAGTAATATTCAATATGCTGTGTTAAAGGAGGTGAAATAGATATGTATTGTGGAGAGAATCATCCAAAGGTTCCAACGCGTTTCACAAAATGGGGATTGCTTCAGGGGAGCCTGATGCACTAGGGGATGAATAAGTAAACAACATAATACAGAACAATATTTTTTTATTTATTTCAGGTACTTACAGTATATAGCACCATCAATTTATGCAGCGCTTTACATATTTATTGAACATCCACATCAGTTCCTGCCCTCATGGAGCTTCCAAACTAAGGTCCCTAACTCACATTCATACACACATACTAGGGCCAATTTAGACAAAAGCCAAATAATCTACCAGCATCTCTTTGAAGTGTGATAGGAAACCTAGAGGAAACCCACGTAAGCACAGGGAGAACATCCAGGTAGTGTCATAATAATGCAAAAATTCAAAGTTCCAAAACCACACTCAATAACATTGATAATGTATTCACCAGCAGTGGCCCGTCCATTAGGGGCGCCTGAGCACCACCCCCTTTCTCCAGGACACCCCCTATATGCAATGGATAGAATCATGCATAGCATGAATCTATTTACAGCCACCGTGACCACCCCCTATTCATGAGTCTGGCCCCTTTTAAGGCACCGGGCACATGAATTCCAGCGGCCAGAGTTTTTTTTAAGCACCTGATTAGAGCCAGAGGCTCTAATAGGCTTCAAAATAGGGTGGGCTCAGGTCCCAGAAAATGTGACCGGAGCCCACCTGTCACAGATCAGCTGCAGAGCTGATCTGGGTCTCACCTTTACTGCTGTAGGCCGGCTGGCACCTGTTCTTCCACTAGCTTGTGTTCTGCTCTGTGCACTCTGCAGCTATGGGTGTCGCCAGCCACACCTGTTGCCTAATATATGATTCCTTCCTGCTACTTCCTGTCCAGCCCCTCATGTGCTTCGATATTTAAATCCCTTTCAAACCAGCTACTGGTTGCTTGAGCAACATTTGTTTCGGAGCTCCCTTCGTGTAACCTGTCTTAAACCTGACCTCTCGTGAACTGATCTCTTGTGTACCGACACGGCTTGTTCTGATTACGTTGTCTGCAGCCCGCCCTGACCTTGGCTCACTATCCGGCTCTCCTTTTGCTTTATCCATCCATCCTTGTCTGACAGTGTCTCCTGGTACTTCCCTAGCGAGTAGGGTGAACCCGGGGGTCGTGACCTGGGGTCAGCACGCAGCTAAGCCCAAATCCTCGTGAGGAGGTCCCTGGCAGAATACCGGCTGGACTCCACGCCCTGGGGGATCCCATATCACCTGCTCGGCTGTGGGCTCACTGTAAGTAGTACCGTGACAGTTTGCTAAAGCCATGAGTGCTTCTGAGAATCGGCCACTGACTGAGGATCAAATGCAACATCTAGTTCAGAAACTTAACTCCCAGCAAGCAAATCAAGAGCAAATAATGCTGGTTCTTCAGGATCTTGCCTCCCGTCTGGACCGTCTGCAACTCGCTGCAACTTCAGCTCCTCCTACTTCTGCTTCAGCTGCTCCCGTGTTACCTGCTACACCTGGCAATCCCTGCCTGCATCTGCCATCGTCACCTCATTTTTCTGGCGACCCAAAGGCTTGTCAGGGCTTCATTAATCAGTGTTCCATCCACTTTGAACTTTCCAGCCAACATTTTCCAACTGATCGCACCAAAGTAGCATATATCATCTCTCTCCTCTCCGGTGATGCTTTAGCTTGGGCCTCCCCACTCTGAGAATCACACGATTCTGTCACCTCCGACCTCCAGCTCTTTTTAGATGCATTTTGGAAAACTTTTGATAAGCCCGGCAGAGTGTCTTCGGCTGCTGGGGGCCTCCTTTGTCTTCGTCAGTAAGGAATGACAGTTGGCCAATACGCAGTTCAATTCTATACGCTGGGCGCTGAACTCAAATGGAATAATGAGGCCCTTACTGCTACCTTCTGGCAAGGCCTATCTGAGCGTGTCAAGGTTGAACTCGCTAGACGCACCATTCCTACCACATTGGATGACTTAATCGCATTAAGCATTCAAATAGACATTCGCTTCCAGGAGCGGGCCCTGGAGAAATCCAGAACCAGTCATCCCCCTGCTGGCCGTCCAGCACAGGTAGTCCAAAGACCTGTGGAATCCTCTCCGTCTTCAACCTCTCACACGTTGGAGGAACCTATGCAGCTTGGGCGAACCCGCCTCACTCCTGAGGAACGTGCCCGATGCATGGGATTGGGCTTGTGCCTTTACTGTGGCCATAAAGGACATCTTTTGAACTCATGTCCAGTCCGTTCGGGAAACTCCAGGGTCTAGCTCATTCGGAGGGAGGTAATCTAGACGATCCGTTCATTTTGTTTCCTTCCCTCATTTAACCCTTCCCGTGGCTCTCCACTGGGCTCAAAATGCCAACTCTCTGCATACGTGGACTCTGGTGCTGCCGAAAATTTCATTGAACAATCTTTAGCTTCTGAGTTGGGCATTGCCTTTGTTGCCTTGGCTATACCCCTCTCCGTGACCGCAGTAGATGGCTCCTTCTTGCCTATGAGTCCCATCCAGTTTAAAACCCCTCCTATTGAGTTACGCATTGGGGTTTTGCATGGTGAGGAGATCCCTTTCCTAATTCTGCCTAAATCCTCCAGTCCCATCATCCTGGGCCATGGTTGCAGAAAAACTCCCAGCATCTTGACTGGAATTCTGGACAAGTATTAGCTTGGGGTTCTCCGTGTCAGCAACGATGTATTTCCAAGGTGCTACCTCCTCCTTCCATTCCTCTGGCTGAGACCTCCACAACTCCCATGTTGCCTGCCCAATATCAGTCCTTCCGAGGTGTTTTCTGCAAGAAGTCTGCTGATTGCCTTTCCCCTCACAGAGACTTTGACTGCTCCATTGATCTCTTACCTGGGGCCACTCCTCCCCATGGCCGAGTCTACCCTCTATCTATCCCCGAGACACAAGCCATGTCTGAATACATTCGGGAAAACCTGCCAAAGGGTTTCATCAGGAAATCTAACTCACCTGCCGGAGCCGGGTTCTTCTTTGTAGCAAAAAAAGAAGGTTCACTCCGACCTTGGAAAGACTACAGGGGTAACACCATCACTGCGAAGAACCAATACCCTCTTCCTTTAAATTCAGAACTCCTTGACAAACTGCGAGGTTCTCATGTTTTTACTAAACTGGATCTTAGAGGGGCCTATAATTTAATAAGAATCCGGGAAGGAGACGAATGGATGACCGCCTTTAAAACCAGGGACGGACATTATGAGTATCTTGTGATGCCCTTTGGCTTATGCAATGCCCCAGCGGTCTTCCAAAATGTAATTAATGAGATCTTCCGCGACCTTCTGTATGTCTGTGTTATTGTATATCTGGATGACATTCTTATTTTCTCACCAGACTTACTTATCCATCGTTTTCATGTGAAAGCTGTGCTACAGTGTCTACGGGACAATTATCTATATGCAAAATTGTAGAAATGTCTATTTGAACAAACACAAAGTTCCATTTCTGGGCTACATAATTTCGTCTCAGGGTCTCCTCATGGACCCAGCCAAACTTCCGGCCATCTCCGAGTGGCCCCAGCCCTTTGGTCCTAAAGCCACCCAACGCTTTTTGGGCTTCACCAATTACTATCGTCAATTCATTCGTAACTACTCCACCTTGGTGGCCCCTATTCCATCTCTCACCCGCAAGGGTGTCAATGCTCGGCTCTGGTCCCCTGAAGCCATTGATTATTTCCTCAAACTCAAGGCATCCTTCCTCTCAGCCCCACGTTTGGTGACCAGATTCCATCGGAAATTTTCCTCCAAGCCAGCCCCCAGACGTGTAGGGGGACCTCGTAAGAGGGGGGGTACTGTCACAGATCAGCTGCGGAGCTGATCTGTGTCTCACCTCTACTGCTGTAGGCCGGCTGGCACCTGTTCTTCCACTAGCTTGTGTTCTGCTCTGTGCACTCTGCAGCTATGGGTGTCGCCGGCCACACCTGTTGCCTAATATATGATTCCTTCCTGCTACTTCCTGTCCAGCCCCTCATGTGCTTTCCTATTTAAATCCCTTCAAACCAGCTACTGGTTGCTTGAGAAACGTTTGTTTCGGAGCTCCCATTGTGTAACCTGCCTTTAAACCTGACCTCTCGTGAACTGATCTCTTGTGTACCGACTCGACTTGTTCAGATTACGTTGTCTGCAGCCCGCCCTGACCTTGGCTCGCTATCCAGCTCTCCTTTTGCTTCATCCATCCATCCTTGTCTGACAGCGTCTCCTGGTACTTCCCTAGCGAGTAGGGTGAACCCGGGGGTCGTGACCTGGGGTCAGCACGCAGCTAAGCCCAAACCCTCATGAGGGGGTCCCTGGCAGAATACCGGCTGGCCCTTAGACTCCACACCCTGGAGGATCCCGTGTCACCTGCTCGCCTGTGGGCTCACTGTAAGTAGTACCATGACACCACCCATGTGTGTTACAACAGCAAATTAATATTTGCTGTTGTAGCACTGATTCTCAATCCGGCCAACCAGAAGTAGGTGTGGGACCCGTTTTCCGATTGGCCGAAAAAAGAGAAGACCCCCGATTGGCCGCTGAGGAGGAGGGAGGAAATTGATGCCGTCGCCGTGGCGACCTGTGGAGAGCAGGAGAACGGGAGGCCGCTGCCGCCAAGCAGGGGAAGCCGACGGCAATGGGGTAAGTGCCACCGATGGACCGGGGGGGTGGCATACTGTTTGCCGCCCCCCCCAATGTATGTAGATGGTGCTGCATCCTGACCAGGAATGTCCCACAAACCCCTAAGGGCTGTGAGGACAAAAAGGAAGGGGAAAAAAAGAAAATAGAGCAAACAGGCATAAGAGCCTCCAATGCTCGCCAGCCTGATGACAAATAAATACATTTTTCTTATTAATTCAGCACCCCATAGAAATCAAAGGGTTAAATTACATAATAAACGAACAGACTTACATTTAAGCCCTATTAGCTATATCAAACATGGAAGGCTGCGGCATGTCAACTCAGCTGCCCAAATTATTCTTTGATTTTGTTTTTTGTTTTTTATTTAAAAAACAAATTGTAATAAAACCACTCAATCCAATATAATAGAGGAGGTCGCTACCAATGCTCTATTTGTAAGTTAGGACTCCTCCATATTGCTGTACAGATCGACTAATCAAATAGAGGTTTTGCATTTTGCCAAAACTAGAAAATCAGACAAGTCATAATGGCCTGTTGGATGCCATGTATAACACCAAGGTAACTGCATACATTACATTACAACAGATATCCGAATAATGAAAAGCCTTTATTGATTTGTAACAGTGAGAGGTGGGAGAGGTTTGGTATCAATGTAGTTCAATGCATTACCACATTATCACCCTATAAGATGCCTCCCTAGAGAGGACAGGACCTCATCCCTGGAAAACAAGTGATTAAAACGCAATCTCCTTACACTAAAAACGACAAGAAATGTGCTATACTTCTTCTTTAACTATGCTGTCTACGCTCATTTATGATGCATTAAAGGCTAAAACACTGCATCATCCTATTTAGTATTCAGTCAATACATTGAACAACCATGGAGAAAAAAAAGGAAATGACAACAAGAATTATGTTAACTACCCTGTCAATTAGTAATCACTGTGCTTCTTGGATCGTACATTGAAAAAGTCACTCTCCCAGGCTAGGTCATATATTCACTTAATGAAGTTGTATTGATGAACATGGAAGTTTTTTTTTTTTAATAACTTTTATCTCTCTATTTCTCTGTATATATAAACCTTATCATTCTATTCCTACAGCTTCCTTTGTTACTGCATGACCTTCTAATTTGGACCTATGGGGATAGACATACAATTGGTTTTTACACCCCTGCTATCCAAATTTCCTTTCCAAGCCTGGTGGCCCTATGTTGTTATGCTTAAAGTGACCCTGTCACTATATTTATAAGACTCAATGGGGTTAAATTAGTAAAGGTTATTTACTCTGCAAGGGAAGTTGCACTTTGCATTGGAGTTTTTCCTAGAGCTTAGTGAACGTGGTGAAATTTCATGTCACAAAGAATACCCAATCAAATGCTCTGGGGTAAATTCCCTTGCAAAGTGCAATATCCCTTGCAAAGCAAATAGCCTAGTAAATCAACCCTATTGAGTCTTATACTGTAAATATATAGTAGTGACACGCTCACTTTAAGCATAACAACATAGAACCATCAGACTTGGAAATGTAGTTTAAATGGCAAGAGTGTAAAACCAATTGTATCTCTATAAGCCCTGTAGACTCAGATTCAAAGTTTTTTACAATAACATATGTGCAAGCAAAAAACAGAAATGCAGTTTTTCTTTTTTATCTCCTAGCATTTGGGTATTATTTGCAACGTGATATTTTGCCTTATTTACTAAGCTTTGGGGAAAATTCCCACGCAAAGTGCAATTTCCCTTGCAAAGTGAACAGCCTTTTAGTCTTTAGTAAATCAACTCCAATAAAAGGCAAATAATCTGAGTATTTACCTTTCTAGCAGGTAGTAAGGGCAATCGTTCACTACAAGAGCTACAGTATAGGCTCTGCTGTTATCTAACATTTGTGTCAGATAGCATGTCCCCGGCTGGGTGCTGTGGTTCCTCCTGCCACCCCTTATGTTACTACTGGGTCATGTATTGAATTAAGAGCTGGCAGGAGGAACCACACTGTGTGGGAGGGACACACCTCTGACCCACGAAAAGTGTCAGATAGCAGCGATGTCTTATCTCTTGGAGTGAGCAATGATTTCCCTTGCAGATGGCTGAAAAGGTAAATATTCAACCAATTTTTTTATAGGATGCTTCTCACTGATTGTTTTTAGGATGATGACAGAGTCACTTTAATCATGACAAGATGACTAATGGTATCAAACCTTGGAAATTATTATTATTATTATTAATATTCAGGATTTATATAGCGCCAACAGTTTACGCAGCGCTTTACAATATAAAAGGGAGACAATACAGTTATAATACAATAAAATACAAGAGGATTAAGAGGGCCCTGCTCAGAAGAGCTTACAATCTAATAGGGTGGAGCAGGTGGTACAAAAGGTTGTAACTGTGGGGAATGAGCTGATGGAAGTGGTAGGAGATTAGTTGGAGACGTGATAGGCTTTCCTGAAGAGATGAGTTTTCAGGGATCGCCTGAAGGTAGCAAGAGTAGGGGATAGATGGAGGTAGCGAGTTCCAGAGGATGGGAGAGGCTCTGGAGAAATCCTGGAGATGAGCATGGGAGGAGGAGATGAGAGAACTTGAAAGCAGGAGGTCTTGAGAAGAGAGGTCGATTTGGGTGATATTTGGAGACAAGATTAGTGATGTAGCTCGGGGCAGAGTTGTGAATGGCTTTGTATGTTGTGGTTAGTATTTTGAATTTAATTCGCTGGGTGATTGAGAGCCAGTGTAGGGATTGGAGGAGAGGGTTGGCAGACATTGAGCGGTTGGTAAGGTGGATAAGTCTGGCAGCAGCATTCATGATAGACTGAAGAGGGGATAGCCTATGGAGAGGTAAGCCAATGAGAAGGGAGTTGCAATAGTCAAGGCGAGAGATAACAAGGGAGTGAATGAGGAGCTTGGTGGTTTCATTTGTTAAAAAGGGGCAAACTTTAGAGATGTTACGGAGGTGAATTCTACAAACTTTTGACAACGATTGGATTTGAGGCTGAAATGACAAGTCAGAGTCTAGGATTACACCTAGTACCCTGGCGTGAGGGGAGGGACTGATGGTTGCATTGTTGATTTTGATGGAAAAGTCATGGAGGGGGGCACGGGCGGGGGGGAATATTAATAGCTCAGTTTTAGAGAGATTTAGTTTAAGGAAGTGGTGCGACATCCATGCTGATATGTCAGTAAGTTAGTAATGCGAGAGGAGACTGAATGAGTGAGGTGAGGAGTAGACAGATAGATTTGGGTGTCATCAGTGTATAAGTGGTATTGGAAGCCGTGGCCAGTTATTAAGTGACCAAGGGAGGAGGTGTAGATAGAGAAGAGAAGGGGTCCAAGAACCGAGCCTTGGGGGACCCCCACAGAAAGGGGCAATGGAGAGGAGGAGACAGAGTTGTAGGTGACACTGAAGGAGCGCTGTGATAAATAGGCAGAAAACCAGGATAGAGCAGAATCTCGGAGGCCAAGGGAATGTAATTTATTGAGAAGGAGCAGGTGGTCAACAGTATCAAAGGCCGCAGAGAGGTCAAGTAGTAGTAGTATGGAGTACTGGCTGTTGGTTTTAGCAGTTAGTAATTCGTTAGTGAGTTTAAGTAGGGCAGTTTCCGTGGAGTGCTGCGAGCGAAAGCCAGACTGTAAGGGGTCAAGAAGGTTATTTTCATTGAGGTAGGAGCTAAGACGGTTATAGACTAAGCGTTCTAGAAGTTTAGAGGTGAATGGGAGCAATGAGATGGGTCTTAAGTTCAGGTCGGTAGGGTCTAGTGAGGGCTTTTTAAGAATGGGAGTGATCTGCGCATGTTTTAGAGGGGAGGGGAAGATGCCACTAGAGAGGGAGAGATTGAAGATGTGGGTGAGGGAGCATAAGATAGAAGAAGAGGGTGACCATAGTAGTTGTGAGGGAACAGGATCCAAGGGGAAATTGGTTAAGTGGGCATCCGAGAAAATTTTTGTAACCTCTTCCGTAGTAGCCAATTTAAAAGAGGAGAGTGTTGAATGTGAAATGGTCATTGGTCACCTGTTATCTTCTGGGTCATCATATAGTTTGGGTTTACAGTACACTTCTGCACAGAATGGCATTCACACATCACAATGTGAGCATTGTTCCATGCAGCAGGGGTGCTTCAAACCTTTAAAAATTTACTACAGGGAGGGATACCTACATCGCTGCAGGACACGGTAATGATGCAGAGGCCAGCAAGATGAACACTGCACACAGCAGAGGACCAGGCACCCAGCACACACACACAAGTGTCAGATGCAGGGCCGTCTTTAATATTTATCAGGCAAATATTTTCTTGGGCCCCTCCATGAAATTTCACCCCCCCCCATAATTTCACAGCACCCCCTCCCTATACTACCCACATTATTACACAGGACCCCCCTCCCCATCATTACACAGGTTATTTTTGAGGGTGGAAAGGCCGGAGGGGGGTTATTGTTGAAAGATGGAGAGGCGGGAGGGGGGTATTGTTAGGGGTGAGGAGGCGGGGGGTTATTTAGTGTGGAGAGGTGGGGAGGGGGGCTATTGTTGAGGGTGGGGATGGGGCTGTTGTAAAGGGTGAGGATGGGGCTGTTGTAAAGGGTGGAGAGGTGGGTGGATATTGTTGAAGGTGGAGAGGTGGGGGTGATTTGTTGAGGGCAGAGAGGTGATTTGTTGAGGGTGGACAGGTGGGGGCTATTTGTTGAGGGTGGAGAGGTGGGGGGTGATTTGTTGAGGGAGGACAGGTGGGGGCTATTTGTTGAGGGTGGAGAGATGGGCAGGGTTATTGTTGAGGGTGGAAAAGTGGGGGGCTATTGTTGAGCGAGGAGAGGTGGTGGGTTATTGGTGATGATTAGGAGGTGGAG
Source organism: Lithobates septentrionalis (assembly GCA_037952835.1). NCBI lineage: Eukaryota > Metazoa > Chordata > Amphibia > Anura > Ranidae > Lithobates > Lithobates septentrionalis. Next base: position 2,159,161 of record JBBDGP010002355.1, read on the forward strand.
GGTTATTTGAGAGTGGAGAAGATGTGGGGCAACAATGGCTAGGAAGGGCAGGAAGGGAGGAGGGGAAGGGGGATATTCAGGGTTTGGGAACCCCACAGCTACCAATCACTGCCCCACACTACACCACCTAGCAGCCCTGCCATCCCCCCTTCAAGAAGTTCTGCAGCAGCTGGGACACTCAGGGAAACTTTCCAGAGGTGGGCGGAGGGGGAGCCTGACTCGGGGCAGGACATGCTGTTATAGGAAAGGTGTAGAAATTGCGCCAGCTCCTAAGGCGGAAAAATGGAGCAGCCGACACAACAATCTGACCGTTGTAAATATAAAAGTGATGATAAAGTGTGGCGCTAATAAATAGTAGGGCACATGTTAGTGATCAAGTAACAGTGATCTCTATAAAGAAGTGTCAAAACTTAAAGTGTGTGCTCAATGAATGAGTGATGGTAGTTTGGAAAACATCCTAAAAAATATAAACAAATAAGTATAACAGCAGTGAGTGCTATGTTACGTGACAAAAAAAATATTGAATATTAGGTAATAGCCTATATATCAATTAGGAAACAAATGTGCATAAAATACCATATTACACAAAACAATCAGATAGGTATACAGAGTGTCACGGTATACCGAGTGTATAGCTCAGCAACGGTAATATTCGTCTGGGCAAAAGCCAGAAAATGGACGTCAGGGCAAAAGCCAGAAAATGGACGTCAGAGTCTCTAAAGGGGTGGGTAAGTAATTAGATAGATGGGGTACCCGGAATTAGCCCCACAGCCGTCTGGACATAGGCAGTCTTTATGTATGGTGACTACAGACTGTTCTGAAGGGATCCTTAAATACAGGTAGGTTCTTCACTTATGTAGATGGTCTCAACACAGGAAAAAACAAGCAAAAGGATGCCCTTACCAGATGAGGTGGACTCACAGGCCCTTGGCGGTGAGTCAAGCGAGCTTGTACCGTCAGGCGGTATGGGGTGATGATCCTTGAGAGGGTCTTGTATGGAATCTCATCAGAAGTCATCCGCTGGAATACCGGATTGGGATCGGGAACTTTCAAGATTCAACTTCGATCACCGAGTGGTCGTTTCCTCAGTGGTCCATCACATGAACAAAATGAAAAGAGGAAAAGACTTCCACATAGTGTAAATCCTTTTGGTTGTAAAGCGTAATAGCGTTTTATTGTAGAGTACTTTTCAAAACGTTACAAAGGAGGGCAGTAAAAACTCGGCTCAGAATAGCAAAGTAGTAAAAAGGTATTAAAAAATGGTGTAAAACAGCGCAGTGAGTAGTGGTGGGGTATAATCATAGTAACCCGACGCGTTTCGCCTCCAAAGGCTTCTGCTGGGGTATGAATTAGCCCCCCAAACAACTGCGCTTTATATATTTTAGTTTAAACAGAGTGGAACAGCTGATTAGCGCTGTTCCACTGAGTGACTTCCGGGTTCGGCGGCGTCATCGGTGACAAGCGGTCACATGGTGTTTGCTAGGCCAACCATATCAATGAAAAGCTGGTCAAGAGCCAAGCCTCACTTCAGTCCTCCAATCAACAACAGCGTCGCTCCTATTCGCCCTGATAATCACATGCCGGTCACGTGGCATGTAACCTGAGGAGTGACGACAGGCCGCTCCCGGCCAGCTTGCGTATCATAGGAGGTAGGAAGTGAGGGCTCACCAGTCTGAGACGTGGAACGCAAACATAACGGCGGTCCACGAGATTGGTGTCCTTTTAGATCTAATTCTGTGCGGCTCAGTCCGCATCCCGGGAGTCCTCAAATATTAACTATGAAATCATGTATGTGATCATTAAAGATTTTACACATACAGAGAACATATGTACAAAAATAATAATACAACATTTCTGTATAATGGAAAAAATCCCATACAGTAATAGTAGTAAAAGGACATATCAGACACAAGATAATTAAAAGGCATGGTTAAAAAATCTATATAGAAGAAATATATATAGGTGGAACCTATTGCAAAGACATGTATGAAAAATACAGCCGTGAGGCAGGTATATGTGTATATAGGCCTTTCATGGAAAAAATAGAAAATGAAGCCTAAGGGAGTGGACCAATTAGGATTGTCCATGGGAGAAAGGGGGTGGTAAAAATATTAATGCTGCATAAACAAGATTTGTATCTCATAGTAAAATAACTGAGATTCATTGAATATATAACTCAGTAATGGATAAGATGTTACTACATGAGGTAGAGGTATCTCCTAGGGGGGTCTTCTGTTCTACAGTATGCAAGTAGATCCCAGCTAAGGACTTGGTGGAGAACATTCATGATCCCTACTCAAATGGAGTTGAATGGGCTTCACAAAAATGATATCCATAGATGGAATTAAGGTTAACAGAAATAAAAAGGAAAAAATAGAATTGAAAGTACGGAAGGACTTTGCGGGACTGTGCGATCCAAAAATGTATTATGTGGTCCGCAGAGACCCAAGGTCGACCATGAGGGGGACATCAACGTTCAAGATTGGTTGATAAAAGTGTTGATGTCCCACTCAACGTTGAGTCCATGTGGTACATAGCATTTCATGAGGTGTATCCAAAAAGTTTCTAGTTTGGAGACACCCCTTACATTCGGTTCCCCCCTCCAATGTGGAACAAATTTGTCAATGATTTGGAACTTCGTTCCAGATGGATCCCGGTTGTGGTAGTGTAGGTAGTGTTTAGGAACACTGTGATTTGTGCGTCCTTTTGTTATAGCTGTAATGTGTTCCTTCAGTCGTATAGAAAAGTTACGTATGGTGCGTCCTATATATTGCTTACCACAGGGACAGGTGATAAGATAAACGATAAACTTCGTAGTGCATGTAACAAAGTGTTTCATCTTATATTCCCTCCCAGTTGAGGATGATACGAAGGTTTCAATTTTGCGGGATTTGCAGGCATTGAGCTTGCATACCGTGCATTTCCTGCAGGGATAAAAGCCTTTTAGATCGTGGAAAAAGGATGGTGTCTTTAGAGGATCCACTACACCTGGTGCAATCCGGCCCCCTATTGATGGTGCACCTTTATATATCACTCCAGCCTGTTCGGGGAGTAATGGACCCAGTATTTGATCGTTTTTTAATATTTTCCAATGTCTTGAGATAATACTTTTTATCTGTTTATGTTGGATAGAGTAGTTGGTAAGGAAGGCCCATCTATGTCTGTCATCAGAAGGTCTTTTAGATTGTTCTACTAGCAATGATGAACGATCGATGAGGGCTACTCTCTGGATTTCGTGGTCAATTTGTCCTCCATCGTATCCCTTTTCTCTGAATCTGGATTTGATAGTCTCTGCTTGTCTATAATAATCCGGCAAGAGGGAACAATTGCGTCTGATTCTCATCAGTTGGCTCCGAGGAACTGATTTCAGCCATGCTGTATGGTGGCAGCTGTCAAACGGGATGTATCCGTTACGGTCGGTGACCTTAAAAAAGGTTTTCGTCTCCAATTGGCCGTTAATAGCTGTGATTTCTAAATCTAAGAAATGTATCGTAGAAGAGCTGGCTTCATAGGATAAGTGGATGCCCACTTCGTTCTCGTTGAGGGTCGACATGAAGTGATCCAGTGATTCCATGGTGCCTCTCCATAGGAGGAGGGTGTCGTCAATGTACCTGGCCCACAGCGCTAATTGTGGGGGCTTTAGGACTCCGACATCCTCCTCCCATTTGGCCATGAAAATATTGGCCAGACTGGGGGCAAATTTTGTCCCCATAGCTACCCCCTTTGTCTGTAGGTAATAGCGATTATCGTACCAGAAATAATTAGACTTGGTAGCAAAATGTAACAGATCCATAATAAACCTCTTTTGGGTCCTGGGGATGTTTTTTTCTCTTGACAGGAATAAATCAACTGCTCCTAGGCCCAACTCATGGGGGATAATGGTGTATAGGGATGTAACGTCTGCAGTTACTAATATGAGGTCATTGCTGTAGGTAATCTGTTGTAATTTGTTGATAGTATCTCGAGTATCCTTCAGAAATGATGGTATCATTTTCACTATGGGTTGTAAGTAGTGGTCGATATATTTCCCTATACGGGAGGTTATGGAATTAATCCCACTAATGATTGGGCGACCAGGGGGTTGGGTGATGTTTTTATGTACCTTAGGCAGGTAATACATTATAGGGATACGTGGAACCACCGGGACCAGGAAATTTTTTTCCTTTTTGTCTAATATGCCTAGCTGGGAGCCAGTATCGATCAGATCTACTAGGGTTCTTTTGAAGCCTGCAGTGGGGTTAGATCCAAGGGGCAGATAGGTTTCTGTGTCACTTAGAATTCTGGTCATTTCTGCCTGGTAATCTTTTCTGTCGAGAACGACGATGCCCCCACCCTTGTCAGCCGGGCGGATGACAAGGTCTTTGCGTTCGCAGAGAGATTTTAAGCCAATTTTTATGTTGGGATCGGTGTAGAATTTTTTCTTAGGGAGTCCATCTAGGTCCTCCAAAACTAGGTCCCGAAACACTTTGATAGAAGGGGCTATAGGTGCTGGGGGTTGAAGAGAGATGGGTTAGCTAACCCTGAGTGGACAGTATAGGAGTTCCCAAGCAGGTTTGAAGGCCTACTAGGGTTGGACGCGATATATCTTTGTACATTGAGCTTGCGCACGAATTTGTGCACATCTATAAATGTGGAGAATTTGCTTAGTGTTTTTGGAGGGGTGAATTTTAATCCTTTGTTCAGGACACTGAGTTCCGCTGAGGTGAAGTCAGCTTTACTTAGATTAAAGATGCCGTTATCTTCTATACCCGTTTTCTCTTTCCTGGTGCGCCTCCCCCCTCGGGTGCCGCGTTTTGTTCTGAATTTCGTGTGGGGTAGACTTGTTCTTTGTGAAAACCCCCGGGTATATAGGCTTCGGCTTAGCCTGGTTGTAATTGAAGGGGGACCTATCGGAATAATCTCTGTCCCCATAGTCGTAACGATATTGGGAATTTCGATAGTCATTAGATCGTTCATCTCTAAGAGGTGAGAATCTATTTCTCGTAATAATCGGAGTTCTTTGCGGATAAGGTTGATAGTGCTGGTATTCATTCTGACTCATGTTTCGTCTTCGGGGGGAGTAGTCCTGTCTGTGTTCTTCATAGTGTACAGAACGATCCCTGTTGCCCCTACCTTTCCCCCTGTTGTTCCTTCCTCTATTTCCAGAGTTGGAGGGGGGACCATTGTAATGGGTTGTAGAGACAGGGGGGGGATAGGTGGGGCGTCTATTTGTTCCATTTAGGGAAGGTAGTGGTGCTGAGGGAGTATGTGATGGCCTAGATTCGGCTGAACTTCCCGTCTCCATGGGGTGACTTTCGCTATCAGATGGATGCTGTCACTGAGGGACACACACACTACTCGGCAAAAAAAAAGAGACTCAGACTCAGCTAAGGGGGAGCGGAGGGGCGGGGCCAGTAGAGGGGACACTGCTGAGACAATTAACCCAGGCTCAGGCAGGATATAAAGTTACTAGGAGAGAACTTCATACATGATAACCAAATCCACTTAACAGCACCAGATTGTGGGGCAGCTGCTTTGGGCCCCACAACAATGATGCAGAAAGCTTTTCAGCCTGTGTTTTTGTTTTGTTTTTTCTTTTTAACAAGTGACAGATCATATCTAAAATGAAAAGATTTGTTTTTATTTTAAATATAGAAGGGATTTGCTGGCCTCACACATGAGGATAAATTATATATAGAGGTGTACCATCATCCGAATTTATTTAGGACAGACGTTTTGGGAGCAAGGACCCCAACTCCAAGCTCTCCAAGGTAAGGTGCAAGTGGATTATCACGGTACAGGTGAGAAGGGATAGACAGCAAAGATACAGAAACTGTATATAAAACCAAAATGTATTTATACAAGAATATAAAACATATAAAAGCACAAACTATATAAAGATGTGCACAAATAACATGGAGTATCTACTAGTTTCACGGGGAACCCGCTTCATCTGGAAATGTATCTGTGAATAAAATACAATACAATCAAGTATATATATATTTTCAGGGGAAAAGGTGTGGAAAGTAATACCAGGATATGAGAGAAGGGGGGGGGGGGGGTGAACAAAAAGTTAATGAACAGATGTAGGGGGCTGCTTACCCATGCTGATGTGCAAACAGAGTTCAGGCCAGTCCCGGCAGGGTCTCCCGCGGCGACTGGGGAAGACACATATACGACCGCAAAGGAGCAAAAGTCTAGATGAGTAATGAAGTGGTATACATGAATAGAGCAAATATTTTGTATGTCTATGAGCCAGAAGGTGGAGGTAAGTGTGTGAAAACATCGGGAAACGGGAGAACCAGGAAGGGTTAAAAGGAACCCGAAACCAAGAGACCCACTTGAAGGGAAGGAAAAAGAGGGATGCAATCAAGGGAGGGGAAGAACAGTGAGGAAGGAGGGTGAGGATGGGTGAAAATGAAGGTAAACCAGGAAAACCAGGTTATAACTGGATAGTGACAGGAAGGGTAGATTGGAAGATACCCATGCTGAGTGCATGAGGAGACCAAGTTGCATGCGTGAAGGAAAATCTGAGGCAAGAGAGAAAATATGTGAACCAGGTGGGGGGACAAAATAGAATAACTAAAAAACCGCAGGCGGTGAATGGTGAGGCCCAAAACAAGCACAAAAGCTAGGTACATGCAAGTGGTAAAAGTAAAAACAAAAACCAATAGATACCTATATCAAGTAAGATGAAGGAGCCCGAATATAAAGTTCTGTTCATTGACCAGCAGATGGATAATGAACCAGGAAGGAACAATAGGTGTATGCTTGGAGTACAGGCTATATGTCTGTTAAATGTCCATTATCTGGCATTCCGGCTCAAGGTCTGGAGAGTGAAATAAATGTACTAAATAAGATCACCCAGCTCGTCCATCCGCATCTAAAGTTAGATAGGTGCGGTGGGCAGATTGCACGAGGGAAATATGAGAGACTTACTGTGAATGCAGCTGGTCAAAGAACCATCCGAGTTCCACGCTGGCTTGTGAGGACTGCGGAAACATACCGCAGTTTAAGTGTCTTCCAACCCCCCGACGTCACAACAGCGCCAATCATGGCGTGAAGCGGCGTCGCTGGGTCAAGGGTACTCCAAGTTATATGTGCACATCTTTATATAGTTTGTACTTTTATATGTTTTTTTTATTCTTGTATAAATACATTTTGGTTTTATATACAGTTTCTGTATCTTTGCTGTCTATCCCTTCTCACCTGTACCGTGATAGTCCGCTTGCACCTTACCTTGGAGAGCTTGGAGTTGGGGTCCTTGCTCCCAAAATGTCTGTCCTTATTTTAAATATAGTAGGGAACAAATCTGTTGGTTTTGCTACCACCTTGTGTAGTTGTAATTTTTACGTAAAATTTCTTTTCGTTTTAGTCAGTCTTTTGACTAAATTTCCATTTTAGTTTTAGTCATATTTTAGTCATCTGAATTTTTTTAATTGTATTTTTGTCGACTAAAATCGTGTTAATTTCGTTGCTGAAAATATTTTAATCTACTATATTAACACTGCACTTGTGTCCCGTTGAGGAGATTTCCCTTCACTTTCTGTCCTATAGACACAAGAAGTAAGAACAAATCTCTCCAAAACTAGGGAAATATTTTATTAGTCCCCTATAATGCAACTTAAACCTAAATGTGATCTTTGTCCAGAATGATCTCTAGGCTGAATTCCAGGTTCTGTAGTCATTATGAATGGTTCCCACTCTTGCTGTTAGAATTATTTCTGTATGCATTATTCTCAAACGTATAAAACCATCTCACTCCAGTGGCCCCTTAGGATAAAGCTAGGATGTGAAAAATGACTCCACAGGAGACATAAATGAAAATCTCATAGTAGTAAGTCCCCTTTGATACCCCACACAGGATTTACTATCAAGAGCGAGAAGTGGATTGCACGCCACCGCTGAAGGATTAGCCATATCTGCACACGCTGTTTACACCTAGAGCCAGGCCAGGCACTTTTACATGTGAGTGCAATCTGTAATTACTACTGCTTTTAAACTTTCATTAAAAGTTACTACACTATGAGACTTTCATCTATGTCTCCTGTGGAGTAATTTTTCACATCCTAGCTTTATCCTGAGGGGTCATTGGAGTGGAGTGGTTCTGAGAGTGGTATCATTTTGGTATTCCAAATGCGCATTTTGACCATCCTGTAAAAATGGGTCAAATACCTTTGGTGAGACCTTCCCATTGAGCACTCATGGTGGAAGAACTAGAAGTTTTTTTAAGAGCAATTCATATCGGTGTTGGGACTATTATCACGCACAGACTCTAAGCTTGCTACATGTTTATTTTGTATTCAATTCACTCTGCAGTGTTATATGCCAATGGCATTGTATATATGTTTTTTTCATTATTGTTTCACACATGAAAACAGCGCCTTTCCTTTCATTTTGTATACTTTACTACTGGTGATTCATTCACTTTAAAGGGGCAGCTACTTTTTTGTTCATTAATCATCCCCAGGGCACCAATCCTTGGTTAATATTCACAACATTATTCTAAAACTGCTATAGGAGGTGCTGGCGCAAATAAAGATGGGCAGTAGGAACCCAAAACACTCAGGTGGACAGGGAGAGAGTCAGGAATTACAGTGGGCAGATCTCACTGTTAGGCCTATGTCACTAGTGAGGCTTCATAAGATTCACTAGAAAATGTTGAGAGGTTACCTATTTGCTCATCTGTTCCATCCAGGAGGAATTGTTTTCTTTTTTGACACAATCTGATGCAAAATCTGAGTCGCAACTGAGGGAGTACTTGCTTCTCCAGATGGCGAGGGATCAACACACAAAGCAAGTTTTCATTCCCTGTCGTGTCCTCCAAAACGATATTGCTGATGGTGAGTTCTCAGGGTCCTCACTGTGACATTGGTCTTAGAATGTCCAAGGCATACAGTATGGATCAGCCTTTCTCAACCTTTTTTATCCCAGAGGGGAACCCTAACTAAGACCAATTCATTGGAGGTCAGTGGGTAAAATACCACTTACATGTTGGCAAGTGCCAGCTGTTAGCCATGTAGGCCCAGGCTTTTTTTTGGGGTATGGTTCCAGGTACACCCTACCCTGAATCTCAATGGGTCCCACTATTTCTTACACTAAGCCTTCTCCCTCTTCTCATGGGATTCCTGGCCTTATTATTTCTTTCCAGGGGTACTCTGACTTTCCTGACACATTTACCAACTTTACTCAGCATCAGTAATTTTCCAGGTTCATCAACTCTTTTGCAGTTACCCATAGCAACTAAAACCTTATTCACAGAAGCATTCAGTAATGGTTCACATATTTCACTGTCACCGGGTACCTTAACCGATACCGCTTTGTGGTTGACGCCTGGAATCTCTACCATGGCTGCGTCTATTTTCCGCCCTTCCTTCTCATGAGTTCCAGTGAGTGAGACCAACTGCCAACTACTGCTCAGCCGCACCTTGGAACGCATCAGCAGGCAGCGAGACCTCTAACATAACATAGATTCGTTTTCAGAGGTGTAACTAGAACCTTCTAGGCCCGGTGCAAGAAACCATGAAGGGCTCCCCTGACCCTGTCTTGGGGCCCTTGCCACTCATCCAGGGCCCTTTACTCCCATTGCGAGCTGCGGGATCTCCCTCCGGCTAGCAGTTCACTTCCCGAGTCTATACAGTGGAGAGGGGAGGGGCCTCTGACCTGGGCATGTATCGTTTTCAGTGTAGAAGCAGAGCGACTCCCTTGTTTACTGAAGCCGATAGCTGCCCGGGTCAAAGGCCCCCATAGTCAACATGTCAAAAAAAATTTTTTTTCCTGCATGCCCAGAAAGCCATTGTAGGCAGGACATGTGCTGTAAGTAGGGATAGGGCATTCATTTAATATGGGTGTAGTTCTACAAGAAGCGTCCCATTAACATATTTATGTGTTGGCAGAAGCTTTCCTTGTCTCTAAAGTTTATTGTTTAACTTTTGTGCCATGTGGCTAATGGCAGGGAGAGATGCTGCTGTAGCGCTAGTGATCGCATCACTTGGGACCCAGGACACCCCATGAGAGATTTGGAGTACATTCTCTGAGTGCCCAGGACTATCAATGATACTGCATGTATCTATTATTATTGTCACTAGAACATTAGGATGCTATTTTAGATATTATCACAATATGCATGAAGATGTGAAAAATTGCTAAAGTGACCATATATACTGTGACTGTACTTATATATTACTTTCATGGTAATGTGAACATACAGATATGTATGTGGATTTATTATTGTAGCTTATTATAAACTATAATAATAAACCCAAATAAATATCCACGTTCACATTAATAAATAAAAAAAAAGCAGTCACAGTATATATGAGGATCAATCTTCATACGTATTAGGAACATCACTATTGGCATAATGTCCTAGTGACAATCAGTGGTGGCTGGTGGTCATTTTTTGGGGGGGTGGGCAGCAAACAGTGCACCCACCCCCAGGTCGGGTTGGTCTGGTCGGTCATTGCACTTACCTCAACCACAGGCTGCTTCCCCGACTCTCCTCCGCGGGCCTCACGAGCAGGCATTTCCTTCCCCTGCTCAGCGGCTTCCGTTTCCTCCCTCCTTGGCGGCCAATCATAACGCTTCTCCTTTCGGGCATTTGGGAAACGCATCTCACACCTGCGCTTCCTGATTGGCGGAGAGGCGATTCAGTGTTAGAATAGCGAATATTCATTCGCTATTCTAACACACCTGGGTGGGCTCAAAGCGCAATGCTCTGCGTCCAGAGCCCACCCTATTTTGAAGCCTATTAGAGCCTCTGGCTCTAATCAGGTGCTTAAAAAAAAAAAACCCGCCGCTGTAAGAGGAGATGCCAGGACATGGGGCCTTTTGCCTAGCTGCTCTTCCACATAAAGCACCTGTTCTTGACAAAAATTCACTGCTGGAGGGAAGACCTGGAAGATTCCACCGTCTGCTGCCCGCATCTGAACACCCAGGGCTTTTTTTCTCAGGGAATAGGTTCCGGTACTCCCCACTTCTGAGTCGCCCCTTATCTCTTCTCCCTACCCACCTCCAAGCACTAGCTCTTGGCTCCACCCTCTACCCACCTCCCAGTACCGCTCCTTTTGGAGAGCCAAGTATCAATTTGTGACACATCAAACACACTGCAGTTTTGCCGATATAAATCACGAGGTAATTGCAGCAAACCTTAAACAGGCAAATCTTGTTGCCCAAAAGGAGCTCCCACTCCTTTTTGTGTGACAAGCTTTGCATGATGCAGTTTGCCGCTTTTGCCACACAATTTATTGTGGCAAAACCGTACTGCATTTGAGGTGTCAATAAAAATTAATGGCACCCAAATGGCCAGATATAAACTGGGCCTAAGCTATGCTCAGGCTTGGCTTATAACAACCCTGCACACTTGTGGGCTCACACAGCCTGCAGACCTCCAATAAGCCCTGGAAAACGGATTGAAGGATTTGTCCCTCCCAAGATACTTTGAAACCTTCAAGCTCCAAACCCCGATCTGGGATTACAAAAACAGAGAATATTTATGAGCCAGTCTTCTCCATTCATAAACAATGCTCTAAAGCTTTGCGCTCTGCCCTAATGCACAAATTCTGTATGTCTTTTCTCTATATTCACACCATGGTTGTCAGGGCTGGCTCAGCCCTTCCTTCTCTGAGCTGGCCGCTCAGCTGTCAGCTAATAGGCAGCTCTCTTCTCTCTCCACAGTTAACCAGCTGTTGTGGATCTGCTCGTCAGTCCCGCCTACTTAAAGATGTCCAGCTCACTTCTTTCCTGCCTTTGCCTTGGTCACATCACAAGAAACCATCTCCTGTGTTCCTGTTTAAAGACTGGCTTTCTGACATCCCTTCTGGCTCCTTATCCTGCTTGCTGTTCCTCCACTTGGATCTCTGACTTCTGGCCTGGCTGATTGCCCAATCTGGTTACTGAACTCTGGCTTGGCTGACTACCCGATCCGGTTACTGAACTCTGGCTATGCTTTGACTACGCTTACTCCATTTACCTTTTTATTTTTATTAATAAACAAGTGTGATTTAACTGTACTTCTGTCTCGGTCTGCTTCATGGTTTTTGACAATGGTAAGGCCTAGCACTGTACTGAACAAATGTTTGCTTCATTGCACCACAGCAGATTTTCTGTAAATAGGATTATATACATACCTGGGAGTACAGTACTTTTACAGTAATTAGACCTTGGACACCCAGATGGGAGAGGCCCATGCAATACTATAGGACTCCCTAAACAACTACAAAAACACAAGGAATATCTGACTACTCTCTGTTTTCCTTCTGGTACACCTGAGCTCTGGCTAAAATCCCTACACTAGATGAAGCTTTCCCATCCCTTTCTATAGTTCTCTGCAAAGGAGGGAAAGCCTAATGAAAATAGTCATGGCCCTATCCTGGCAAGTGCAATGACCAGTGGCATCCTAACCCCTACCCTCTATACCAACTCAAAAACCCCTAAACTTAGTACTTTAGGCTTTCCCCCCATATCTATATCTCCTTTAAATAAATACCTTGCCTACTGTCATAAGTTCTCTTAAAACTGTACTGGCCTCACCTTTAAAAACATACTTCTCCAACCACAACTCAATGGGTTAATCACATTTTTGAGTGTATAATTACACTTATTAAACAAAAATTAGAACTTGGACATGCATTTTTTTTTTTTATAAAACACTTGATATTTCCCACAGCACCAGTGCCACCCATTCCTGCATCATGACACTTCCTGTCCAACTAAAGGAACATGGGATGAAGAGAGAAGACAGGAACAAGTGGTCCACTACAGGGTAAGTGCTACTAAGCAGTGGGTGTGAGGAGGTGCAGCGCCACTAAACACACAGGGCCTGGTTGCATAGAACAGAACTTGTATTTGCACAAAATCTAGTAATTCACAACAAACCCGGTGGGAAGGCCCCAAACCGGAAACACTCAAGGCATGTAACAGCAATGTGTAGCAGAGAAGCTCTTAGATGTGCCCACAGCGTCTGTCTTGAGTGGCACAATGTGGCCTGGCCGATCCAAACCCAAGTGGGGAGGTCTCCAGAAAGATAGTGTGTCCCCATCCTTTCCCTACTCATCTGGAACCTCTCCCTGCCGCTAATCACTGTGTCAGTGACCCTGGAAACCATAGAGGAGCTATATTCCTCTTGACTTCCCCTCCCCCTGCAATGCCACTGTGGTTGAGTGCCACCTGCAGTGGGGAAAGTAGACTGAACCTGCCTACATGGGTCTTTGGAATATGGAGATTAAGGCAGATCTTTTTCATTTCGGGTAGAGAGGGAAAGGGTTAGAACATCTGCCAGATTTCATCCCAGGTTGTGCAGCCCATGTGTCCATGGGAATCGCATTCACTTACTAGTCTAATGACAGTTGCCTACAAAGTAAATAGATGGGTGAAGGCTAAAATGTTACAGTCTTCACTGAAATAGGATTAAGAAGAAATCCCTTCAAGGGAAACCTGTTCCAGTACAAAAAATATTGTAATATTTTAGTAAAATTTTCTTTTAATTCTTATTGTATCTCTGGAACAGGAAATGAGGAGCAATTTCCCTGAAGGAGATATTGCTAATTAAATAAATTGTTACAGAACTTCTAACCCTTTCCCACTCTACACAAAATTAGAAAAATTGTTGCCTCTTGTTCTACTTTAAGTAAACTTTGGACTATTGCATGAGCAATGCCTTGTGCATGTTTCTTGAAGCGTGTTCTAGATATATAAATAGCATATATAAATAGCAGAAAATACATAGTAAGAATTTTAACCATACAAAACCCCCAGTCCCAGACTGTGCTCTAAAAGAGACAACTGATCTCTAAGGTAAGACGATACCACCATTCGGAAACTAAAATGTATCTATACTCCAATTTTTTTTTTCGTGTTTTTTCGCACACTTTCTTTCCGGTAAAAGGGATGTCTCCAGGACAGGAAATGAGGGTATATCTCTCATACAGCAACGCAGACAGAAGTAAAAATGCTTTTCTTTTTCGTTCATTTGAGGATATGACTTCTGCTTTAGATAACCACCTACTGGGGTATAGTGCCAACTGCAGGAGTAGAATGCTAGGTACTAATTAAAAAAAGACAGTCCTGGGGTGACCCTTGCTGGTGGGCAAAACCCACACAATGTGGAACAGCTCAGTTTCTAGCCTGGCATCTAGGAGTAAAGACGAGGGCTTTCCTCCTGGAAATTATAGTGCCTTTGGTTTAGTTAAAACAAAAGTTGCTGGCTGAGTGACAGCTAGATAATATAGATCAGTGTTTCTCAAATCCAGTCCTCAAGGCGCACCAACAGGTCATGTTTTCAGGATTTCCCTCAGATGAAACAGCTGTGGTAATTACTAAGGCAGTGAAAACTGATCAAATCACCTGTGCAAAATAGTGGAAATCCTGAAAACATGACCTGTTAGTGCGCCTTGAGGACTGGAGTTGAGAAACACTGATATAGATCTTTGTAGCCTCCCCAATTTCCGGTTTTGAGTGCATGCAGTTATTTGCCATGGGCAGGTTTGGTAACAACGGCCTAGTTTACTTGTGGGCAGCTTGTGGCGTTCCTCCCCTAGGTGGGCACAAACAACCTGCCAAAAGAATGATCTGTCACAGTTTCCACCTTACAGGCTGGCAGCACTTTAGCTTCGCTAGTGGTAGTCAGCAGTCACTAGCAGCCTGAGGTGACTTCAGTAAATTTGTTGGGAGAAATGTTCCTCTCTGTTTGCCCCACACTTTCTCAGGTCTTGTCCCCTCTGCCAAATCTTGCTTTACTTTGCAGGGGGGAATGCATTAGGGTGATGGTGACTTCTGAGTTCCCTCGAAGGGGCTAATGGGGTTACCACTGGGGCTGGAGGGGTTATAGATTTCCTAGCATTATCTGCCAGCCTTTTTATCTATAGTGTGGAAGTGACCAATTCAGGAGTGTGTTTTTCAGTGCAAGGAAGAATTCCCTAAAAAGTGTATCCCCCCATATGTGGTGGATGCTCCAGTTAAGCAAGGCAATAGTTATTCCAAAAGAAGGATGCTTCTTCCTTTAAAGATTCTAGAGATTGGAAAGAGGAAGCAGCCACTTGATCTATGCACACAGTTCCAGAATCTTTACAGTGTCTTGTTTTACCATCAGCACTTGTGTCTCAAACTTTCTTACACAAGGATCTAGCCAGAGGAACAAATTTCTCATGTGTATGTGGGTTTGGTGCAGCAGCTGGTACAGGGCTTGAAGGACATTAGTGTTGCAGAGCTGGACTCAGGATCCTTGGTCTCTAGGCTGTCAGCTTTGGCTGTGGTCATCCGCAGGTTTTTATAGCTGAAGCGCAGGTAGGGTTGCCACCTCACCCCTTTAAAACCGAACACATATTAATTACACAGGTTCTGTGGCTAATTAAGGTGGTAAATAAACTCACTTGGTGCCTTATCTGTAATAAATTAGCCTCAGAACCTGTGTAATTCATTCAGTTCTCAGCCTTCAGGCTTTGCCCCCCCCCATGCTTACTGGAATGCCAGTCTGTGAAGGGGGCAGGAGCGGCTGGCTCAGGGTCTCATCAGCTCACTGAGAGGCTGAGCGAGCTGCTGGTCCAGGCATCTGGGTGAATCCTGACTTTAAAGTTAGGATCTTTCCACAGCCTGGACCTGCTGAGCGATGTCAGCTGACAGCGGGCTATAGCTGGCTGTCGGCTAAAAATGGGTCACAAAAGTGCAGAATGACCTGTACTCCTCCCCAGGAGAAGTACAACCAAGTGGTATGCCGTCCCTTCAGGCATCTGGGTGAATCCTGACTTTAAAGTTCGGATCTTTCCACAGCCTGGACCTGCTGAGCGATGTCAGCTGACAGCGGGCTATAGCTGGCTGTCGGCTAAAAATGGGTCACAAAAGTGCAGAATGACCTGTACTCCTCCCCAGGAGAAGTACAACCAAGTGGTATGCCGTCCTCTCCAGAGCGCATGCACTGGTGACATCATCGACTGCTTTCCATGTGAATATCTCCTAATTACTACATGTTTAGGAAATATTCACTGTACCTGCAGGTAAGCTTTATTATAGGCTTACTTGTAGGTACAAGTTCAAAATCTGGGTTTATACTACCGTTTAAGACTGAATAAAAACCAACCATATTGACCAGGTGCAACCATCCTGTGGTAGGCAGTGCATAATATATATATATTTTTTAATCTCTTAAAATATTTAATAAAATTTCCTAGGACACAGTTTTTTAACATTTAAATAAATCACAGAATTTACTGCTTACCACAATACGTTGCCCCTTGCACCTGCTCAACTTGCACAGTAAGGTTAGCTAAAATCCAGTCTTGGGTCTCATTCATACATTCTACATGACCATAGTGCAGCAAGTATACTGCAAATACCTGCACCTGGGATTAGATGTTCCAATCTCTGCTCAGCCTGTACACCTGAGTGATGGGCTGAAAAGAGCCAAGGCTGTCTGCTGCTGTAAACATGTATCCACATGTATCTGCACATAGGGATACATTTTTGCCCTTGAATAAAATCTCTCTGCATCCAGGGTCAGAAATTTGTCCCTAACAGCAGGTAACCACTGTGACCCATGGTTTGCTAGCGTGTCGCTCAGGCTCAATCGATGTGGGGAGTAATGTAGATGATACCGAATGTGCTGCAGGAGTGCCGGCAAGGGATGGAGCTCATCCCAGCTCCTGTATTCACTGAAGGGTAGAGATAAAAAAACATCCCTGGTGCCGCACATCCACAGAGTCCTATGGTACTGTAGTAGTAGTGATGGGAGAGACTACCTCAGCCTGGGTTCCCGCCAGGCCACACCCCAAGTTGTTTTGCTTTGCCCCCCGGAGCTTAAACATGGGGATGACTGGATGTGCAGATACATGTTAACAGTAGTGCAGGGATCTTCAAACTACGGCCCTCCAGCTGTTGTGGAACTACAGATCCCACGAGGCAATGTAAAACTCTGACATTCACAAACATGACTAGGCATGATGGGAATTGTAGTTCCTGAACAACTGGAGGGCCGTAGTTTGAAGACCCCTGCAGTAGTGGCTCTTTTCAGCTCATCACTCAGGTGAACAGGCTGAGCAGCTGACAAAAATTGGAACATCTGGGATCCTGGCTGTAGCTATTCATAGTATATTTGCCATTCCATGGCCATTTAGAACATACAAATGAGATCTAAAGCCTGGGTAACACGGTGAGTATTTTTTCGTTCAACCCAGCGGGCTGAATGAAAAAAAACTAGGGAGCTTAGGAGGAGCTCACTGTACTAATGAGTACACTACCGCACCACAACTACATGCATTGCATTCTATTCAGTTTAGTGGGGATAATTTTTTCTGTGCTGCATTGCAAAGCCTCTTCAGGGCGAACTGCAGGTTCCAGCAATCCCCTACGCTGTGGAAGGCTTCTGAAACCAGATTTTCATTAGCGGGCACTCCAGACTCAGCATGATGCAGCAGGCTGATAGGATGGACTCCTGCAATGGCAAATACGAGCAACAAGCAACTAATTGCGAGCTCTGGGACCCGGAACCCTGTCCCTTTATTAATCACACAGGACTAATGGGTCGAACCCAAGAAGCCAGGCAAGAAACATAATTAATTATAACCCTCCTGGCTGGGGAAGCACCTAACTAGGGTGAAATAGGCAACCTGCCTACACACTGCGCCTAGGTTCACACTCTAGCGATGCGGGAACCCGCGCAATTCCAGCGGTGGTTCCCACATCGCATCTCCCTAGCAGGCAGTTCACACTGCCCTCTGCGAACCGCTGCGGGTTTCAATACAAAGTTAATGACAGCCCCAGAACGGTTCACAGATCACAGTGAAAACTGTGAATTCGGACAGGACTCGGAATGCATGAGTGAAAACACCCATGCGATCGGATTCCAGTGCAGGGAGAAAAAAAGACCTTGCACCTTTTTTATGCAAATTCAATGCAAGTTCAGCCATACAGCTGTATGGCTGAACTCACATTGCACAGACATCGCATGCGATCGGCACTGCAGTGCGGGTGCGAATCACATGTGATTTCTGCGTTTGCTACAGTGTGAACCCATGCTCAAGGTCAGAACTCCTGCGGGAGAAAAGATGTTCAAAAAACATGCCTACAAGCCAAGTATTGCACAAGCGTTTAGACGCGTTTAGGTTAATATTAATTTATTCTGCCCATTGGACTTCATTAATGCACCTAAACGCTTTTAGACATATTTAGGCATGTTCAGCTTTTTTCTGCGCTTTCACTCTTCTCCTGAACGCACTTTTGATGTTTTTTTTCAGCCTGTAGACACTCCTCTTCTAAGAAGTGACTTTGGTGGTTTTTTCAGCCTGTAAACACCTGTTAAAACTGTATTTTTTAAGGCCCAGTGTGCATGAGCCCTTATTGTGTACATTACTAAAATATCAACTGCTTTTACCGGGCGTCACTAAGGCTAAATTTACACTAATGCAGCTGCGTCTTGAACTGATTTTCAGTGCGATTTTGTAGTACGACATTGTTTGTTTTTGACGTGTTTTTCATGCTGCTGCCTTTTTTTTGTAGGGGAAGGATACTGCTTAATTCACTTTAGCGGTGGTATTCCTACCACTGCTAATGTGACAGTTTCAGCTCAGAGCTGCTGATTGCTATGGAGCCAGCTTCCTAACAACCAGTGACTCATCCCAGTCCTGCTCATTTAGCAGTCAGCCAGGGATTCTCCGCTGACAGGTGAATGTAAATAAAGGAGCCCTGGACAGTTCAAATGATTTTTTTAAAATGGCATGTGGATTCCTCTACAAACTATGCTAAGCCCTTTAGGTCTGGTATGAATTTTAAGGGGGATCCAAAAAAAAAAAAAACAAATGGTGTGAGGTACCCTCCTTAAATCCATACTAGACCCTTATCTGAACATGCAGCCTGGCAGGCCTGGAAAGGGAGCTCAAGAGTGTGAACCCCCACACCTTGAACCATTACCAAGGCACATGCCCTCAACATGGAGGATACCACAGGTTAAGGGTCTGTTCCCCACAACCCTAGCCTGATGATTGTGGAGTCTGTAGGCAAGGGGCTTATCGGAATCTAGAAGCCCCATTTAAGAATAAGGGCGGTCCCCCAGATTATTTTTTTTTAATGTCCCTTGATGTACACTATATTGTCAAAAGTATTGGTACCCCTGCAGTGGCCCTTCCTGTTCCAACATGACTGTGCACCAGTGCACAAAACAAGGTCCATAAAGACATGGATGAGCAAGTTTGGGGTGGAGGAGCTTGACTGGCCTGCACAGAGTCCTGACCTCAACCCGACAGAACACCTTTGGGATGAATTAGAGCAGAGACTGCAAGCCAGACCTTCTTGTCCAACATCAGTGCCTGACCTCACAAATGCGCTTTTGGAAGAATGTTCAAACATTCCCAAAGATACACTCCTAAACCTTGTGGACAGCCTTCCCAGAGGAGTTGAAGCTGTTATAGCGGCAAAGGGTGGGTCAACTTAAACATTGCACCCTTTGGACTAAGACTGGGATGCCATTAACGTGCACGTGCGTGTAAAGGCAGGTGTCCCAATTTTGGTAATACAGTGTAGTTCGGCTGGTGATGTAAAGGGGGGGGGGGGATATAAAGGTAGTACTGTGATGTAATGTAATCCTCCCTTATAAAGGAGGACCATGATGTAAGGGGGTTAAAGTGCTATAAAATGCAGACTATGATGCAAGCGGGGCTATAATATGGGGAGGGTTTAATATGATATAAGGGGAGGACTGTGCTCTAAGGAGGGTAGGAGCTTTGATAATGAGACTGAGGGATTGTGATGTTAAGGAGGGGGCTGTGATGTGAAGGGGAGACTTGAGGGCACTGGTGTGAAGGGGGGACTGTAATGTAAGGGGGGGGGGGGGCTGTGGACACTGATGTAAGAGCTTATTCAAACTTGTGAAGTGACCTGCATTTCTCTACACTAGAAAAACATAGGTCCGTGAAACGGCATATAGAACACAATTGTTTTCTATGTGCTCTGTTCACACTGCAATGGAGCCCCCGGGTGCCAAGCAGTGCAGCATGGCAATGTACAGACTATATGCATTTTTTGGCAATGAACCAGAGCTCACCAGAAAGCTCCATGTACTATTTGTTTCTTCACATCACTGCCAAGCTGCGGTGCATAGAAATGAATAAAATGCAATTTTGATATTTCAATAAAGTTGAATGAAAAAAATCCAGTGTGATGTGCTTAAAAACCCCTTTCCAAGACCTTACAATGACAGGTGCCTACACAGTAAAAGCTTGCATTTTACTATGCAGGCCAGTATGACCGAGCACTAAAAGGGGGTACTGTGCGTTAAGGTGGGGCTGTGAAAGATCAAACATGGAAATTTGGACCGCTGCTGAAAGAAAATTTTACTGAGCGAACCTTCGTGAATTTGAATTCAATGCACTTGGCCCAAACCATGAGAAATAACAAATGTGTTTTTTTTTTAGTTAATTTACTTTTATGATTTACGTAAATTTATGTGGCATTTACTGCACATATTTACGGAATTAGTGATATTTATCACAATTTTGATATTTTACTTTGATAAATTTGCTCTTTTTTTTAACGTATGCAATAACAGTCAGTGAATTAACCCCCTAAGTCCTCTAAGCTGTCTACTTTTGCAGTGGGTAACCAGGGTAAGCATCCATGGCAGACCAAGCCAGCAAAGACTTCCTCCTCCACAAGAAATGTTGTCACTACCTGATAAACTAAAGTTTGGAGGACAACTTCTAACATTTGCAAACTATTAGTTAGCCCATATGTTAGTCAAATGCAGTCTTGCAAGTCTACATATTTGGTCCTTCGTAAGGACAAGGTCATCTTATGTCCAAGACTTTTTCCTGCCTAGAGCGGTATCAACTTTCCACTTGAATGAAGACATTGTACTTCCGTGGCTTTCCAAACCAGTCTACCCTATGGTAGCTGCCTTACATTCTCTAGCTATTGTCAGGTCAATTAGGGTGTATTTGAATGCCATGTCTGGGTTTCATAGGTCAGATTCCTTGTTTGTGATTATAGAGGATCCATGTAGGACCACTGCAGCGTTGACTGCTATTATGTCACGCTAGCTCTGGCAAGGTATTGTTCAATTTCCATAAGCTATAATATGTTATCTAGCATAGAGGAACACTGTTTCCGGGTTGCAGCGCATTCTATGCGAGTAGCAAGGGCATCCTGGTCTTTCTGTCACTTACCAATTGTAATAGAGCATATGATCAACTGTCACTCCATTTTGTAATCTACCCACCATTTTAAAAGCTTTTTAAAGAATGTATGTGCCTTATCTTACACTTCTTTCTTGTTAGAGTTTTAGACCTTTTTGTTTGAGCCACGTTATAATTAAGAACTTTCAATGTATGACTCATTGTTTTTAGGCCACTTATGTTAGAAAGAGGGGACCTTGATCTCATTCAGGAAGAATATGTAAGAAAAATTATTGAAACATTGGATAAAATTAAAAGAAATGTTGCTCGCACCTCTCCTTCTTCTTCACAGGAACCTACACACCCTTTCCAGGTGGGTGACACCGTGGTGGTCCAGCAATTGAACCGCACGAAGAAGCAAGAGTATCCCTTTGCAAACCCAACCACAGTGATCGCAGTTACCCGCACAGCTATTCTGGAAGAGGGACAACAGGCCTGGATTCATGCCAGTCGCGTGAAGAAGGTGAACCAAACACCTAAGAGGAAGATTAAAGACAAAGGAGGTGAAGTAAGCAGTGAAAATCCTCAAATACTGAGTGAAGCAAGTGGTCAAGACTCTGAAAAAGATGACCTCGCTTATTTCACCATAGACTTCTAGGAAGGCCTTGTGTCTCCTATTCTTGATCACTTTGATTGTGTTCCTACCCACATAGATCATGACTAACTGTGTATATCACCCTAAGGACTTGGGTGCCATAAAAGGCATATGTGGAGCACAACCTATACATTACACATGTAACAGGTCAAAAAGAGAATCATTGGGAGAAAATGAGATAGGGGAAGGGTCAACCACATTCCATGGATAAAATGTTACTGATGAAGTTAAAATATGCATATGCACAAAAAATCAGGTTATGAGAAATGTTGGATAAACTAGAGTCACCTAATTATATTATTTTACAAAGTTCTGGGTCTACTATCTCATCTGAATGTTTTGATTAGAGACTCCCTAACCCGATTTAACAGAATGGTGCCTTTCGACTCGGATACAGTTTAGTGGGCTCCCAGCCAGAGAGACACGAAACTCACATTGAGCAGACAAGTGGCCACGGTAAGAAACTGTTATTCTTACTTATTCTGCTCTCCATGGCGAGTAATTAGTCGGTGTCTGGAGTCCATTGCCTGAAGGAGTCTTATGCTGTTGATGAGATGGTGAGATTAAGGTAAAATTATGTGTTTAATTACTAGAGCCACTAGAATCCCTGACCCAGGTGCTGAAAGTAAAGCTTTCCTCAGTCTTTATTACAGTAGAAACTATGTAAGTAATTTTTTATGACTTAAGAGGGGATTGTAATAGAGCATATGATCAACTGTCACTCCATTTTGTAATCTACCCTCCATTTTTAAAGCTTGTTTTTAAAGAATGTACGTGCCTTATCTTACACTTCTTTCTCGTTAGAGTTTTAGACCTTTATGTTTGAGCTAAGTTTTAATTAAGAACTTTCACTGTAGGACTCATTGTTTTTAGGCCGACTCTAGGTAGTTAGTCTATGCAGATAAGCTATCTTTGTAAATTCCTTTCAGCTGCTTAAAATTAATGATGAAAAAATCTCTCTGTAGAAGCCTGGTTAACCCTTAGAAACTTAGGCGCTAGTTTACCCCCTTCCCTCTGTGTTGTAACTCACATATAAAGATATCATTCTTAACCAGTTCCGGACCAGCCGCCACAGTTTTACTGCGGCAGGTTGGTCCGGCTGCGCAAAATCACGTTAGTATATGTGACGTGCGCACCCCCCCGCGCTGGCCGCGATGATTGGATTAGATCAGGAACTGATCAATCCCCAAGCCCAGGCCAATGAAATCTGGCCTGGACCTGATGATCGCTCTTGACGAATGAGATCCTTCCCCTGTCGTGTAAATGTAAACACTGACAGGGGAAGTGATGTCATCTCTCCTCGTGTCGGTCTTTTCATTCCAGACCGAGAGGAGAGAGCATCTAACAGTGAGTTGCATAAACACTACACTGACACCAGGTCACATAGGCACACAATTCACGCCCCCAGTTAACCCCTTCACCACCTGTCGCTGTGTCACCCAGTACAGCACTCAGATTTTTTTTTTATCGCTGTATTGGTGTCATTAGTGACAAAAATCAGTGTTAGGGTAATTAGTCTTAGGCCCAGATAGGTCTAGAGACCCCCCTAACCCCCCCAATAAAGATTTGACCCCTTGATTACCCCGTCACCTGTGATCACAGTATAAGTGTCACGGGTGATCCAGTTTAGCTAGTTTATTTTTTATAGCGTCAGGGCACCAGCAGTATTTTACCCAATAAAGGTTTAACCCCCTGATCACCCGGCAGGTGATCAAAGTTAGGTTTTAGCGTCAGATTGGGTCTGCGTCGCCCCAGGCAGCGCCAGATTAGTGCCAGTACCGCTAACACTCACGCATGCACCATATGCCTTCCTTAGTAGTATAGTGTCTTAATGGATCGATATCTGATCTGATCAGATCTATACTAGTGTCCCCAGCAGTTTAGGGTTCCCAAAAATGCAATGTTAGCAGGATCAGCCCAGATACCTGCTAGCACCTGCGTTTACCTCCGCCCAGCCCAGCCCAGCCAAGTGCAGTATCAATCGATCACTGTCACTTACAAAACACATAACTGCAGCGTTCGCAGAGTCAGGCCTGATCCCTGCGACCGCTAACAGTTTTTTTTTGGTAGCGTTTGAATCAGTCGCTAACAGTCAGGAGCTTTTTTACCTGTGAGTCTCACTAGTATACCAGTAAATTTAGAGACCAAAATGTCCAATCAAAGGTACACCAGTGAAGAGGCCTACACGTTTCGTAGCATGACAGATAATGAAGAGGAAGTCACTCATCTGTCAGATTCAGGCTCAGAATACGAACCTGTAGATAGCAGCGGCACCCTGACAGATAGCTCTGACAACGGAGTTGTGGTCCCTGCCAAGGTCTGGTGTACCAGACCCCGATCTTCTTCTGCTGTCGTTGAGGTGCAAAAACGGCAGGTCCCTCGTATGGAGCAGAGAGCCAGTACTAGCGCCGCTATTCCTTCTGGTGAACTGACAAGCACCAGCGGCCTAGTACATCCCGGTCATACATCCAGCACTGCAGTAACACTTGGTGGCATGGCGAGTCCCATAAGTGCAGTTCAAGCTGGCGAGATGGCAAGCACGAGTAGTGTTCCGCTGCCACCAAGAAGAAGACAAACACAGGCCCGTCGAGCTCATAGTGCCCTTCCTGCTGCATTCGCCAATCCTAATTGGGAGCCCACCACTTCTGCAGCACCCGTACTTCCCCAATTCACTGGCCAACCTGGAATTCAGGTGGAAACAGTTGATTTTACGTCACTTGATTTTTATTCGCTGTTTTTCACCAAAAATCTCTATAGATCTATTGTGGACCAAATCAATTTGTATACTGGTCAATTCATCGCCGCTAATCCCCAGCTGACCCTTGCCAGAGATTGGAAACCAATTATGGTTTCCGAATATACGACCTTTCTGGGCCTATCCCTCCTCATAGGCATAACTAAAAAGAGTGAGTTGCGGTCATATTGGTTCACTGACCCAATTCACCATATGCCTGTGTTCTCTGCCTCCATGGCCAGGGCACGATACGAGCAGATCTTGCGGTTCATGCACTTCAATGACAATGAACTCTGTCGTCCTCGGGGTGACCCTGGATGTGATCGGCTCTACAAAATTCTGCCCCTTGTAAACCACTTGAACCAACGTTTTGCAGCCTTGTTTACTCCCGATCAAGATGTCTGCGTTGATGAGTCCCTGATTAAGTTTTCTGGCCGCTTGTCTATCAAACAGTATCTTACCTGCAAGCGTGCGAGATACGGGGTCAAGATGTATAAGCTCTGTGACGGGGGCACAGGCTATACATAAAGTTTTATGGTTTACGAGGGAAGAGATAGTCACGTAGAGCCGCAGAACTGCCCAGACTTGGTGTCACCCTTATTTGGAAAGGAGTAACACTTGTACGGGGACAATTATTACATGAGCGTGCCACTTTTTAGTCCCCTTTTTGATTATGGAATTGGCGCATATGGCACCGTGCGATCTAATCGCCGGGGCTTCCCCCAATGGCTTGTAGAATCCCGACTTAGACGGGGGGAAAGAGCCTGCTTTAGGTGTAATAATTTGTTAGCAGTGAAGTGGAGGGATTCACGAAATGTTTTCGTTCTGTCCTCGCTTCACATAGACACGGCAGTCCAAATTCCTACTGGTGACTGGTGTTGTGGAGAAACCCCTCTGTGTCCACGAATACAACCTTAACATGGGAGGGGTGGACCTCAACAACCAGTTGTTGGCACCGTACCTAATTGCCCATAAGGCCAAACGCTGGTACAAAAAAGTGTCTGTTTCTTTATTTCAATTGGCTTTGCTGAACGCTTTTGTGCTATACAAAGCTTCAGGACGGACTGGATCCTTCCTTAAATTCCAGAGATTGCCAGAGCCCTTCTGTTTCCAGACGGTGCTCTTGCCCAACTTCCCAATCCAAATGCAGTAAGCCGGCTGCATGAGAGGCATTTTCCTTTTGTTCTCCCTGGTACCCCTACCCAAAGAAACTCCCAAAAAAGATGTTGTGTCTGCAGCAAACGCGGGTTTACACCCGCTTTTATTGTCCCTCCTGTCCTGACCAACCTGGTCTCTGCACTAGTGACTGTTTCGAACACTACCACACACTAGTTTTAGCGTAGGGTACAGCACCACAGAGACCTAGGCACACTAACACAGGTGGCCTTCACATTTTGAGAGACCCTAATCTGCAACGTTCAGTTTACAGTTTTTTTTACAGTTTTTATAAAAGTGAAAAAAATGGAAAAAAAACCTAAAAACACACAAAACACAAAAAAATATAAAATAAAAAAATCCAAAAATAGTTGTGGTTGTAGTTTTCTCCTCTCTCTCTATTGTTCTCTCTCTTATGTTTGCTCTCTACTGTCCGCTCACTATTCTATATCTATCGTTCTCTCTCTGATTTATTTTTACTGTTTTATTGTATTTCCTTTGCAGGTATGGTATGTTATACTGTAAAGTTTGTTTTATTGTTAACCATCATTTGCTTAGCAGGTACGCCATTCAGCTGCATCACGGGTTTATTTATCTTGACAGCAACAGCGTTTGCTCCCACGTTGTGAAAAGCCGTGACTCCACGCTGTCGGAGGTGATTTCACCACCACAGTTTAAAAAAAATGGTGCATGTATGCCCATCATTAGAAGTGGGTGGATGAAGGGCGGTACGCTAATGGTGTGCATACCCACGATCAATCTTTTTTTTTTCATTCAGCCCACAAGCTGCATGAAAAAAAGAACATTACAATGTATGCCCAACAAGGACCAGCAACGTACTGGTATGTTGTTGGAATTTGAGTGGTTATACCAGAATGATGCCTGCAGGTTTTGGTATCATCTTGATATCATTCTTTTCAGCCAGCGGTCGGCTTTCATATAAAAGCAATCCTAGTGGCTAATTAGGCTCTAGACTGCTTTTATAAGCAGTGGGAGGGAACGTACTCCCCTACCCCACCATCTTCCATGGTTTTCTCGGCTCTCCTGTCCCAACAGGGAACCCGAGAATGCAGCCGGTGGTTCAGCCAGCTGACCATAGAGCTTATCAGAGACCAGAATGGCTCCATTTATCTCTATGGCCTAAGCTACGAGCATTTCATCACTTTCGCCGGATATAAACAGCGCCATTGGGAAATTGGCAAAGCATTTTATCACACCAATCTTGGTGTGGTCAGATGGTTTGAGGGCAGAGGTCTAATAGACCCCATTTTTTTCAAAAAAGAGTACCTGTCACTACCTATTGCTATTACACCCCTGTAATAGCAATAGGTAGTGACAGGTACTCTTTTTTGATATTTACATTCCCTGAGATAACAATAAAAAAGATTTAAAAAAAAATGAAAGTAACAGTTTAAAAATATAATAAAAAAGCAAAATTACTAATTTAAAAAAAAAAAGCACCCCTGTCCCCCCGTGCTCACGTGCAAAGGGGCATTAATTTTAGCAGTAGACCTCCTCTGTAGATCTAAAATGGTAACCTGTAAAGGCATTTAAAGGCTTTTAAAAATGTATGTAGTTTGTCGCCGCTGCACGTTTGTGCGTAATTTTAAAGCATGTTGTGTTTGGTATCCATTACTTGGCATAAGATCATCTTTTTTATTTTTTTAAACATTTATCAAACATTTGGGCAATATAGTGTGTTTTAGTGCATTAAAAAAAGTATGTTTTTTCCAGAAAATTGCGTTTGAAAAATTGCTGCGCAAATACTGTGTGGAAAAAAATAATTCCAACACCCACCATTTTAATCTGTAGGGCCTTTGCTTTAAAAAAAAATAATATATGATGTTTGGGGGTTCAAAGTAATTTTCTTGCAAAAAAAAAAAAAAATTTCATGTAAACAAAAATTGTCTGAAAGGGCTTTGTCTTCAAGTGGTTAGAAGAGTGGGTGATGTGTGACATAAGCTTCTAAATGTTGTGCATAAAATGCCAGGACAGTTCAACCCCCCCCCCAAATGACCCCTTTTTGGAAAGTAGACACCCCAAGCTATTTGCTGATAGGCGTGTTGAGTCCATGGAATATTTTATATTTTGTCAAAAGTTTCTGGAAAATTACATTTTTTATTTTTTTTGTTGCACAAAGTTGTCACTAAATGATATATTGTTCAAACATGGCATGGTTATATGTGGAATTACACCCCAAAATGCATTCTGCTGCTTCTCCTGAGTATGGGGGTACCTCATGTGTGAGACTTTTTGGGAGCCTAGCTGTGTACAGGACCCCGAAATCCAATCAGGCTTTCTAAAGGCAAAAAAATTGTGATTTTACTCCTCACTGCCTATCACAGTTACGGAGGCCCTGAAATGTCCAGATAGCACAAAACCCCCCAAAATTACCCCATTATGGAAGGTAGACACCCAAAGGTATTTGCTAAGAGGCATAGTGAGTATTTTGCAGATCTCATTTATTTTTAAAAATGAAGAAAGGAAAAAAAAATGTATTTTTTTTTCTTTTTTCAATTTTCAAAACTTTGTGAAAAAAAGTGAGATCTGCAAAATGCTCAACATGCAGATAGCTTGGGGTGTCTACTTTCAAAATGGGGTCATTTGGAGGGGGTTGTACCATCTGGGCATTTCATGTCCTCCGAAACTGTGATAGGCAGTGAGGAGTGAAATCAAAAATGTACGCCCTTAGAAAGCCTGAAGACAGTGATTGGTTTTCAGGGTCCTGTACGCAGTTAAACTGCCAAAAAGTTCCACACATGTGGTATCCCCGTACTCAGGAGAAGCAGCAGAATGTATTTTGGGGTGTAATTCCACATATAACCATGCCATGTTTGAACAATATATCATTTAGTGACATCGTTGTGTAAAAAAAAAAAATTGTAATCTTCCCGAAACTTATGGCAAAATATAAAATATTCCAAGGACTCCACATGCCTCTCTGCAAATAGCTTGAAGTGTTTTCTTTACAAAATGGGGTCATTTGGGAGGGGGGGGGGGTTTGTGCTATCTTGGCATTTTATGGCCTTCAAAGCTGTGATTGGTAGTGAGGAGTGAAATCAAAAATTTACACCCATAGAAATCCTGAAGGCGGTGATAGGTTTTCAGGGTCCTTTACGTGGCTAGGCTCCCAAAAAGTCTCACACATGAGGTATCCCCATACTCAGGAGCAGGGATGAGCCGAACACCCCCCGCTTCGGTTCGCACCAAAACATGCGAACAGGCAAACAATTTGTTCGAACACGCGAACACCATTAAAGCCTATGGGACTCGAACATGAATAATCAAAAGTGCTAATTTTAAAGGCTAATATGCAAGTTATTGTCATAAGTGTTTGGGGACCTGGGTCCTGCCCCAGGGGACATGGATCAATGCAAAAAAAAGTTTTAAAAACGGCCGTTTTTTCGGGAGCGGTGATTTTAATAATGCTTAAAGTGAAACAATAAAAGTTTAATATTCCTTTAAATTTCGTACCTGGGGGGTGTCTATGGTATGCCTGTAAAGGGGTGCATGTTTCCCGTGTTTAGAACAGTCTGACAGCAAAATGACATTTCAAAGGAAAAAAAGTCATTTAAAAGTACTCGCAGCTATATGAATTGTCGGTCCGACAATACACATAAAAGTTCATTGACAAAAACGGCATGGGATTTCCCCACAGGGGAACCCCGAACCAAAATTTAAAAAAAAATGGCCTTGGGGGTCTCCCTAAATTCCATACCAGGCCCTTTGGGCCGCTCCACATCCATGATGGGAAGCTCCCGCTGTGTGACGCTTCTCGTCTTCTGCCGGTTCTTAAATAACGCATTATTAAAATTAAAAGGGATGAGAGAGTGCCCCCCCTCCTGAACCATACCAGGCCACATGCCCTCAACATTGGGAGGGTGCTTTGGGGGGTCCCCCCAAAGCACCCTGTCCCCATGTTGATGAGGACAAGTACCTCATCCCCACAACCCTTGCTCGGTGGTTGGAGGGGTCTGCAGGCGGGGGGCTTATCAGAATCTGGAAGCCCCCTTTAACAAGGGTACCCCCAGATCCCGCCTCCCCTGTGTGAATTGGTAAGGGGGTACAAAAGTACCCCCACCATTTCACAGAAAAAGTGTCAAAAATGTTAAAAATGACAAGAGACAGTTTTTGACAATTCCTTTATTTAAATGCTTCTTCTTTCTTCTATCTTCTTTCTTCTATCTTCTATCTTCCTTCAGTTTCTTCCTCCATCTTCTTCTTCTTCTTCCTCCGATCCTCTGCTTCTTGCTCCGGTGTTCACGTCCGGCATCTTCCTCCGCGCCGTCTTCTTCCCTTCTTCGTGCTCGGGCTGCTCCGCATCCATGATGGGAGGCTCCCGCTGTGTGACACTTCTCGTCTTATGACAGTTCTTAAATAACGGAGGGCGGGCCACCCAGTGACCCCGCCCCCCTCTGACGCACGGGGACTTCCCAGAGGCTTTCCCCGTGACGTCAGAGGGGGTGGACAATGAAGTCCCCGTGTGTCAGAGGGGGGCGGGGGTCACCGTGTGGCCCCACCCTCCGTTATTTAAGAACCGGCAGAAGACGAGAAGCGTCACACAGCGGGAGCTTCCCATCATGGATGTGGAGCGGCCCGAGCACGAAAAAGGGAAGAAGATGCCGCGGAGGAAGATGCCGGACGAGAACACCGGAGCAAGAAGCAGAGGATCGGAGGAAGAAGAAGAAGAAGATGGAGGAAGAAACCGAAGGAAGATAGAAGAAAGAATATAGAAGATAGAAGAAAGAAGAAGCATTTAAATAAAGGAATTGTCAAAAACTGTCTCTTGTCATTTTTAAAATTTTTGACACTTTTTTTGTGAAATGGTAGGGGTACTTTTGTACCCCCTTACCAATTCACACAGGGGGGCGGGATCTGGGGGCCCCCTTGTTAAAGGGGGCTTCCAGATTCCGATAAGCCCCCCCGCCCGCAGACCCCCCCAACCACCGGGCAAGGGTTGTGGGAATGAGGTACTTGTCCTCATCAACATGGGGACAGGGTGCTTTGGGGGGACCCCCCAAAGCACCCTCCCAATGTTGAGGGCATGTGGCCTGGTATGGTTCAGGAGGGGGGGCACTCTCTCATCCCCCCTCTTTTCCTGCGGCCTGCCAGGTTGCGTGCTCAGATAAGGGTCTGGTATGGATTTTTGGGGGGACCCCACGCCATTTCTTTTAAATTTTGGTGTGGGGTTCCCCTTAAAATCCATGATTTTGAGGGGGACCCCCATGCCTTTTTTTTTTTTTTCGTGTGGGGTTCCCCTTAATATCCATACCAAACCTGAAGGGCCTGGTATGGAATTTAGGGGGACCCCCACGCCATTTTTTAAAAAATTTTGGTTCAGGGTTCCCCTGTGGCGAAATCCCATGCCGTTTTTATCAGTGAACTTTTATGTGTATTGTCGGACCGACAATTCATTTAGCTGCGAGTACTTTTAAATGACTTTTTTTCCTTTGAAATGTCATTTTGCTGTCAGACTGTTCTAAACACAGGAAATATGCGCCCATTTACAGGCATACTATAGACACCCCCCAGGTACGAAATTTAAAGGAATATTACACTTTCATTGTTTCACTTTAAGCATTATTAAAATCACTGCTCCCGAAAAAACGGCCGATTTGTAAAACTTTTTTTTTGCATTGATCCATGTCCCCTGGGGCAGGACCCAGGTCCCCAAACACATTTAATGGCAATACCATGCAAATAAGCCTTTAAAATTGGCACTTTTGATTTCTCCCATAGACTTTTAAAGGATGTTCCGCGGCTTTCGAATTTGCAGCGAACACCCCAAATTGTTCGCTGTTTGGCAAACTTGCGAACAGCCGATGCTTGAGTCGAACATAAGTTTGCCTCGAACTCGAAGCTCATCCCTACTCAGGAGAAGCAGCAGAATGTATTTTGGGGTGTAATTCCACATATAACCATGCCATGTGTGAGCAATATATCATTTAGTGACAACTTTGTGTATTTTTTTTTTTGTCACTTTTGAATCACTTGTGACAAAAAAAATAAAATATTCAATGGGCTCAACATGCCTCTCAGCAATTTCTTTGGGGTGTCTACTTTCCAAAATGGGTTCATTTTGGGGGGGGGGGGGGGGGGGGTTGTACTACCCTGCCATTTTAGCACCTCAAGAAATAAGATAGGCAGTCATAAACTAAAAGCTGCGTAAATTCCAGAAAATGTACCCTAGTTGGTAGACGCTATAACTTTTGCGCAAATCAATAAATATATGCTTATTGACATTTTTTTACCAAAGACGTGGCTGAATACATTTTGGCCTAAATGTATGACTAAAATTGAGTTTATAATTTTTTTTTTATAACAAAAAGTAGAAAATATCATTAAAAAAGAAAAAATAAAGAAAAAAACTGCGCTATAAAATGAAGATGCAGAAAGTCAATATATGCAGTAAAATCAATGTAAGCAATGAACACACATGTTCGCATCCAATGACATCAGATCATTAGTGTAACAAATGATAAAAAATGATGATAAAAAAGTCCATAGATAAAGGAGGTAAGAGGAATCCCCTGGCAATTATCCGTGGAAATCAGGTGAGAAAGTGGAAAGCAAACACACCCTGCACAGTGATCCTCCACCACCAAACATATGCGCTTACCAAATGGAAATCATAATAAGGCACGTCTCAGGACTGTATCCAGGTCAAGCTGTTAGGCAGTACACCACTCTTCCAGATATCGCTATGGGTCATAAGCGTGTAAATTGGGTCCCGGTGTCCTATATACGATATCTCTCCATACAGCGTGGCTCCAACCATACAACAACCCGAATTAACCACATAGGGGTAGAAGAAAGGCAGCCGGTTGTAGTTCCAGACGACATCAGTGACAAGACGAAACGTACGTCGGGAGATTGATGCTCTGATGTCATCGCACTCAATATAGCACTCAATATTGAACGGGCGCTCGCTTGCCGGCCAGCGAATGCTCCTTTTAAAACTACCATTTTGTTAGTGTTTTAACTTATTTTAAATAAAATACCTTATCGGATT
>JBBDGP010002356.1:0-55167 GCA_037952835.1 Lithobates septentrionalis
ACTATGTTGGTGTCCCTTGTCAATATTACATTGTATTTTTTTAAATGTAACTGCCGACTCCCAAACTGTCATTTGAAGTAAAACACATAGCCAAGTATTATTCTCCACAATTTTTTTAATGTGCATTAAAAAAATAAATACAATTAGACATGTTATCTGCCAATAGAACTTAACCAAAAAGTGCATTCTATGCATCCAAAAATATAGAAAATATACCAAATCAAATCATTATTATTCAACCAAAAAATAAAATAAAAGCCTCATGTATGTGTCCTGCTTCTTAATATAGGGGGTCACCAATGCCAAGACTTGGTGAAAGCAGGGGTCCGTCATCCGGAGATAATTCCGAAAATCATCCGGATTATTCTCCTGGAGCTCCCGCAGCAAAGGCATATGACATAATTGGTCACGATTAACAAAGCAACCAATTTTTTGGTCCAAGAACTCCTCCTCCTCCTGTTCCTGGACTGGACATGGGTCAAAGCAATAACTCCAAGGCCAATAATAAATAACACGTTATCTCCTCCGATTCCGCAACGTGTCTGGTCAACGAACTGAAAAGCGCGAACTGAAAAGCGCGAACTGAAAAGCGCAAAATGAAAAGTGCGAAATGAAAAGCGCGAGTCAACACTCCCCGAACTTCTACTAACACGAAATTAGCAGAAGGAGCCCAAAGGGTGGCACTAAAGAGCTGAAAAACCACGTAGTACGTCACGTTCCCACGTTCGTAATTCTTAGCCAACATTTGTGTGGCCGTGTGTATGCAAGACAAGTTTGAGCCAACGCCCTTCGGACAAAATTCCACGGTTTTGTTGGCCAACAATCCGATCGTCTGTACGAGGCATAAGACTGGGATGCCATTAAAGTTCATGTGTGTGTAAAGGCAAGTGTCCCAATACTTTTGGTAATATATAATGTATATATATTTATACTCGGTGTATAAGTTATTAGTTGTCAGTTATTAGTTGACCTCCAATGTCAATTAGCAGTTGCAGAAGTGGAGAGATCGTTCCCGATAAACACGACATTTGCAGAGATTATCCTTGGCGCGTTCGGCGTGTCCTAGAGGGTAAACATAGAAAGCGGCAGCCGCCGGCGTTTTCTTCTTCTATCTGGTATGAGAATCACCAGACCTGCTTCTCTTCAGCCTCGGGACACGGAGGACAGATTGGGGGGCGGGGGGGATACATAAATATTTTACCGGAGCGCTTGGCTTAATTCACCGTTTTTTACATATCTTTCCAATTCAGAGAGAGCGACACAAAACACTTATATAAATGTTAATGTAAAGCGTGGGTGTGGTGATTAGATTTTTATATTCATCTAAATCTCAGAGTAATAGCAATATAAATTGCAGTTGGTATATGCTGCTGAACGGCCCACTCTAAGCTTCTATTTCACGTATTTTATTTTTTTTATTTTTTTTTTTCATTTTACTGATCACCCATTTTTCCAGCAAAGAAAGCATTCCAGTTGCTTCAACATTTGCATTCCGGAGAATGGAGGTTGGGCCCTTGTTGGATCCACATTGTCCACAGCATGAGCATAAATATACAGTGCTGTGAAAAAGTATTTGCCCCTTCCTGATTTTTTTTTTTTTTTTTTTCATATATGTCACACTTAAACTGGGGTTCCACCCAAAAAAACAAAAATACCTGAAAAATTCTAAAAAAAAACCCAAAAAAATTTGGATATTTTTTTTTTTTTTACTTACCTCTAAATGCCTGTTGCTAGGGGGTCCCTCGTAGTCTGCCTCTTCCTTTGCCTGGGCTGGTGACATCACTTCCCCCTCGGCACAGGAAGGGCTCGGCTCTGCTCCCTCCCTCCTGTCAATCATCTGGGACCCATTACAGGTCCCAGGTGATTGAGCGGCCAATCACGGCGCGGCGCCGCTCACGCATGCGCAGTGGGTGCCAGGCTGTGAAGCCACAGCCCGGCGCCCACAGTTGAAATGCCTGCCGCCGACGAGCGGAGGGGGGGGGCGAGCGGGGGCTTCGATCCCCCGCATCGCTGGACCCAGGGACAGGTAAGTGTCCAATTAAAAGTCAGCAGCTGCAGAATTTGTAGCTGCTGACTTTTATTTTTTTTTTTTTTAATGGACCCCCTGGGTGGAACTCCTCTTTAAATGACTCAGATCATCAAACAAATTTTAATATTACACAAAGAGTACCCCAGTAAATACAAAATGCAGTTTTTAAATAATGGAAGGGGGCAAATACTTTTTCACGGCACTGTCCCCATAGTAGACCGCAGTGGCGGCCTGTCCATTAGGTGCCCCTCCCCTATCCATGCGTCCAGGCCCCCTAATCTACATGCAGGGCTCCGGACGCATGGATTCCAATGGGTTTTTTTTTTTTTTTTTTTTGAAGCACGTGATTAGAGCCTGAGGCTCTAATTGGCTTCAAAAAAGGGTGGGCTCGGGTGGGCAGAGGACTGCGCCCCAAAGCCCACGCGGTTGTGTGACAATAGCGAATGAATGTTCGCTATTGTCACACTGATCCTCCTCCCGGCAAATCAGGAAATGGGTCACCCGATTGGCTGAAAGGACAGGCGATTCTAATGCCCCAGTTGAAGTTCCATTGGACGAAACGCGTCGGACCTGCTCGACTTGCTTCCCACATTGCTTTTACCATTTTTTTTTATATGTGATCACTTTTTAAGCTTTCATCTGTCATTGATTTTTGGGATTTAAAAAAAAAACAGATTAAAACTCTCCCTTTTTGACCCGCACCATATGGAGCTCCTGGAATTGGAGCGAGTACAAAGAAGGGCAACAAAGCTAATAAAGGGTCTGGAGGATCTTCGTTATGAGGAAAGGTTGCGAGCACTGAACTTATTCTCTCTGGAGAAGAGACGCTTGAGAGGGGATATGATTTCGATATACAAATACCGTACTGGTGACCCCACAATAGGGGTAAAACTTTTTCGCAGAAGGGAGTTTAACAAGACTCGTGGCCACTCATTAAAATTAGAAGAAAAGAGGTTTAACCTTAAACCACGTAGAGGGTTCTTTACTGTAAGAGCGGCAAGAATGTGGAATTCCCTTCCACAGGCGGTGGTCTCAGCGGGGAGCATATATATTTCTAAAAAACTATTAGATAAGCACCTGAATGACTGCAACATACAGAGATATACAATGTAATATAGACATATAATCACACACATAGGTTGGACTTGATGGACTTGTGTCTTTTTTTCAAACTCACCTACTATGTAACCTGCACCATATAGAGCTCCTTTTTTTTTTAAAAAAATTTCATTCCGGTCCTAATTGTCTAACATTCCATCAGCCTTTGGTACGGACCCTCTATTGAGGTCCATTTCACTCCTAGCCCTCAGAAGTGCCTGAATCCTGGATATCTGCCCGTGATACACCTCCTGGATCCACCCTGATTGATCGATCAGCTGTTCGCTTTGGGAGCGATCTCTTTACATACTGCAATCATAGCGGAGTTGGTTCCATCGGTTGACCATCAGGCCTTGGCCAATACAAGCTCGATTGACCCATTGCCGTACGGCAAGTGGGTCCACCCTGTCTGGTAAGAAGTCTTTATCTACAACTTTCCACTTGAAGAATTTTAGTCCAGCTCTGAATGTATTTTACAGTTTGTTCCTGTTTTACATTGTTACACCATGTGCCACTGAGGGCTTTCTATTAATCGTTCAGACTGGGCATAAGCTTTATATCGTCTACCACCACTTCCCTGTTTGATGTTCATAAACATTTCTTTTTTATTGGATTTCATTTATATGGGACATTTAGATTACTGTCCCTTATATCACCATTCACGGTATGTGTATAGCATACAGTACCTGCCCGCGAGAATTTGTTTCCAGCGCGATCCCATCGCGCTGGTTCTCGGCGACAGGGTACTGTACATCTCGCGCTCGCTGCAATATGAAAAACACATTTTCCTATTGCAGCGAGCGCTAGAAAGAATTCCCTTCCAAGAACATACCAGGCCCTTAGGCTCATCATGCCCCGGGACTGTGACGTCATAAGGGGGCGGGATCACCGGGTGACATCACCGAGTGACCACGCCCCATGCCTATATAAGTCGTTGAGTACCGCGCACACGGCATTACAGCGGGACAGAGCGTCGTGTCAACATCGGAAGAAGAGAAGAGGGAACAAGACGATGGAGAAGACCGGACCAACGCTAGCAAAAGAGCAGAAGATAGCGGAGGAGCCCGACAGAAGAACTGGAGAGGGGGAGAAGAACCGGAGAGCGGGAGAAGAGGCCAGAGAGCAAGAGAAGAGGCCAGAGAGTGGGAGAAGAGGCCGGAGAGAGCGGAGAAGAGGCCGGAGAGAGCGGAGAAGAGGCAGGAGAGAGCAGAGAAGTCGGAAGAGACCTCTGAAGTCGGAAGAAGACCCCTGGGGCTGCCTAATAAATTACTTTAAAAACCTGTGTAGTGTTTTTTTTTTTATTGACACCTTTTTTCCCCCAGGTGAATGGGTAGGGGTACGATGTACCCCATACTTATTCACATAGGGTGGGGGGCCGGGATCTGGGGGCCCCCTTATTAAAGGGGGCTCCCGGATTCCAATAAGCCCACGCCCGCAGACCCCGACAACCAACGGCCAGGGTTGTCGGGAAGAGGCCCTTGTCCTCATCAACATGTGGACAAGGTGCTTTGGGGTGGGTGGGGCCGCAGGACGCCCCCCTTCTCCAAAGCACCCACCCCCCCATGTTGAGGGCATGCAGCCTGGTACAATTCAAGAGGGGGGGCGCTCGCTCGTCCCCACCCCCTTTCCTGACCGACGGGGCTGCGTGCTCGGATAAGGGTCTGGTATGGATTTTGGGGGGACCCCTACGCCGTTTTTTTCAGCATGGGGGTTCCCCTTAAAATCCATACCAGACTTAAGGGCCTGGTATGTTCTTGGGGGGAACCCATGCCGGTTTTTTGTTTAGAATTTGGCGTGGAGTTCCCCCTCAAGAATCATACCAAACACATGTCAGTATAGCTTGTCGCTCATTGGGAAAGGAAAAAAACACATTTTTCCTTTCCCGATGGGCGCGCCAACTCGGCGCTGGCTCCCGCGACGGGGCTCGCAGGTGTCAAATCTCGCCGATAACAGCGGCAAGATTGACACAATATCGCGTTCAGCTACTGTATGTTGTGTTTTCACGTTTTAATTACTTTCATTGTTTGGCACACTATAGATATAATGTTCCATTGGTACATTTAGCGCTACGCTTTGTACACTATATTCACTTTGGACTTTGTTTGTTTTGGTGTTAGCAGCTTCACTTTTAGTAGTTTAGCGCAGCGATTTCCCCCCTTTTTTCCAGATTCCATTGGACGCTTAGGAAGAGGAGGGAGGAGACGCACAGCGGAAGCCGCTGTTATGCAGAGGAGGAGGAGACGCGATAGAAGCCGCCAACCGACCAACTGCCCGCGGGGGGGGTTGGGGTCGGGGGCGGACGACCCCGACCGACAGCATGGGAGGGGTGATGCTGGCCGACTAGGGAGGGGGGTGGTTGTTTGCCAAAAAAAAAAACCACCAGCTGCCACTGTGTGTCTGCAATGGGGCCCGGAGCTGTCTGGCAACACAGGACAAAGGGGTGGACAGGAGGGACGACAACCCTGGGCACTGTGGTATCATGTGAGCTGTGGGGGTGCCCCAAGGAGATTGGGGGTGGGGATTTGTGTTGGGAGGGGAAATTTGAGGGCAGCAGAGGGTGAAAAGTGTTTTAGGCTGGGAAATTTGGGGAAAGGGTTACTGGGAGTGGTGGTTTGGTGGGGATTTGTGTTGGGAGGGGGGATGGAGAGGAAGGTTGATGCATGTGGAGGGGGGTTGTACTAGAAGAGGTCATATGGTAGAAGGAGGAGGGGATTTGTGTTAGGAGGGGACATTTTGGGGGGGGGGGAATTTGTGCTAGTAGGGATGATTGGGGGGTAATTGTGCTAGGAGGGGAAATTGGGGGGGGGGGGTGATTTTTTTTTTTGGAAAGGGATTTGTGCTGGGGGTATTTGGGGAGAGAGAGGATTTGAATTCGGAGGGGGATGGAGGAGCAAAGATTTCTGCTGGGAGGAGGAATTTATACTTGGGGTGTAAGCATGCATATTAGTGATCAATTTTTTTTTTGGGGGGGGGGATTTTTGCTGACACTTAATGCTCATACATCTTGGGGGAGGGGGGGTGCAATTTGTCAAGTTCGGCACTGCCGCCCGGTCTATAGCAATTTGATGGCTAAGCGGAACTTTCGGGGTTCCAGGCGGACATCATATGACGCCCCCTGGAATGAGCCTCACGCGTGGCTGTGCGGATGTGATCTGTCACTGGACACAGATCACTGGATATGGCCGATAACTGATCAGTGTACTTGCCCACTGCCGGTACCATGTGATCGCTGTGAGCAATCACAGCAGATCAAATGGCAATTGTAATCAATGAACGGCTGTGATTGGTCACAGTGATCACATAGTACAGACAGGGCCAATCGCAGCTCATCTGTACCATATGATTAGCTGCGGCCAATCACATCAAATCACAACAAAACAAACTGAATGAATCAATTTTATTCAGTAAAATGCATGCTTATGCCAATGAAATTCACTGCTATAAACAATCATAATGTGTAAAAAGACAAAACAAATTCTGATCACTTCCCTAGAGTAGTACAATGATACTATGGTAACATTATATTGCTCTGGTCACAGTGTGTTATAAAAAAAATAAATAAATAAAAAATAAAAAAATTAAAACATTTCTTCTTATAGCCTAGGCCAGTGATGGCGAACCTTGGCACCCCACGTGTTTTGGAACTACATTTCCCATGATGCTCATGCACTCTGCAGTGTAGTTGAGCATCATGGGAAATGTAGTTCCAAAACATCTGGGGTGCCAAGGTACACCGTCAGTGGCCTAGGCCATCTTTATGTAGAGCAACAATTCTTTTTTTTCAGATCCTCAGAGAGTTCTTTGCTATGAGGTGCCATGTTGAACTTCCAGTGACCAGTATGAGAGAGTGAGAGCGATAACACCAAATTTAACACACCTGCTCCCCATTCACACCTGAGACCTTGTAACACTAACGAGTCACATGACATCAGGGAGGGAAAATGGCTAAAGGAAAAGGGCCCAATTTGGACATTTTCACTTAGGGGTGTACTCACTTTTGTTGCCAGCAGTTTAGACATTAATGGCTGTGTGTTGAGTTATTTTGAGGGGACAGAAAATTTACACTGTTATACAAGCTGTACACTCACTACTTTACATTGTAGCCAAGTGTCATTTCTTCAGTGTTGTCACATGAAAAGATAGAAGAAAAGATTTACATACATTTATTTATATATATATATATATATATATATATATATATAGGGAGAGTATTAAAAAAAATTATATATATAGATAGATAGATGGATGGATAGATAGATAGATAGATAGATAGATAGATAGATAGATAGATAGATAGATAGATAGATAGATAGATAGATAGATAGATAGATAGATAGATAGATAGATAGATAGATATTCATAGGCGTGCGCAGCCTATTACATTAGGGTGTGCACCCAAAAGCTCAAGCACACATACATATATATATATTGTCAAAAGTATTGGGACGACTGCCTTTACACGCACATGAACTTTAATGCCGTCTTAGTCCATAGGGTTCAATATTGAGTTGGCCCACCCTTTGCAGCTATAAAAGCTTCAACTCTTCTAGGAAGGCTGTCCACAAGGTTTAGGAGTGTGTCTATGGGAATGTTTGATCATTCTTCCAGAAGGGCATTTGTGAGGTCAGGCGCTGATGTTGGACAAGAAGGCCTGGCTCGCAGTCTCCACTCAAATTCATCCCAAAGGTGTTCTATCGGGTTGAGGTCAGGACTCTTTGCAGGTCAGTCAAGTTCCTCCACCCCAAACTCGCTCATCCATGTCTTTATGGACCTTGCTTTGTGCACTGGTCCAAATCATTTGATGGAGGGGGGATTATGGTGTGGGGGTTGTTTTTCAGGGGTTGGGCTTGGCCCCTTAGTTCCAGTAAAGGGAACTCTTAAGGCGTCAGCATACCAAGACATTTTGGACAATTTCATGCTCCCAACTTTGAGGGAACAGTTTGTGGATGGCCTCTTCCTGTTCCAACATGACTGCGCACCAGTGCACAAAGCAAGGTCCATAAAGACATGGACCTAGCAGGGGTGGTGGGAAATTAACTTCAAGTGCAATAATTCACATTATAACTGTAACTAAAACATATACAATTAAGTGTAACACTCTAAAAAATAAAAAATCCAAAGTGCTATAATGGTGTGAACCTCCCAACTAAAAAGTTGTTGCACTCAAAGGTAATTTGTATTGCAATTATCTGTAGAGGGGTTTCCACCATCCCTGCTAAGGCGACACTGATAGGCAGCACTGATGGGCACTAATAGGCTGCACTGATTGGCAGCGTTGATGGGCACTAATTGGTAGCACTGATGTGCACTGATAGGTGGCACTGGCACTGATAGGCAGCACTGATTGGCACTAATGGGCACTGATTGGCACTGATAGGTGGCACTGATGGGCACTTATATGCATCACTGATGGGCTCTTATTGGTAGCACTTATGGGCACTGATAGGCTCTGATTGGCAGCACTGATTGGCAGCACTGATGGACACTGATTGGCACTGATAGGCAGCACTGATTGGAAGCACTAATGGGCACTGATAGGCTGCACTGATAGACAGCACTGATGGGCACTGACTGGCAGCACTGATGGGCACTGACTGGCAGCACTGATGGGCACTGATAGGCAGCACTGATGGGCACTGATATGCAGCACTGATGGGCACTGATATGCAGCACTGATGTGCACTGATTGGCAGCACTGATGGGCACTGATTGGCACTGATAGGCAGCACCGATGGGCACTGATATGCAGCACTGATTGGCACTGATAGGCAGCACTGATGGGCACTGATATGCAGCACTGATGGGCACTGATATGCAGCACTGATGTGCACTGATTGGCAGCACTGATGGGCACTGATTGGCACTGATAGGCAGCACCGATGGGCACTGA
The DNA here is from genome assembly GCA_037952835.1 of Lithobates septentrionalis. Lineage (NCBI taxonomy): Eukaryota > Metazoa > Chordata > Amphibia > Anura > Ranidae > Lithobates > Lithobates septentrionalis. The sequence continues at coordinate 9,018 of JBBDGP010002356.1, forward strand.
TATGCAGCACTGATAGGCAGCATTGGTTGGCACTGATTTACAGCATTGGTTGGCACTGATAGGCAGCACTGGTTTGCACTGATAGGCAGCACTGGTTGGCAATGATAGGCAGAATTGGTTGGCATTGATAGGCAGCACTGGCACAGATAGGCAGTACTGGTTGGCACTGATAGGCATCATTGGTTGGCACTGATAAGCAGCACTGGCACTGATAGGCAGCATTGGTTGGCACTGATAAGCAGCACTGGTTTGCACTGATAGGCAGCACTGGTTTGCAATGGTTGGCACTGATAGGCAGAATTGGTTGGCACTGATAAGCAGCACTGGCACGGATAGGCAATACTGGTTGGCACTGATAGGCAGCATTGGTTGGCACTGAGTGGCAGCATTTGTTGGCACTGATTGGCAGCATTCGTTGGCACTGATAGGCAGCATTGGTTGGCACTGATTGGCAGCACTGATGGGCACTGACTGGCAGCACTGATGGGCACTAATTGTCAGCACTGGCACTGATAGGCAGCACTGATGGGCACTGATTGGCAGCACTGATGGGCAGCACTTATGGGCACTGATAGGCAGCACTGATAGGCAGCATTGGTTGGCACTGATTGACAGCATTGGTTGGCACTGATAGGCAGCACTGGTTTGCACTGATAGGCAGCACTGGTTGGCACTGATAGGCACAATTGGTTGGCACTGATAAGCAGCACTGGCACAGATAGGCAGTACTGGTTGGCATTGATAGGCAACATTGGTTGGCACTGATTAGCAGCACTGGCACTGATAGGCAACATTGGTTGGCACTGATAGGCGGCACTGGTTTGCAATGGTTGGCACTGATAAGCAGAATTGGTTGGCACTGATAAGCAGCACTGGCACAGATAGGCAGTACTGGTTGGCACTGATAGGCAGTACTGGTTGGCACTGATAGGCAGCATTGGTTGCCACTGATTGGCAGCATTGGTTGCCACTGATTGGCAGCATTGGTTGGCACTGATTGGCAGCATTGGTTGGCACTGATTGGCATCATTGGTTGGCACTGATTGGCAGCATTGGTTGGCACTGATAGGCAGCATTGGGTGGCACAGATAGGAGAGAGGGGGAGTTTCACATTCAGGAGATCGTGAGAATTGCCAGAGCTGTTCAGTGTATGAAACTGTCAGATAATGACACTGCATGCAGGGAGAGACACCAGCTGTTAAAAGTCAGCGGTGATGCTGGTGGTGGGCGGGACTGAACAGTTACCAAACACCAGCCAATAGGATGGGTCTGGGCGGGCCGCTACATTTCTCTGGCTCCGCCCCCTCTCTGAAGCAGCCCAATCATTGGCTGGTGTTTGCGCTTGATCCCGCCCACCCCCGACATCGTGGCTGAGTTGTGATGACTTACAACTCAGCCGCGATGTCGGGAGTGGGCGGGACCAAGCGCTATAAACACAAGCCAATGTTTGAGCTGCTTCAGAGAGGGGGCGGGGCCACATAAATGTAGCGGCCCGCCCAGACCCCATCCCATTGGCTGGTGTTTGATGGCCGTTCTGTCCCGCCCACCCCCGACATCACTCCGACATTTTGACAGCTGGTGTCTCTCCCTGCATGCAGTGTCATTATCTGACAGTTTCATACACTGAACAGCTCTGGCAATTCTCACGATCTGCTGCCTGTGAAACTGTTTCACAGGCAGCGCGGACCACACGCTCTTGGATGCAGCATTTTGGGGCAAATCTCTGGACACAGCACGGGTGATTAGGGTGTGCCCAGGCACACCCGGCACACCCCGTGCGCACGCCTTTGTAGATATTATATATATAGATATATATATATATATAGTATTTAAAAAATATATATTATATATATATATATATATATAAATATATATATATATATATATATATATATTACAGTAATACCTTGGATTATGAGCATAATTAGTTACAGAAACATGCTTGTAATCCAAAGCACTCATATATCAAAGTGAGTTTCCCCATAAGAAATAATGGAAACTCAGATGATTTGTTCCACAACCACTGCTGGTGTATGCAATACTGTATGTGGCTAGAGGTGCAGGGGTGCTGGTAGCTCCCAGCGCTTCCTGGAGAACTCGGAGACACTCGGAGACACTCGGAGACACTCGGAAACTGTTGACACTTTCAGGTGCTCCGACGCACGTTACGCCTGCCCCACCCAGCTGGGAGTGTCTCCGAGCATCTCCGAGTTCTCCATGAAGCGCTGAGAGCCACCAGTGCCCCCCGGACCTCTGGCCACAAACAGTGCTGCATACGCCAGCGGCTTTACTACATGGCTTGTACTGCTTGCATATCAAGTCATGTGTAAATATGAGATGTGAGGTCTTTTTGACCACAGATCTCATATTTAAGAGGTCCTGCCATGCTTTATTCTATTACAAGGGATGTTTATATTCCTTGTAATACAAATAAAAGTGACATAATAAAAAAATTTAAAAAAAATGAAAAAAATAAAAGGTAAAATATATATGAACATTTTTTTTTTTTTAAATGCGCCCCGTCCCGCCGAGTTCGTGCGCAGAAGCGAACGCATACATGAGTAGAGCCCACATACGAAAACGGTGTTCAAACCACACATGTGAGGTATCGCCGCGATCGGTAGAGCGAGAGCAATAATTCTAGCCCCAGACCTCCTCTGTAACTCAAAACATGCAACCTGTAGAATTTTTTAAACGTCGCCTATGGAGATTTTTAAGGGTAAAAAGTTTGTTGCCATTACACGAGCGGGCGCAATTCTGAAGCGTGACAGGTTGGGTGTCAATTTACTCGGCGTAACATTATCTTTCACAATGAAAAAAATTGGGCTAACTTTACTGTTGTCTTATTTTTTAATTAAAAAAAGGGATTTTTTTTTCCAAAAAAAGTGCGCTTGTAAGACCGCTGCGCAAATACGGTGTGACAGAAAGTATTGCAACGACCGCCATTTTATTCTCTAGGGTGTTAGAAAAAAAAATGTATAATGTTTGGGGGTAATTTTCTAGCAAAAAAAACTGTTTTTAACAACAAATCTCAGACAGAGGCTCGGTCCTTAAGTGGTTAATATGTTTCTCACGCTTGTTAACAAGTAACAAATAAGTATTACCGACACTTTTTTTTATATATATTATATATTTTTGTGGTTCCCTCCAGCAAAAAAAAAAAAAAAAAGTTGAAGCCGAATCTCCACGGAATTTCTCTCTCTCTCCTCTCTGTTAGCCTTGAGCTAGTTTGATTAATTTTCCCCATGACATTCGTTTGTTAGTTAATTACAGCTCATTTGTTTGCTGCCTTCTATTATGAAAGCACCACTAGCGGTAATTATTTGCTCTCTGCGTACATTCACTCGTCTTTTTTTCACTTTACAAACCTGAACTCGAAGCCCTCGGCGCAGCGCACGATGGCGTTGTCACCCTCGGACACCTCCGTCGCCGGTGCTCAGCGCCGCCACGCAGGACTCTGACGATGATTTTTTTTGCTTACAACTCAAACGACAATTGTTAAAGAACAACTAAGTGGAAAACATAAATGAACTTATTCCCCCGAGGTTCTGCGGATAACATCTATAAGATAATTTATCCAATTAAAAGATAAGATAAAACCATTGCAATGTTCGCTTTAATCGCTTGCTGACCGACAAAACGTACAAAATGTAAGAAAAAAAAACATCCTGGCTGCGAATGGTTATAACAAGCTTATGGCTGCGGCTACAGCCAGGGAAGGAACTAATCAAGCCAAGTGTGTGCTTGATTAGCTGCATTGGAGGGCAGGGAAGACATTGGGGGGGTCTAATAGACCGCTGATGTCTATATACAGGCAGTCCCCGAGTTACGAACGGGTTAGGGACTGCCTGTTTGTTCCTAAGTCGGATTTGTTCGTAAGTCGGAAGCGCATGTGCAGAACGGCAGAGTCGTCGTTTTCCGATGTTTTCCAACGTCGTTTTCCGATGTTTTCTGATGTTTTCCGATCATATAAAAAAAAAAAAGGGGCTCAGCAAGGACCCCCTGAGCGGACTTTAGAGGCACAACAAACCTGAGAAAGCATAGTCAAAATAACAATATGATCAATTTTATTAAACATACAGTACAAAGACATTGACAAAAGATAATAAAAAATCATCTATATGGAAATATATATGATACAAGCCCCGATGTGTCTACGCGCTTCTTCAGGACAAATTCAGGTTTCAGTTAATACACAAAAGGGTTTCACTAGAATGAGAAAAGATTTTTATAAAAAAGTGAACACATAAACATCTAATATCGTACAACAATAAATGAAAGATAGTAGTCCATGCCCAGAGATCAGACACTATATTAGTCCACTATATTACCTTGTAAAGAGGCTTTCACAAGTTCAAAAACGGTAGTTCAAATTTATTCAAGTGTAGACATCAAGGTCTTAGCAATAGAGGTGGATGACCATCAACTAGGTGGGGGGGATTGATGTTTTCCGCTGTTTTTGACGTCGTTTCCGATGTTTTCCGCTGTTTCCGACATTGTTTTCCAATGTTTTCCGCTGTTTTCCCATGTGCCCGCCGCCTCCCGTTCGTAAGTAGGAGTCGTTCGCAAGTCGGAGGTTCGTAACTCCTGTATAGAGTACAAGTCACCTGCTCAAAGCTATCACATAGGGGACATAGGCTTAGCCCCCTTGGGATAGCAATAAAGTTAAATGAAAGAAGAAACATCTGAAAATAGTGTAAATATTTTTTTATTAACCACTTCAGCCCCGGAAGATTTGGCGGCTCAATGACCAAGCCATTCTTTGCGATTCGGCACTGGGTCGCTTTAACTGACAGTTGCGCGGCCGTGCGACATTGCACCAAAACAAAATTGACGTCCTTTTTTTCCCACAAATAGAGCTTTCTTTTGGTGGTATTTGATCACCACTGGTTTTTTTTTAATTATTATATAAATGAGAAAAGACCTTATCTAATAAAATTAAATGTTTTCATAATTTTAGGCCAAAATGTATTGTGCTACATGTCTTTGGTAAAAACCAAATGTCTTTTGAGGACACTGTAGTATTGGGGATATCAGTATAGTTTGGATCGTGATCAAGATACTGATCCGTACAGACACTACTTGTGATCTGGACGACGTCACGTGTGACGAAACACATAGGGCGAAGCTGCATGCTGACGTCATTGCGCCTCAATGCATGTGTTTTATTTTTTGTGCTAAGAGTGACAATTTTGAAAAAAAAAACACAATATTTTGTACTTTCTGCTATAATAAATATCCCAGTTTTAAAAAAGCAATTTTTTACTCAGTTTAGGCCGATATGTATTCTTCTACATATTTTTGGTAAAAAAAAAATTGCAATAAGCGTATATTGATTGGTTTGCGCAAAAGTTATAGCATCTACAAAATAGGGGATAGATTTATAGCATTTTTATTAATTTTTTTTTTACTAGTAATGGCAGCGATCTGCAATTTTTATCAGGACGGGGACATTATGGCGGACACATCGGACAATTTTGACACATTTTTGGGACCATTGGCATTTATACAGCGATCAGTGCTATAAAAATGCACTGATTACTGTAAAAATGTCACTGGCAGTGAAGGGGTTAACACTAGGGGGCGATCGAGGGGTTAATTGTGTTCCCTGGGAGGTGATTCTAACTGAAGGGGGAGGGGACTGACTAGAGGAAGTGACGGATCGTGGTTCCCAGCTATTAGGAACACACGATCTGTCACTCCTCTCAGAACAGAACACGGATTTGTGTGTTTACACACACTTCCGTGATCTGTCCCTCGTGCTCGCGATCCCTCATGGCCCGTGGTCATGGCCACCGTCGGCCACGAGCATCGGCAACCCCCGCAGTGCAGCGCCTGCGCCTGCTATCCCAATCCCGCGAGCTGACATATAGGTGCGACGGTTCGCGGGATCGTGCCAAGAAAATATCACCCACACCATTACACCACCACCACCAGCCTGGACCATTCAATCAAGGCAGGATGGATCCATGTTTTCATGTTGTCTACACCAAATTCTGAAACCACCATCTGAATGTCGCAGCTAAAATCCAGACTCATCAGACCAGGCAACGTTTTTCCAATCTTCTATTGTACAGTTTTGGTGATTCTGTGCCAATTGTAGCCTCAGTGTCCTGTTCTTAGCTGACAGGAGTGGCGCCAGGCGTGGTCTTCTGCTGCTGTAGACCATCTGCTTCAAGGTTGGATGTGTTGTGTGTTCAGAGATGGTATTCTGCACACCTTGGGTGTAACAAGGGGTTATTTGAGTTACTGTTGCCTTTCCGTCATCTGGAACCAGTCTGCCCATTCTCCTCTGACCTCAACAAGGCCTAATCCTCCACACAACTGCCGCTCACTGGATATTTTCTCTTTTTCCCACCATTCTCTGTAAACCCCGAGAGATGGTCGTGCGCCAAAAATTCCAGTAGATCAGCCATTTTTGAAATACTCAGACCTTGCCACGTTCAAAGTCCCCCTTTCTTCCCCATTCTGAAGCTCGGGTTGAACTTCAGCAAGCTGACCTCACCGCGTCTAGATGCCTAAACGCGTTGAGTTGCAGGCCATGTGATTGGCTGATTAGCAATTTGTGTTACCGAGCCATTGAACAGGTGTACCCTAAGTGGCCGGTGAGTGTACATATCTAGCCAAAACATACTTTAATCACCAGTAAGTGTTCCCCTACTCCCCCCCCCCCCCCCCCAAATGCGTGAATCCACCCACCTCAGTGAAAGTATATAGAAAACTCAAACTGTAGAGATTGATTGAAAGCTCGTGGGACTTTTCCCAGCTGCGTTTAAACACAGCTCTGGAAATCACGCCGTGAATACGGGCACGGTTGGGAGATGCGTGTCAATGATACTCATTGCATCCTATTTGCGAAAAAGCGACACTTTCTCCTCTCCTCCAAATCTGGTTAATTTTGTTTATTTCCTGTTGGTTTTGTCCCATTTTCTTATGTCACCTTTAATTTCGAGCGCGCGGAATCCAGAGAAGAAAGTGAAGTGCGGGCAGATGGCTGTCACAATCTGCATCCCTGAATTGGGAATTAATTGATACGTGGATTCCTCCTCGCACGCTGCGGAGCGCCAAGTGCCAAAATAAATCAGTCGTGTGAAACTCTTCTGAGGCTCGTTCATCTATTTCAAGGAAGAAAAAAAAAAAAAAAGATAAATAAATAACGTTTCATCCCGGGAGACGCGGCTGCAAAATAAACGCTCAATATTTAACACGTCAGACGTCTGGAGCCCTTCGATTCAGACGTGAAAAGTGGGCAAACGTGTTTGTGTTAACTCATTATTTTATTACATTATTACGATTATTCATTTTGGCGTCCTGCATGAATATCGCAGTGCCGCGGCTTCCTTGCGCGCCGCGCTGAAAATAGCCGGAAAGACTCAAACAGCTGGAATTTTCCGTGTTGTACAACAGAGGTTCTGGACGACCTAGATGGCTACTAGAGACGTTTGAAGCTAAGAGTTTATGTTTCCTCAAAATTTTTGGAATTATATGGAGCTTTTGGCATAATTTTCGCAAAATGTATCGGCGTCAAGGCAAAAATGAAGGTGTTTTTTTTTAAAAGGCTGAAATTGGCTTTATCTACTCTTATCCCTGTACACCCCAAATGGACCAACCCCCCTATGGTAAATAAAATAGAAAAATATATATATATATAAATAAATATTTTATATATTAATAAATATAATAGTTATAATATTAGTTATAATATAAATATTTTATATATTAATAAATATAATAGTTATAATATTAGTTATAATATAGATATTTTATATATAAATAAATATAATAGTTAAGTTAATAGTTAAGATAGAAGGGGAAGAAGGAGTTAATTATGGCTGAATAGGGTCAACTATCGAAAAAAGAAAATCTCCTTCATTGGAGACTTTGCAGGCAACAACTACACATGTGTAAATTTAGAAAATATAATTTATTGAGTGTACATAAAATCATTCCGCCATGGAAGTGACTGTATATTTATAAAGGTATAATAAAGATAATACAAAAGTGTACAAAAATTGAAGAAAAGAAAAACAAAGAAGAGACAGAAAACGACATGGTTTGCATGACAAAAAAATATAGTTGTTACTCTCCGGTATAAAGTGGTCTCCGGTACCCAACGCGTTTCTGGTTCAAGCACCTTCGTCAGGGGGATTTTATAAAAGAGTGTATACAGTCATATTTTTTATCTTACTACAAAAAAATATCATAGCAATAAAGAACATCAATATTTGACAACCATAGGGGACAGAAAAATAAAAATAAACACAAAAGAAAAAAAGAGGAAAAGAAAAAAATAATAAAAAAACAGAAAAAAAATTATTGGGCAAAAAAATAAGCAATATTTCTAAGCAAGGATTTTTTTTCTTTTTTTACAAACAATTTTTGGAATTATGTTGGATTAGATGATTGAGAATGGACATGGACACATAGGCACATTTCTTGTTTAGAAATAATGCTTATTTTTTGCTCAAGAATTTTTTCTATGAATTACATTATCTTTATTTAATTTTCTTATTCATTATTATATTTATTTTATTTTATTTTATTTTATTTTCCTATTTTTTTTTCTTTTGTGTTTTTTTTTTTTTTTTCTGTTTACTCACCAGTTGGCAATTCGCCACATATGACTCCTTGTGATCATCAAGCAAGTTTCGGTAGGCAAGTCCTCTTCTCTGATATTTTTTCTGATAGTTTTGCATACCATTGATGCCCTCGGTGGGCACTCACTGACACCCCCTGCTGGCAGTGCTTCATCCTTCCAAGTTGCATGGTGGGATATTTTGCATGGTAGGTGTTGCCTTTAACCACTGCTGTTCATCTGTCCCCTATGGTTGTCAAATATCCATGTTCTTTATCGCTATGATATGTTTTTTTCTATTTTTTTGTAGTAAGACAAAAGTATGACTGTATACACCCTTATTAAATACCCCTGACGAAGGTGCTTGTACCAGAAACGCGTCGGGTACGGGAGGAGACCGCTTTATACCAGAGAGTAACAACTATATTTTTGTTGTTATGCAAACCATGTAACCTGTCGTTTTTTTGCCTCTTCTTTGTTTTTCTTTTCTTCAATTTTTGTACACTATTGTATTATTTTTGTTATACCTTTTTAAATATATGGTCACTTATATACATAGTTACATAGTTACATAGTAGGTGAGGTTGAAAAAAGACACAAGTCCATCAAGTCCAACCTATGTGTGTGGTTCCACGACCGAATGATTTTATGTACACTCAATAAATTATATTTTCTAAATTTACACATGTGTAGTTGTTGCCTGCAAAGTCCCAATGAAGGGGGATTTTCTTTTTTTTTTGTATACTGTACAATTAGGGATGTGGCAGCAACACACTGGTCTGACATGGTGAAACCCTCTTTTTTTGCTGAATAGGGTAAGCTGGGGGTAAAAAAGGGCCTAAGAATACAAATTTAAAAAAATATATATATATTTTTACTTGTCAAGTTGCTTAACCACTTCAACCTCGAAAGGATTATTTACCCCCCCTAATGACCAGGACATTTTTTTTTTTGCGATTCAGCACTGCGTTACTTTAACTGACAATTGCGCGGTCGTGCGACGCTGTACCCAAACAAAATTGACGGACTCCCCCCCCCCCCTCCATAAATAGAGCTTTCTTTTGGTGGTAATTGATCGCCTCTGCGGTTTTTATTTGTTTGCGCTACAAACAAAAAATGACCGCCAATTTTGAAAAAAATATATATTTTTTACTTTGTGCTATAATACATATCCAAAAAAAATATATATAAAAAAAATTATTCATCAGTTTAAGCCGATATATATTCTTCTACATCTTTTTGGTAAAAAAAAAATCGCAATAAGCGTATATTGATTGGTTTGCACAAAAGTTATAGCATCTACAAAATATAGATAAATAGATATACAGATTTATAGAATTGTTTAAATTTTTTTTTTTTTTTACTAGTAATGGTCAGCGGTTTTTAGCGGGACTGCAAAATTGCGGCAGACAGATCGGACACCGAACTTAAATTTCTGACACTTTTTTGGGAACCAATGACATTATTAATGACACTGGCAGGGAAGGGGTTAACATCAGGGGGCGATCAAGGGGTCAAATGTGTTCCCTGTTTGTGTTTTCTAACTGTATGGGGGATGGGCTGACTTAGCTGACTTAGCAGAAAGACAAGATCTCAGTGTCATCCTCGGACAGAACGGAGATTTGACACACCTCCCAACATTTTGAGATGGGAATGAGGGACACCTACTAGCAAATGTATGCAGGCATAGGACACGCCCCTTGCCACACCCCCTTAAAGGAGAATTAACCCCAAAAAAAAGGTTAATGAAACCCACAAGTGCTTTTTTTACCACTACTATTCATTTATTTTGGCTTTTAAAATGTACAAATGCAGCAATTTATAATTTGGAAAAAAGGTTTAGCGCTGGGAAACACTTTTTGAAAGATAAAAAGTGCATTTTATATACAACTTTATAGATCAGACCAAAATGAGGGACAAATGAGGAGGAAAGAGGGACAGAGGGACATTGATACAAAAGATACTGATGCAAATGTAATGCTGAAATTGAACTAAAATGATGATTCTACTACAAGGCATTGCAAAGTTACAAATAAAATAACTTTTTTTTTTTTTTTTTAATCTTTTTCCAATTTTGTGCTAATTTGAAATTTGACACAAAAAAACAAACAAAAAAACTAATAAAAATGAAAAAGAAAAGTTCAAGAAATAATGGGTAATATGATTGATATACAGTGCCTTGAAAAAGTATTCATACCCCTTGACATTTTCCACATTTTGTCATGTTACAACCAAAAACGTAAATGTGTTTTATTGGGATTTTATGTGATAGACCAACACAAAGTGTCACATAATTGTGAAGTGGAAGGAAAATGATAAATGGTTTTCAATTTTTTTATTAATAAATATCTGAAAAGTGTGGGGAGCATTTGTATTCAGCCCCCCTTTACTCTGATACCCCTCACTAAAATCTAGTGGAACCAATTGCCTTCAGGAGTCACCTAATTAGTAATTAGTCCACCTGTGTGTAATTTAATTTTAATCTCAGTATAAATACAGCTGTTCTGTGAAGCCCTCAGAGGTTTGTTAGAGAAGCTTAGTATCATGAAGGCCAAGGAACACACCAGACAGGTCAGGGATAAAGTTGTGGAGAAGTATAAAGCAGGGTTAGGTTATAAAAAATCTCCCAAGCTTTGAACATCTCACGGAGCTCTGTTCAATCCATCATCGGAAAATGGAAAGAGTATGGCACAACTGCAAACCTACCAAGACATGGCCGTCCACCTAAACTGACCGGCCGGGCAAGGAGAGCATTCATCAGAGAAGAGCCAAGAGGTCCATGGTAACTCTGGAGGAGCTGCAGAGATCCACAGCTCAGGTGGGAGAATCTGTCCACAGGACAACTATTAGTCGTGTTCTCCACAAATCTGCCCTTTATGGAAGAGTGACAAGAAGAAAGACATTGCTGAAAGAAATCCATAGGAATTCCCGTTTGCAATGGTATAGGTGCAATGAAAAATCTGGACTGCCGCACTCCGGATTGTTATAATAAAGGTAAAATCTTCTTTATTGAAAAAATTACATGGTATAAAATGCGTACATTGCTCTGTTGAAGTGATACAGCATAACGGCTGACGCGTTTCACGCTCCCATAGAGCGCTTACTCATAGCTGGTTTGTACAACAATGAAAGTCACTTATATACACATTATACGTCTCACACATGACCCCATACTGATTGTATAACTCTAAACAGCACCTATACCATTGGAATAGCAATCGCCAGCACCTGGAGCTCTCACAATTCACCCAGCGGAGGACGGGAAATTCAAACCCAGTTACCTGGAGCGGTGGTCACCAACCTGTTTAATTCCCATTTGCAGTTTGTGAGAAGCCATGTGGGGGACACAGCAAACATGTGGAAGAAGGTGCTCTGCTCAGATGAGACCAAAATGTTACTTTTTGGCCAAAAAGTAAAACACTATGTGTGGGGGAAAACTAACACTGCACATCACTCTGAACACACCATCCCCACCGTGAAACATGGTGGTGGCAGCATCATGTTGTGGGGATTTTTTTCTTCAGCAGGGACAGGGAAGCTGGTCAAAGTTGATGGGAAGATGGATGGAGCCAAATACAGAGCAATCTTATACCGTGTACACACGATCGGACTTCTCATTGGAAAAAGATATGACGGCTTTTCCCACGGAATTCCGCTCAAGCTTGCATTGCATACACACGGTCACGCAAAAGTTTGCTGAAATTACTACCGTCAAGAACGCGGTGACCTACAACACTACAACGAGCCGAGAAAATGAAGTTCAATGCTTCCCGAGCATGTGTCAAATTGTTTCCGAGCATGCGTAGGGATTTTGCACATCGGAATTGCCACAGACAATCGCATTTTTGGATAGGAACTTTTCCGCCAGCAAAAGACCGATGGAGCATAAACGCGGTCGCATTTTCCGACGAAAAACTCTCATCGGTCTTTTGCGGGCCGAAATTTCTGATCGTGTGTACGCGGCATTAGAAGAAAGTCTGTTAGAATCTGCAAAAGACTTGAGACTGGGGCGGAGGTTCACCTTCCAGCAGGACAACGACCCGAAACATCCAGCCAGAGCTACAATGGAATGGTTTCGATCGGGGGTCTCCAAACTTTTCAAACAAAGGGCCAGTTTACCATCCTTCAGACTTTAAAAGGGCCAGATTGTGGCCACGCAGGGTAGAAAATGTTCTGGGCCCAGCATCAGTTAGAATAAATATGGCCTTAAGGTTGGTGGTCGGTAGGAAGAGGAGTAGTTCCCCTATTAGTAGGAGGAATAGTATCCTATCATTGGTATCAGTGGAAGAAATAGTACCCCATTGTTGGTGTCAGTGGGAGGAATAGTGCCTCATATCCATAGGCATGCGCAAGGGGTATGCCAGGTGTGCCTGGGCACACCCTAATCCTGGGGTTGGCAACCTGTCAGTGGCGTCGCTAGGGGGTGGCTTTTGGGGCTATAGCCCTGAATCTGGGGCCCATAGCCCCGAGTCTCTGCAGGGGTCCCCAAGGGGAGGGGAGGCTCTCTGGGGACCCTGATGTAAGTAGGGGGGCTCTCTGGGGACCCTGATTTTAAGGAGGAGGCTTTTTGGGGACCCTGATTTTAAGGGGAAGGCTCTTTGGGGACCCTGATTTTAAGGGGAAGGCTCTCTGGGGACCCTAATGTAAGGGGGGCTCTCTGGGGACCCTGATGTAAGTAGGGGGGCTCTCTGGGCAACCTGATGCAAGGGGGAGGCTCTCTGGGGACCCTGATTTTAAGGGGGAGGCTCTCTGGGGACCCTGATTTTAAGGGAAAGGCTCTCTGGGGACCCTGATTTTAAGGGGAAGGCTCTCTGGGGACCTAATGTAAGGGGGGCTCTCTGGGGACCCTGATGTAAGTAGGGGGGCTCTCTGGGGACCCTGATGTAAGTAGGGGGGCTCTCTGGGGACCCTGATGCAAGGGGGAGGCTCTCTGGGGACCCTGATTTTAAAAGGGGAGGCTCTCTGGGGACCCTGGTTATAAGGGGAAGGCTCTCCGGGGACCCTAATGTAAGGGGGGCTCTCTGGGGACCCTGATGCAAGGGGGAGGCTCTCTGGGGACTCTGATGTAAAGGGGGCTCTCTGGGGACCCTGATGTAAGGGGGGCTCTCTGGGGATATACACACACTATATTACTGTAAATACATGTGTATGCCCGCCCAAACGTATGACTTTCTTTACTACGCTACTATGGGCTCTAGCCCCAGATCTTTTGTAGACCTAGCAACGCCCCTGCAACCTGTCAATGGTGGGCAGGTGACAGGTAAATCCCAATCCTTCCTTGTCGACCCTCAGAACCTGGACAGGAGAGGTGGCGTGGGTGGAATTTAGTGAATCCGATCTGCATTTTCCACCTGCAGCAGCTGAAAGTAGGCTTCTCCTCCTCTCTCTTTTGTCAACATTCAGCTGCCACAGGAGGAAAATATAGGGGATCGGTACTAATATATGCCACCCCCCCACCCCTCCTTTCACTGTTCCTCTTCCTTCTGTTCCCCGGGTCCCCCATGTGCTCCTTTGCTCCCCTTTTCTCCCATTGTTTCAGGATGGAGAGCGGGGAAGAGGCCGGTAAATATGTCAAACGCAAATGTGTTGGAGCTTTGGGGTGCACACCTATGCTCATATCATAGGGAGGAATAGTGACCCAAGGGCCAGATAAAGGCTAGCAAAGGGCCACATCTCGGGCCGCAGTTTGGAGACCCCTGGTTTTGATCAAAGCATAGTCATGTGTTAGAATGGTCCAGTCAAAGCCCAGACCTAAATCCAATTGAGAATCTGTGGCAAGACTTGAAAATTTCTGTTCACAGACGCTCTCCATCCAATCTGACAGAGCTTGAGAAATTTTGCAAAGAAGAATGGGCAAAAATGTCCCTCTCTAGATGTGCAAAGCTGGTAGAGACATCCCCAAAAAGACTTATAGCTGTAATTGCAGTGAAAGGTGGTTCTACAAAGTATTGACTCCGGGGGGCGCCATACAAATGTACCCCACACACTTTTCACATATTTTTCAAGGCACTGTATATATAAAAAATGTTTTAATGTAATAATGGTTGTATTTGCCTTAATGCCTTTTGTAAAGACTATATAACTATCTATATTAAATGATGTTCTTTTTATATCTTCCCCAGAGTTGTTCCTCTTTACATACAGAAGGGTTAGCGACATCATACGGTTTGCTGTGATCTGTGTCAGCAAAAATTTTCAGCCGTTGGCTTGTGTGTAAAGAGAACACGCGGGGAGCCGTCCACCTCATACTTCCTTTAAGCCAAAAATTTTTTTTTTTTTTTTTTGAACCTCCATTTTCCAGCCTGACATGTTTGACAAGCAAAATGCAAATCGTGACTTTTTGCATATTTGAAATTCTTTAAATGTTAATTGCCATATTCTGATATCGGACAACCTTGACAAGCGAATATTGACAGCGATCCGGAGGGAGCAGCCGGGCCATATGGTTAAAGCAGTCACCGTTCTGGAATTTAAAAGAGCAGATTGACATTCAAGGTCAATAGTTTAGAGGAAATTTAAAAATAAGACTTTGTCTCCCTATAGGCAAGATCAACGCGTCAGCGGATCGACGGAAAATGAATTTCTGGTGTCAATGTTACTTCCGTAACAATGCAATCAAAGGAATTAATGAGAATTTTTTTTTTTTTTTTTTTTTTTTACGTGGAACTCTAGGATCTGTCTGAATGTCCCCTAAAGCAGGAACTTTTGAGTATTGGTTAAAAAAAGGCTTATTTTCACCCTTTCTCTGTTGGAGCAATTCATTTTTGTTCTCATTTTTTGCACACATGCTAAAATTCACATTTTAGGATATTAGTACATATATAGATTAAACACATACATTTGCATGTACTGTACGTGTGTGTTTTACATTTTATTTTATTTATTTTGTTATATCCTAATTTTTTCCTTTTTGTCCCTTAACTGTATTGCACTTACAAACAAGCTAATAAGTGCATAGTGCAGGTGACAGGTTTTATTTAAGGATATATATACAGAATCTCACAAAAGTGCGTACACCCCTCACATTTTTGTAAATATTTTCTTCTATCTTTTCATGTGACAACACTGAAGAAATGACACTTGGCTACAATGTAAAGTAGTGAGTGTACAGCTTGTATAACAGTGTAAATTTGCTGTCCCCTCAAAATAACTCAACACACAGCCATTAATGTCTAAACCGCTGGCAACAAAAGTGAGTACACCCCTAAGTGAAAATGTCCACATTGGGCCCACTTAGCCATTTTCCCTCCCCGGTGTCATGTGACTCGTTAGTGTTACAAGGTCTCAGGTGTGAATGGGGAGCAGGTGTGTTAAATTTGGTGTTATCGCTCTCACTCTCTCATACTGGTCACTGGAAGTTCAACATGGCACCTCATGGCAAAGAACTCTCTGAGGATCTGAAATAAAGAATTGTTGCTCTACATAAAGATGGCCTAGGCTATAAGAAGATTGCCAAGACCCTGAAACTGAGCTGCAGCACGGTGGCCAAGACCATACAGCGGTTTAACAGGACAGGTTCCACTCAGAACAGGCCTCACTATGGTCCACCAAAGAAGTTGAGGTCACGTGTTCAGCGTCATATCCAGAGGTTGTCTTTGGGAAATAGATGTATGAGTGCTGCCAGCATTGCTGCAGAGGTTGTAGGGGTGGGGGGTGAGCCTGTCAGTGCTCAGACCATACGCCGCACACTGCATCAAATTGGTCTGCATGGCTGATGTCCCAGAAGGAAGCCTCTTCTAAAGAAGATGCACAAGAAAGACCACAAACAGTTTGCTGAAGACAAGCAGACTAAGGACATGGATTACTGGAACCATGTCCTGTGGTCTGATGAGACCAAGATAAACTTATTTGGCTCAGATGGTGACAAGCGTGTGTGGGGGCAACCAGGTGAGGAGTACAAAGTGTGTCTTGCCTACAGTCAAGCATGGTGGTGGGAGTGTCATGGTCTGGGGCTGCATGAGTGCTGCCGGCACTGGGGAGCTACAGATCATTGAGGGAACCATGAATGCCAACATGTACTGTGACATACTGAAGCAGAGCATGATCCCCTCCCTTCAGAGACTGGACCGCAGGGCAGTATTCCAACATGATAACCACCCCAAACACACCTCCAAGGCAATCACTGCCTTGCTAAAGAAGCTGAGGGTAAAGGTGATAGACTGGCCAAGCATGTCTCCAGACCTAAACCCTACTGAGCATCTGTGGGACATCCTCAAACGGAAGGTGGAGGAGCGCAAGGTCTCTAACATCCACCAGCTCTGTGATGTCGTCATGGAGGAGTGGAAGAGGACACCAGTGGAAACCTGTGAAGCTCTGGTGACCTCCATGCCCAAGAGGGTTAAGGCAGTGCTGGAAAATAATGGTGGCCACACAAAATATTGACACTTTTGGACCCAATTTGGACAGTTTCACTTAGGGGTGTACTCACTTTTGTTGCCAGCGGTTTAGACATTAATGGCTGTGTGTTGAGTTATTTTGAGGGGACAGCAAATTTACACTGTTATACAAGCTGTACACTCACTACTTTACATTGTAGACAAGTGTCATTTCTTCAGTGTTGTCACATGAAAAGATAGAAGAAAATATTTACAAAAATGTGAGGGGTGTACTTACTTTTGTGAGAAACTGTATTTTCTAAGGAAAAAAAAGCCCTGCCTATAACATAAGTGGGAGGTGTTCGCTAGTCCAGTAGTGGGGAACTTCACAAAACGACATTAGTTCAACGTTCCTAACAGCAAAGGATTATGGGTAAGAATGCAGAGTCAGTGGTTAGGAGTCGGACGATTCCCCCCGCTGGGTAGTTATGCTGTTGACATCTCCAAGCAATATTGTAGAGAAAACATGAAAAACATTTACTTATAACGATCATTTGCAAGTTAAAAAAAAAAGAAAAAAAAAAGAGTCGAACCGCGCTGATAAACTGCGTCGAATGACTTTATAATCGCGTACGTCTCATGGCTGACAATAAAACAGCGGCGGTTGTGTCGGAGTTCTGCAGTTCGAGGCTTCTTCCCTCCAGATCTGGCTCCTTTCCATAGTTTTGCAGTAATTTTGGTAATTGTATAATATTTATGCAGCCGGGAGAGGTCAGCCATCTGTGGACGCGAATATTGTTCCTTGTTTTTTTGGCTGGATCTCGCGCTCTGTATAAACATTTCACGCACTCCCCAACTGCTTTCCTGAATTTATTTTGATTTAAAAGGGGACATAATTCAGGAGGGACAGGCAGGGGCGCAATTTGATTTCTGTTCAAACAAATTAGAAGCCTCATTAGAATGACTATACAAGGAGCTGCCCCCCCCCCTTTTTAAGGTCTTAAAGCCGCGATTTATTATCCGCAGTGTTATCTGTGAAGACGGCGTCATAAATACCGCAACATCTGAAGTTATTTAGCAGCTAGAATTGCCAGGAGAAAATAATCGCATAATTTATCGTGAATCATTGACGTGTTCATAGAAGAACAACTGTTACAAGTGACATTTCCAATCAAGGTCATTTTTAAAAAAAGGAGTGCAGAATATTTTTGAAATTGAGATGAAGTAAAGATTTCGTTTTCCTATTACTGTAGGTAAAGGCGGGGCCGCCTTAATTGCATTGCGGGCCCCTGGGCAAAGTAAAGATAACCCCCAGCACTCTGACCCCACTACATCCCAGATATCCCCCCAGCACTCTGACCCCTCTACACCCCAGATATCCCCCCAGCACTCTGACACCTCTACATCCCAGATATCCCCCCAGCACTCTGACCCCTCTACACCCCAGATATCCCCCCAGCACTCTGACACCTCTACATCCCAGATATCCCCCCAGCACTCAGACCCCTCTACACCCCAGATATCCCCCCAGCACTCTGACACCTCTACATCCCAGATATCCCCCCAGCACTCTGACCCCTCTACACCCCAGATATCCCCCCAGCACTCTGACACCTCTACATCCCAGATATCCCCCCAGCACTCTGACCCCTCTACACCCCAGATATCCCCCCAGCACTCTGACACCTCTACATCCCAGATATCCCCCCAGCACTCTGACCCCTCTACACCCCAGATATCCCCCCAGCACCCTGACCCCTCTACACCCCAGATATCCCCCCAGCACTCTGACCCCTCACATCCCAGATATCCCCCCAGCACTCTGACCCCTCTACACCCCAGATATCCCCCCAGCACTCTGACACCTCTACATCCCAGATATCCCCCCCAGCACTCTGACCCCTCTACACCCCAGATATCCCCCCAGCACTCTGACACCTCTACATCCCAGATATCCCCCCAGCACTCTGACCTCTCTACACCCCAGATATCCCCCCAGCACTCTGACACCTCTACACCCCAGATATCCCCCCAGCACTCTGACCCCTCTACATCCCAGATATCCCCCCAGCACTCTGACACCTCTACATCCCAGATATCCCCCCAGCACTCTGACCCCTCTACACCCCAGATATCCCCCCAGCACTCTGACCCCTCTACACCCCAGATATCCCCCCAGCACTCTGACCTCTCTACACCCCAGATATCCCCCCAGCACTCTGACCCCTCTACATCCCAGATATCCCCCCAGCACTCTGACCTCTCTACACCCCAGATATCCCCCCAGCACTCTGACACCTCTACATCCCAGATATCCCCCCAGCACTCTGACCTCTCTACACCCCAGATATCCCCCCAGCACTCTGACCCCTCTACACCCCAGATATCCCCCCAGCACTCTGACCTCTCTACACCCCAGATATCCCCCCAGCACTCTGACCCCTCTACATCCCAGATATCCCCCCAGCACTCTGACCTCTCTACACCCCAGATATCCCCCCAGCACTCCGACTCCTCTACACCCCAGATATCCCCCCAGCACTCTGACCCCTCTACACCCCAGATATCCCCCCAGCACTCTGACCCCTCTACATCCCAGATATCCCCCAAGCACTCTGACCCCTCTACACCCCAGATATCCCCCCAGCACTCTGACCCCTCTACATCCCAGATATCCCCCCAGCACTCTGACCCCTCTACATCCCAGATATCCCCCCAGCACTCTGACCCCTCTACACCCCAGATATCCCCCCAGCACTCTGACCCCTCGACTTCCCAGATTTCCCCCCAGCACTCTGACCCCTCTACATCCCAGATATCCCCCCAGCACTCTGACCCCTCTACATCCCAGATATCCCCCCAGCACTCTGACCCCTCTACATCCCAGATATTCCCCCAGCACTCTGACCCCCCTACACCCCAGATATCCCCCCAGCACTCTGACACCTCTACACCCCAGATATCCCCCCCCAGCACTCCGACTCCTCTACATCCCAGATATTCCCCCCAGCACTCGGACCCCTCTACACCCCAGATATCCCCCCAGCACTCTGACCCCTCACATCCCAGATATCCCCCCAGCACTCAGACCCCTCTACACCCCAGATATCCCCCCAGCACTCTGACCCCTCTACACCCCAGATATCCCCCCAGCACTCTGACCCCTCCACACCCCAGATATCCCCCCAGCACTCTGATCCCTCTACATCCCAGATATCCCCCCAGCACTCTGACCCCTCTACACCCCAGATATCCCCCCAGCACTCTGACCCCTCCACACCCCAGATATCCCCCCAGCACTCTGACCCCTCTACATCCCAGATATCCCCCCAGCACTCTGACCCCTCTACATCCCAGATATCCCCCAGCACTCTGACCCCTCTACACCCCAGATATCCCCCCAGCACTCTGACCCCTCTACACCCCAGATATCCCCCCCAGCACTCTGACCCCTCTACATCCCAGATATCCCCCCAGCACTCTGACCCCTCTACACCCCAGATATCCCCCCAGCACTCTGACCCCTCTACACCCCAGATATCCCCCCAGCACTCTGACCCCTCTACATCCCAGATATCCCGCCAGCACTCTGACCCCTCTACACCCCAGATATCCCCCCAGCACTCTGACCCCTCTACATCCCAGATATCCCCCCAGCACTCTGACCCCTCTACACCCCAGATATCCCCCCAGCACTCTGACCCCTCTACATCCCAGATATCCCCCCAGCACTCTGACCCCTCTACATCCCAGATATCCCCCCAGCACTCTGACCCCTCTACATCCCAGATATTCCCCCAGCACTCTGACCCCCCTACACCCCAGATATCCCCCCAGCACTCTGACACCTCTACACCCCAGATATCCCCCCCAGCACTCCGACTCCTCTACATCCCAGATATTCCCCCCAGCACTCGGACCCCTCTACACCCCAGATATCCCCCCAGCACTCTGACCCCTCACATCCCAGATATCCCCCCAGCACTCAGACCCCTCTACACCCCAGATATCCCCCCAGCACTCTGACCCCTCTACACCCCAGATATCCCCCCAGCACTCTGACACCTCTACATCCCAGATATCCCCCCAGCACTCTGACCCCTCTACATCCCAGATATCCCCCCAGCACTCTGACCCCTCTACATCCCAGATATCCCCCAGCACTCTGACCCCTCTACACCCCAGATATCCCCCCAGCACTCTGACCCCTCTACACCCCAGATATCCCCCCCAGCACTCTGACCCCTCTACATCCCAGATATCCCCCCAGCACTCTGACACCTCTACACCCCAGATATCCCCCCAGCACTCTGACCCCTCTACACCCCAGATATCCCCCCAGCACTCTGACCCCCCTACACCCCAGATATCCCCCCAGCACTCTGACCCCTCTACACCCCAGATATCCCGCCAGCACTCTGACCCCTCTACATCCCAGATATCCCCCCAGCACTCTGACCCCTCTACACCCCAGATATCCCCCCCAGCACTCTGACCCCTCTACACCCCAGATATCCCACCAGCACTCTGACCCCTCTACATCCCAGATATCCCCCCAGCTCTCAAACCCCTCTACATCCCAGATATCCCCCCAGCACTCTGACCCCTCTACACCCCAGATATCCCCCCAGCACTCTGACCCCTCTACACCCCAGATATCCCCCCAGCACTCTGACCCCTCTACACCCCAGATATCCCCCCAGCACTCTGACCCCTCTACATCCCAGATATCCCCCCAGCACTCTGACCCCTCTACATCCCAGATATCCCCCCAGCACTCTGACCCCTCTACACCCCAGATATCCCCCCAGCACTCTGACCCCTCTACACCCCAGATATCCCGCCAGCACTCTGACCCCTCTACATCCCAGATATCCCGCCAGCACTCTGACCCCTCTACATCCCAGATATCCCCCCAGCTCTCAAACCCCTCTACATCCCAGATATCCCCCCAGCACTCTGACCCCTCTACACCCCAGATATCCCCCCCAGCACTCTGACCCCTCTACACCCCAGATATCCCGCCAGCACTCTGACCCCTTTACATCCCAGATATCCCCCCAGCTCTCAAACCCCTCTACATCCCAGATATCCCCCCAGCACTCTGACCCCTCTACACCCCAGATATCCCCCCAGCACTCTGACCCCTCTACACCCCAGATATCCCCCCACCACTCTGACCCCTCTACACCCCAGATATCCCCCCAGCACTCTGACCCCTCTACTTCCCAGATTTCCCCCCAGCACTCTGACCCCTCTACACCCCAGATATCCCCCCAGCACTCTGACCCCTCTACTTCCCAGATTTCCCCCCAGCACTCTGACCCCTTTACATCCCAGATACCCCCCCCCAGCTCTCAAACCCCTCTACATCCCAGATATCCCCCCAGCACTCTGACCCCTCTACACCCCAGATATCCCCCCAGCACTCTGACCCTCTACATCCCAGATTTCCCCCCAACACTCTGACCCTCTACATCCCAGATTTCCCCCCAGCACTCTGACCCCTCTACATCCCAGATATCCCCCCAGCACTCAGACCCCTCTACATCCAAGATTTCCCCCCAGCACTCTGACCCCTCTACACCCCAGATATACCCCCAGCACTCAGACCCCTCTACATCCCAGATTTCCCCCAGCACTCAAACCCCTCTACACCCCAGATATCCCCCCAGCACTCTGACCCCTCTACACCCCAGATTTCCCCCCAGGACTCTGACCCCTCTGCAGCCCAGATATCCCCCCAGCACTCTGACCCCTCTACACCCCAGATTTCCCTCCAGCACTCTGACCCCTCTACACCCCAGATTTCCCTCCAGCACTCTGACCCCTCTACACCCCAAATATCCCCCCAGCACTCTGACCCCTCTACATGCCTGATATCCCCCCAGCACTCTGACCCCTCTACACCCCGAGTACCCCCCCAGCACTCAAACCTCTCTACATGCCTGATATCCCCCCAGCACTCAGACCCTCTACACCCTAGATACCCCCCCCCCCCCCAGCACTCAGACCCCTCTACACCCCAGATATCCCCCCAGCACTCTGATCTCTCTCTGCACACTACCTATTCCCCCAGCACTGTTACCATATACCATAAGATACCCCTTTTATTGTGACCCCACTACATCCCAGATACCCCCTACACTCTGGCCTCTCTACATCCCTGATGCCTCTAGCACTATAGTCACTCAAGATACCCCAAGCACTGCTACCCCCTATACACCCCAGATCCCCCCTTTAGCATTGATTTCCCCCATACACCACCATTGATATCCCCACAACATTATTTTTCTATCCATCTAGTACCCCCTTTTCCAGTGGAGATACCGTGCATGTGAACTTTTGGCTATGTGCCCACCTTCAGGACTGTGACAAGGACTCACCTATACTAATCAAGTCATGTAGGCAGAAGGAGGGGCGGAGGAGGGAACATCCCTCTGGGCATTCCAAGCCCTTTGGTGCAAACAGTGCTGGACAGCTGAGCTCACCATGACACCATCCACAATACCACTTCCACAGGCGGGCTCTCAGTGCAGCTGACTCAACAGCACCTACCCTGCAGCCTCCAAGTCTCGAGCATTCAAGCTGCATGGGGTGGGGTCAGAGCATCACTTCGCTCCTGCCCCGCCCCTCCCTGCTGGCTGTGAAATAATAGATATGGTTCTGCACAGCGCACCACTGCCAGCCTGCCTCCCCTGTGTATCCATCACTCTCAGTGCCATCATGGGGCCCCCAATTTCCAGGCAGCGTGGGCTCAAGGAGCAGCTACTTTGGTGAAAGTGCAGGGGCGCCCATGCAGCTGGGGCCCCTGGGCAGTGCCCAGGTGTGCCCGCTCATTAAGACGGTCCTGGGTATAGGCATGCAAAGTATTGTGTCGGTGTAAGGCTTCGTTCACATCTATACATGTTGGGGATGTGTTCAAAATCATGTGCTTTCCCGTCACACATAGAAACGCGTTGCTCTTAAGCAGATATGTGAGGGTGCTGTTAATTCTTAATGGTATCCCACACCAGTGGCGTAGTGAGGGGGGGCAACATTTAGAGGGGCGCAGACAGGGTCAGCGCCACCATAAGGCAGCCCAGGCAAGCTATAGCATCCATGCTGTGTCTGGTAGGAAAGAGGATGCAGCATTGAGCTTTTCGTTTTTACCTGCTGTCACCAAGAAAGCAGGGAGAACAGATCCAAGCATGCAGAGGATGGTGGAGTGGTGGATGGATCCCGAACCTGAGTGTGTGCAGGCAGAGAGTTCAGGTCGGAGGTGCTGGTGGAGGAGGAGGTCAGGGTGGAGGAGGCGCACCACTGGTTGCCGCAGCTGCCGCTACCACCACTGGAGGTCCTGCTGGAGATACAGTGCCTGGAAAAAGTATTCATATCCCTTGACATTTTCCACATTTTGTCATGTTACAACCAAAAACGTAAATCAATTTTATTTGAATTTTATATGATAGACCAACACAAAGTGGCACATAATTGTGAAGTGGAAGGAAAATGATAAATGGTTTTCAAAATTGTTTACAAATAAATATGTGAAAAGTGTGGGGGTTACATTTGTATTTAGCCCCCTTTACTCTGATACCCCTAACTAAACTCTAGTGGAACCAATTGCCAGGCAAGGAGAGCATTAAACAGAGAAACAGCCAGGAGGTCCATGCAGTGGCGTAGCGTGGGGGGTGCAGGGGGTGCCGTGGCCCCGGGCGCGATATCTAGGGAGGTGCCAGTGTGTGTCACTGGCTGCCTCCTCCTAATTTCTAATTTTGTGTCCCCGGGCTCCGGCCGCCATGTTAAGTGTCCGGCGCCCTGTGATTGGGTGTATGGGGGTCATGTGAGGCGCCCCGCCTCCGCACATGACCCCCATACACCCAATCACAGGGCGCTGGATACTGAACATCATGGTAACTCTGGAGGAGCTGCAGAGATCCACAGCTCAGGTGGGAGAATCTGTCCACAGGACAACTATTAGTCGTGTTCTCCACAAATCTGACCTTTATGGAAGAGTGACAAGAAGAAAGACATTGGTGAAAGAAAGTCATAAGAAGTCCTGTTTGTAGTTTGTGAGAAGCCATGTGGGGGACACAGGAAACATGTGGAAGAAGGTGCTCTGGTCAGATGAGACCAAAATTGAACTTTTTGGCCTAAAAAAACGCTATGTGTGGCGGAAAACTAACACTGCACATCACCCTGAACACACCATCCCCACCGTGAAACATGGTGGTGGCAGCGTCATGTGGTGGGGATGCTTTTCTTCAGCAGGGAGAGGGAAGCTGGTCAGAGTTGATAGGAAGATGGATGGAGCCAAATACAGGACAACCTTAGAAGAAAACCTGTTCGAGTCTGCAAAAGACTTGAGACTGGGGCGGAGGTTCACCTTCCAGCAGGATAACGACCCGAAACATACAGCCAGAGCTACAATGGAATGGTTTAGATCAAAGCATATTCATGTGTTAGAATGGCTCAGTCACAGTCCAGACCTAAATCACATTGAGAATCTGTGGCAAGACTTGAAAATTGCTGTTCACAGACGCTCTCCATCCAATCTGACAGAGCTTGAGATATTTTGCAAAGAAGAATGGGCAGAAATGTCCCTCTCCAGATGTGCAAAGCTGGTAGAGACATCCCCAAAAAGACTTGCAGCTGTAATTGCAGAGAAAGGGGGTTCCACAAAGTATTGACTAAGGAGGGCGCCATACAAATGTACCCCCCACACTTTTCACATATTTATTTGTAAAAAATGTTGAAAACCATTTATCATTTTCCTTCCACTTCACAATTATCTGCCGCTTTGTGTTGGTCTATCACATAAAATCCCAATAAAATACATTTATGTTTTTGGTTGTAACATGCCAAAATGTGGAAAATGTCAAGGGGTGTGAATACTTTTTCAAGGCACTGTGTTCTCCTGCCCTACAGTGGAGGGATCTGGTGAGATGTATGGAGGTGAGATCAGAGTGGAGGGACCTGAGGGAATCTGGAGGTGTGATCAGAGTGGAGGTATGGGGTATCTGGGTTGTGTAATCAGGGTGGGGATATCTGGGGGGGAAGGGGTAATCAGAGTGGGGGGATATCTGGTGGTGTGATCAGAGTGGGGGATATCTGGTGGTGTGATCAGAGTGGGGGGTATCTAGGGGGTGTGGTTAGGATGGGGGCATGGGCATTGCTAGGTCTACAAAAGATCTGGAGTTACAGCCCATAGCAGCGGTCCCCAACCTTTTTGGCACTGGGGACCGGCTGCATGGAAGAAAATTGTGCCAAGGCCCGAGGTTGGGTGGTAAGCGATTTTTCGCGGGCAATTTGTTGGGGCAATGGCTGGTGTTAGCGCATGAATCATCCCGGCACCATGGTTGATATGGTGTCAGGGTGATTTAAGTGCATTATTTCTATTGTTACATTGTAATATATAATGAAGTGGTTCAACTTATCAGAATGCAGAATCAGTGGGAGCCCTGGGCGTGTCACTTGCCATGTCGCCTGCCACCAGATGCAGCTTGTCACTTGCCACGTCGCCTGCCACCAGATGCAGCTTGTCACTTGCCATGTCGCCTGCCACCAGATGCAGCTTGTCACTTGCCACGTCGCCTGCCACCAGATGCAGCTTGTCACTTGTCACCATCACCTGCCACCAGATGCGGATTGACACTTGCCATTGTTGCCTGGCACGAGATGTGGATTGTCACTTGCCACGTCACCTGCCAGCAGATGCAGCTTGTCACGTGCCATAAGATGGGGTTTGTCCCTTGCCACGTCGCCTGCCACCACTTGCAGATTGTCACTTGCCACGCCGCTTGCCACCAGATGCAGATTATCACTTGCCACGTCACCTGCTCCTTGCCGTACCTCCGACATTGAAGAGGCCCTGCTGTGAGGGTGGAAGAACAGTGATACGGGTTGGGCGGAGAGAGATAAGGTCATCTCTGCTTGTCCGCCCGCTAGCTTCTCTCATCCGCCTGTCCAGCTCTCTCATGCAGCCCGCCCACCGCACCCCGGCTGTAGAGAGGCCACGGCCGAGTAGTGAGCCGTGGCCCAGTGGTTAGGGACCCCTGCGGTAAGAGACTCAGGGCTATGGGCCCCATATTCGGGGCTATAGCCCCAGAAGCCACCCCCTAGCAACGCCACTGGGTGGGGGTATCTGGGGATGTGATCAAAGTGTGGGGGGGGGATCTGGGGGGTGAGATCAGAGTGGGGGGTATCTGGGGGTAGGATCAGAGTGGGGGTACCTGGGTCTGTGATTAGGGTGAGGGTATCTGGGGGATGTGATCAAAGTGTGGGGGGGGTATCTGGTGGGTGGGTATCTGGGGGTGTGATCAGAGCGGGGGGTACCTGGGGGTGTGATCAGAGCGGGGGGTACCTGGGGGTGTGATCAGAGCGGGGGGGTATTTGGGGGTGGGATTTGTCTGCCGCAATGTCGCAGTTCCGTTAAAAATTGCTGATAAAAATGCCATAAATCTATCCCCTATTTGGTAGACGCTATAACTTTCGCGCAAACCAATCAATATACACTTTTTTTGATTTTTTTTTACCAAAAATATGTAGCAGAATACCTATTGGCCTAAATTAATGAAGAAATTCGATTTTTTTTACATTTTTCTTATTGGATGTGTTTTATAGCAGAAAGTAAATATATATATATATTTTTTTCAAAATTGTCTTTTTTTGTTTATAGCGCAAAAAATTAAAACCACAGAGGTGATGAAACAAATCTCTATTTGTGGGGAAAAAAAGGGACATACATTTTATTAGGGAACAGCGTTGCACGACCGCGCAATTGTCAGTTAAAGCAAAGTAGTGCGGTAAAAATGGTCCGGTCAGGAAGGGGGTAAAACCTTCCGGGGCTGAAGTGGTTAAAAAATGACCGACACTACTCTGCTCTACTGACACCGTCCAGTGCTCTGCTGATATACACGCATGTGTGTTTGCGCGCAGGGCTGCAAACTCTCATGCAATAGGCTGCACACACCAATGGGAATAGATAATAACTACCTGGAAGTGTCACACTGACACATTACTGAACATGCATGCACTTAGCATGAAACATAAACCTGAGCTCAGGTAGGTACACTAAAAAGCTTATAAGCCGTACTCGGCCCGCAATGAGAATATACTGTATAGTTAATATTCATTTCACAAATATTCTGCGACATCTAAACTATATTTTACAAAGTTCAGCTAATTGTGTCTTTTCGAGTACAATATATTAATCAGGTGTTGAACAATTAGCGTGACATTCACACTTTGCAGCCTCTACATATTCACACTTGGATTGTCACCCTCTGTTCCCTGATCATCTGTGTTTAGCAGGGGGCATCACACTCTACTCATTAGGGTTGGGGCTTTTAAACAATATATATATATATTCCTACCAGCGCTGGCTGGCAGATGATGTATACAGTATGCCACCTTGTTTTCTCACCCGAACATGGTGGGGGTTCCAACTTTGTGGTTTCTTATATTTTAATTTTAATGAGTTCTGTTCTGGGTCCTGGAGCCCAGAGGATTTGTAGAACTAGGTCTGTGTCTTACCTGGTAGTCGGGCTACCACTTTTTCTTCGAGCCAAACCAAAACACTTTAGTGGCGCGCAGCAATTTTTTTTGTAGTATACACTATAGGATTCTCAAAGACCTGGGACACCTTTGCCTTAAGGAGAGCAGTAATGCAGAGCTTACGGCGAACAGTGGGTGTGGTCAACTTGTTTTAATGGTGGGAGGGGCTTAAGGGACTTGGTTAAATAAAATAAGGCCGGTGTGTCCCCCAGTACAGCCTTCCCCCTCAGGTCAGATTGTCCCCCAGTATAATTCTTCACCCCCCCAGGTCAATCTGCCCCCCCCCCCCAGTATAATTCCCCTTCAGTCAGTCTGTCCCCCCCAGTATAATCCCCCAGGGCAGTCTGTCCCCCAGTACAATCCTCCCCCCAGGTCAATCTGTCCTCCAGTATAATCCTCCCAGATCAGTTTGCCCCCCAGTACAATTCTCCCCTAGGTCTGTCCCCCTGTATAATGCTTCCCCCTCCCCCAGGTCAATTTGTCTCCCAGTATAATTCACCCCAGGCCAGTCTGTCCCTCAGTATAAACTCCCAGGTGGGTCTGTCCCTCAGTATAAACTCCCAGGTCGGTCTGTCCCCCAGTACAATCCGCAGCAAGTTAGTCTGACCCGCAGTATAATCCCCCAGGTCAATCTGTCCCCCAGTATAACCGCCCCCAGGGTAAATATGTCCTCCAGTATAATCCTCCCAGATCAGTCTGTCCCCCAGTAACCCCCCCAACAGGTCAGTCTGTCCCCCAGTATAACCGCCCCCAGGGTAAATATGTCCTCCAGTATAATCCTCCCAGATCAGTCTGTCCCCCAGTAACCCCCCCCCAACAGGTCAGTCTGTCCCCCAGTATAACCCCTCCAGGTCAATCTATTCCCCAGTGTAATCCTCCCCCCCAGTTCAATCTGTCCCCCAGTATTATCCCACCCCCCAGGTCAGTCTGTCCCTAAGTATAATCCCCCTAGGTCAATCTGTCCCCCAATATAATCCCCCCAGGTCAATCTCTCCTTCAGTATAATACCCCCCAGGTCAATCTTCCCCCCCAGTGTTATCCCTTCCAGGTCAGTGTATCCCCAAATATATTCCCCCTCAGGTCAGTCTTTCCCTCAGTATAATTCCAATCAGGTCAATCTATCCCCCAGTATATCTCTCCCCCCAGGGGTCATGCGTTCTGCTGTGATGTGGAATCACATGCAAAATTGTGTCGATCCTCCCCATGATTTCAAATCACAATATCTGAATGTGACCTTATGCCCTGTTTGAATGAGGCTTAAAGGTAAACCCTTAAAAAAGAAACGGCAAACTCTTTATTTTCTATATGTCTAGATTATGTATTGCAGTCAGCCAGATCCTCCCCCCTCCAATTTGTTCCCAGCATGATCCACCCCAGGTCAGTCTGTCCCCAGTATAATCCTCCACTTCAGTCTGTCCCCAGTATAATCCTCCCAGGTCAGTTTGTCCCCCATTACAATGCACCCCCCAGGTCAGTCTGTCCCCAAGTAGAATCCTCCCCCCCAGGTCAATTGGTCCCCCAGTTTAGTCCACCCCAAATCAGTCTGTCCCCCAGTATAATCCCCAGGTCAGTCTGTCCCCCAGTATAATCCCCAGGTCAGTCTGTCCCCCAGTATAATCCCCAGGTCAGTCTGTCCCCCAGTATAATCCACCCCAGGTCAGTCTGTCCCCCAGTATGATCCCCCCAGGTCAGTCTGTCCCCAGTGCAATCCTCCCAGGTCAGTCCGTCCCCCAGTACAAACCCCGGATCAATTTGCCCCCCCCCCCGTATAATCCTCCAAGGTCAGTTTGTTCCTTAGTAAAATCCTCCCCCCAGGTCAGTCTATCCCTCAGTATGTTCCATTCCCCAGGTCAGTCTGTCTCCCAGTATAGTCCCCCACAGGTCAATCTGTCCCCCAGCTTAATCCCCCCAGGTCAGTCTGTACCCAAGTAGAATCCGTCTCCCTCATCCCAGGTCAATTTGTCACCCCCCCCCCATTATAATCCTCCCCCCAGTTCAATCTGTCCCCCAGTATAATCCAACCTAAATCAATCTTCCCTCTAGTATTATCCTCCCCAGGTCAATCACTCCCCCCAGGTGCCACGCGTTCTGTGATTTGGAATCAGATGCAAAATTGCGGCGATTCTGCCTGTGATTTCAAATTACATGATCTGAATAGGACCTTACGCCCTGTGTGAATGAGACCTACAGGTAAACTAACACTTTAAAAAGAAACGGCAAGCTCTCTATGTTCTGTTTGTCTGGATAATGTATTCCAGCCAGTGCAATCCTTTCCCCTCCTCCCAGGTCAATTTGTCCCCAGCATAATCCACCCTAGATCAGTCTGTCCCCCAGTACAATCCTCCCCCGTCAATCTGTCCCCCCAGTATAATCCTCCCAGGTCAGTTTGTCCCCTAGAAAAATGCTCCCCCAGGTCAGTCTGTCCCCAAGTGGAATCCTTTCCTCTCCCCACAGGTCAATTTGCCCCCCAGTATAGTCCACCCCCCATATCAGTCTGTCTCCTATTAAAATTTCCCAGGTCCGTCTGTCAGTCAGTATAATTCTCCCCCCCCCAGGTCAATCTGTCCCCCAGTAAAACTCCCACAGGGTAAATATGACCCCCAGTATAATCCCCTCAGATCAGTCCTACCCCCAGTAACCCCCCACCAGGTCAGTCTGTCCCCCAGTATAACCCCCCGAGGTCAATCTATTCCCCCAAGGTAATTCTCTCCCCCCCGGTCCTGTTCCCAAGTAGAATCCTTCCCTCTCCCTCCAGGTCAATTTGTCCCCCCGGTATAATCCTCCATGGTCAGTTTGTCCCCCAGTATAATCCTCCCCCCAGGTCAGTCAATCCCCCAGTATATTTTACTCCCAGGTCAATCTGTCCCTCAATATAGTCCCCCAACTCAATATGTCCCCCAGTATAATCCACCCTGGTCAGTCTGTCCCTCAGTACAATCCTCCCCCCATCAATCTGTCCCCTGTATAATCCTCCCAGGTCAGTTTGTCCCCTACTAAAATGCTCCCCCAGGTCAGTCTGTCCCCAAGTAGAATCCTTTCCTCTCCCCACAGGTCAATTTGCCTCCCAGTATAGACCACCCCCCATATCAGTCCGTCTCTTATTAAAATTCCCACGGTCCATCTGTCAGTCGGTACAATGCTCCCCTCCAGGTCAATCTGTCCCCCAGTAAAACCCACACAGGGTAAATATGTCCCCCAGTATAATCCCCCCAGATCAGTCAAACCCCCAGTAACCCCCCACCAAGTTAGTCTGTCCTCCAGTATAACCCCCCCAGGTCAATCTATTCCCCAGTGTATTTTTCCCCCCCTGGTCCTGTTCCCAAACAGGATCCTTCCCTCTCCCCCCAGGTCAATTTGTCCCCCAGTATAATCCTCCATGGTCAGTTTGTCCCCCAGTATAATCCTCCCCCCAGGTCAGTCTTTCCTGGCAGTATATTCCCCCCAGGTCAATCTGTCCATCAATATAGTCCCCCAACTCAATATGTCCCCCAGTATAATCCACCCAGGTCAGTCTGTCCCCCAGCACAATGCTCCCCCCTCAGGTCAGTCTGTCCCCAAGTAAAATCCTTCCCCTTCCCCCAGGTCAATTTTTCCCCCAGTATAGTCTACCACAAATCAGTCTGTCCCCCCCAGTATAATCTCCCAAGTCAGTCTGTCCCCCAGTATAATCCTCCCCCAGGTCAATCTATCACTCAATATAATCCCCCCCCCCCCGGCATCTCACGTTCTGTTGTGATTTGGAATCACTATATCTGAATGGGGCCCTACGCCCTGTGTGAATGAGGCTTAAAGGTGAACTAACACTTTAAAAAGAAACAGCAAGCTCTCTATTTTATATTTGTCTGGCTAATGTATTGCAGTCAGTCCAGCATAGCGAAGCTGCAGAAACATGAATAAAAGCAGGCGGCACCGATCGGGATTGTGATTCACAGCCGGCGTGGTGGGGAGCGACGTGTTGTTGGATGCAGTTGAGTTATTCAGGTGGTGTGAGTCACTCGTCTCCACAATTCCCCCATTAGCGCTTTTTTTTTTTTAAATGAGAAGAGTTAAATATCACATGATGTGACTAAATGAAGACAGCAGTTTAATTGTCGCTGTGAGTTATGGAGCGGGGGGGGGGGGGATGGAAGGTTTACACAGAGCCTGTTGGAGCGTTCTTCGAGTCACGGCGACTAAAAATACATATCCTACATATAAACGTCACAAAAACGCCGCTGGAGAGCCCTAGCAATGTGCCATATCTATTACGAGAGGCAATAATAAGTGAAATATACATAATATAGACGGAGCTCTGCCTGTCCTCTTCCAGGATGGGGGGACACCAGATCCATCTGCTCGATGGGAACAAAATAGTAAGCGAGCCAAAAAAGATTGCCAAACGATCCTCTCAAGAATCCAAGGGTCTGTTTTTAGAAAGATGATGTATACACCATCATTAACCTCCAAAATATAATCATAGATATGTATGGTACCACCAAAACTGACACAAGTCCTTATACTGGGTAACCCAACAGGTTCCTCTCTTTCTTCCTCAGGGGTAATCCTTCCAGATCAGTTTGCCCACCAGTACAGTCCTCCCCCCAGGTCAGTCTATCCCCCTGTATAACCTTCCCCCTCCCAAGGTTAATTTGTCCCCCTAGTATGATCCACCCCAGGTCAGTCTGTGTCCCAGTACAATCAATCCCTGGTCAGTCTGTCCCCCAGTATAATCCCCAGGTCAGTCTGTCCCCTGGTACAAACCACCCCAGGTCAGTCTGTCTCCCAGTACAATCCATCCCAGGTCAGTCTGTCTCCCAGTACAATCCATCCCAGGTCAGTCTGTGTCCCAGTATAATCCCCCAGGTCAGTCTGTGTCCCAGTACAATCAATCCCAGGTCAGTCTGTCCCCCAGTATAATCCCCCAGGTCAGTCTGTGTCCCAGTACAATCAATCCCAGGTCAGTCTGTCTCCAAGTATAATCTCCCAGGTCAGTCTGTCCCCTGGTACAAACCACCCCAGGTCAGTCTGTCCCCAGTATAATCCCCCACGTCAGTCTGTCTCCCAGTACACTCCATCCCAGGTCAGTCTGTCTCCCAGTACAATCCACCCCAGGTCAGTCTGTCTCCCAGTACAATCCATCCCAGGTCAGTCTGTCTCCCAGTACAATCCACCCCAGGTCAGTCTGTCTCCCAGTACAATCCATCCCAGGTCAGTCTGTCTCCCAGTACAATCCACCCCAGGTCAGTCTGTCTCCAAGTATAATCTCCCAGGTCAGTCTGTCCCCTGGTACAAACCACCCCAGGTCAGTCTGTCCCCAGTATAATCCCCCACGTCAGTCTGTCTCCCAGTACAATCCATCCCAGGTCAGTCTGTCTCCCAGTACAATCCACCCCAGGTCAGTCTGTCTCCAAGTATAATACCTATAGGTCAGTCTGTCCCCAAGTATAGTCCCCCCCTCAGGTCAATCTATCTCCCAATATAACCCCCAGGTCAATCTGTCCCCCTCAGTATAACCCCCAGGTCAGTGGCGTAACTAAAACCTTCAGGGCCCCGATGCAAGAAATGATGAAGGGCCCCCCTGACCCCTGGACAGCGCTTTTCCTAGGGGGATGTCTGATAAGAGGAGGAGCCGCGAGAGCCGCCGAGGGACCCCAGAAGTCGGTGTTCGGGGGCCACTCTGTGCAAAACTAACTGCACAATGAAGGTATGACATGTTTGTTATTTTAAAAAAAAAACCTTTACAATCACTTTAAGGGGTTAAAACAGGTGGTCAGGAGGCAACATATTGCCTCTTTACCGGCTGTCAAATGCCTCTGAAAAGCGATCCATGCTCAGATCACTTTTCAGAGGCATTTGACAGCCGGTATTTTGTTGCTGGTATTTTGAACGAGCAAGAAAAAAAATCAGTCCTGATTGTACACATATAGGTTGTCAGGATTAAACGTGCATACATAAAATGTGCATACATACATCTAAACAGTGGTGGCTGGTGCTCAAAATTGTTTTGGGGGCGCAAACATTTTTTGAAAAAAAATCATCAAATGCTGCCATTGTGCCCATCAATTGCAGCCACTGTGCCACTTAAATGCTGCCAGTGTGCCATCAAACGCAGCCACTGTGCCAAACGCTGCCACTGTGCCCATCAAACGCAGCCACTGTGCCCATCAAAGGCTGCCAGTGTGCCCATCAAATGCTGCCACTGTGCCCATCAAACGCTGCCAGTGTGCCCATCAAACGCTGCCAGTGTGCCCATCAAACGCTGCCACTGTGCCCTTCAAACGCTGCCACTGTGCCTATCAAACGCTGCCAGTGTGCCCATCAAACGCTGCCAGTGTGCCCATTAAACGCTGCCACTGTGCCCATCAAACGCTGCCACTGTGCCCATCAAAAGCAGCCACTGTGCCCATCAAACGCTGCCAGTGTGCCCATCAAAAGCTGCCACTGTGCCCATCAAATGCTGCCAGTGTGCCCATCAAACGCTGCCACTGTGCCCATCAAACGCTGCCACTGTGCCCATCAAACGCTGCCACTGTGCCACTTAATTGCTGCCAGTGTGCCATCAAACGCAGCCACTCTGCCATCAATTGCTGCCACTCTGCCCATCAAATGCTGCCACTGTGCCACTTAAATGCTGCCAGTGTGCCATCAAACGCAGCCACTGTGCCATCAATTGCAGCCACTGTGCCAAACGCTGCCACTATGCCCATCAAATGCTGCCAGTGTGCCCATCAAACGCTGCCAGTGTGCCCATCAAACGCTGCCAGTGTGCCCATTAAATGCTGCCAGTGTGCCCATCAAATGCTGCCACTGTGCCATCAAACGCTGCCACTGTGCCCAATAAATGCTGCCAGTGTTCCATCAAACGCAGCCACTGTGCCAAACGCTGCTACTGTGCCCATCAAACGCAGCCAGTGTGCCCATCAAATGCTGCCAGTGTGCCCATTAAATGCTGCCAGTGTGCCCTTGAATGCCCCCAGTGTGACCCCCGACCGCTCATCGGCACTTACCCTGTCTTGGTGGGGCAGCGGGTGACTGCGACGATTGCGGTCCTCCATGCGTCTCCTGCTGTCCACATCTTCCATCCTCTCCTCCTGTTAGGCATCCAATAGCGCCGCCTGTCGTTTCAGCCAATCAGGTGATGGGTAACAGACCCGAGCACCTGATTGGTGGAGAGGCAGTTTAGTGTTAGGAAAGCAAATAGTCATTCGCTTTTCTAACACAGCTGAGTGACCTGTGAGGTCACCTTTTTTGATGCCTATTAGAGCCTATGGCTCTAATCCGGTGCTTCAAAAACACCCCCGCCGCTGTAATTCAGGTTCCCTGTGCCCAAAAAGGGGCTGGGCGCCTGAATAGGGGGTGGCAGCGGCGACCATAGATAGATTCATGCAATGCATGAATCTATCTATTGGTGTTAGAGGGGTGGCTGGAGAGAGGGGGCGGCGCCCGTGCGCCCTTAATGCATGGGCCACCACTGCATCTAAACACACACACATACACATACACATAGATAAACACACACATATACCGTATATATACCCCCCCAGGTCAATCTATACCCCAGTATAATCCTCCCCCCAGGTCAATCTATACCCCAGTATAATCCTCCCCCCCAGGTCAATCTATACCCCAGTATAATCCTCACCCCAGGTCAGGCTGTTCCCTAGTACAATCCTTCCCCCAGGTCTGTCTGTCCCCCAGAATAATCCTCCCAGGTCAGTTTTTCCCCTAGTACAATCTGTCCCCCAGGTCAGTCTGTCCCCAAGTATAACCCCCCCCCCCCCCCACAGGTATTATAAAGATGATGTGTACACCATCATTAACCTCCAAAACATAATCATAGACATATGTATGTTATCCCCAGTACTGACAATCTATACCCCAGTATAATCCTCCCCGCAGGTCAGTCTGTACCCCACCCTAGTATAATCCCCCAGGTCGATCTGTCACCCAGAATTATCTTCCCGGGTCAGTTTGTCCCCCAGTACAATGCCCCCCCCCCCCCCCAGGTCAGTCTGTCCCAAAGCAGAATCATTCCCCTTCCACCCAGGTAAATTTGTCCCCCAGTATAGTCCAACCCAAATCAGTCTGTCCCCCAGTATAATCCTCCAGGTCAGTCTGTCCCCCAGTACAATCCACCCCAGGCCAGCCTGCCCCCCAGTATAATTCCCCCCAGGTCAGTCTGTCCCCCGGT
Organism: Lithobates septentrionalis; assembly: GCA_037952835.1. NCBI lineage: Eukaryota > Metazoa > Chordata > Amphibia > Anura > Ranidae > Lithobates > Lithobates septentrionalis. Next base: position 45,616 of record JBBDGP010002356.1, read on the forward strand.
ACAATGCTTCCCCCCAGGTCAGTCTGTCCCCAAGTAGAACCCATTCCCCTCCCCACTTTCTGGACAAACAGAAGAGGAGAGACGTGCAAAGTTTGCTCTGGCCGGGTACATGACACTACAATTCATGGAATTATTATTTTGAAAGAGAGTGACTACTACCCCTATATTCTCTTTCGTGTCCTATGGAGAAGCTCCACTTGTTCGCACCCTCCCCCCTACACTGCCACATTTGGCACTTTTTGGGGGAGAGCAGGTAACTGGTTTTGACAGGTACCCACTCCCACTTCTGGGTAAGATCACTGATCGATGATCTATGACATTTCCGCCCCTCCTCCTTCCCCTCGCTGCTTTCTGGGACACACAGAGGTCCCAGAAGACGACTGGACCATTCAGAAAGTGCATATGCAGTAGGAAACAGGCTGTGAAGCTTCAAGGCTTCACTTCCTGTTTCCTTTACTACAGATGCTGGTGCCTACACCCGGCCGAAGCCAAATGATGAAATCGGCTTGGGGTGCCGACATCTCTGGATCCCTGGATAGGTAAGTGTCCTTGTATTAAAAGTCTGACTTTTAATTTTTTTTTTGCAGACTGGAACTCCCCTTTAATGGTACATTTTTTCCCCCTGAGGAAGAAAGAGAGTAATAAAGTTCAAAATGTGTTGGGTTACCCTGTAAAAGAGGGGAACCAAATTCGTAACACGTTAGGTTATCCTGTAAAAGAGAGGAAATAAATTTGAAATGCATTGGGTTACCCTGTAAAAGAGAGGAACAAAGTTTGAAATGCGTTGGATTACCCTGTAGAAGAGAGGAACAAAGATCAAAACGCGTTGGGTTACCCTGTAGAAGAAGGGGACCAAGTTCCTAACGCATTGGGTTAACCTGTAAAAGAGAGGAACAAAGTTTGAAATGCATTGGGTTACCCTGTAAAATTCAAAACGCATTGGGTTACCCTGTAAAAGAGAGAAACAAAGTTTGAAATGCATTGGGTGACCATGTAAAATTCAAAACGCATTGGGTAACCCTGTAAAAGAGAGGAACAAAGTTTGAAATGCGTTGGGTTACCCAGTAAAAGAGAGGGACTAAATTCAAAAGGCATAGGGTTACCCGGTAAAAGAGAGGAACTGAATTGGAAACGCCTAGGGTTACCTTGTAAAAGAGAGGAACAAAGTTTGAAACGCGTAGGGTCACCCTGTATAAGAGACAAAGTTCAAAACGTGTTGGGTTACCCTGTATAAGGACTTGTCACTGAGCACAAAACAGAGTGTGTCTATAAGTGATGGGTCAGCTCTGGGGGAACCATTTGGTTGGATACATACGGTATGTCTGTGATTATATTTTGTAGATTAACCACTTGCTGGGTTTTTTATTTGTTGCTAAAAAAACGTAAAAAGACCGAAAATGTAAAAAAAAAAAAAAAAAAGTTTTCCTTAGCTTCTGTTAGTAATTTTTCTCCTTCATTGATGTGCGCTGATGGGCACTATGAAATAAAGGGGTTGGGTGCCTTGTCCCCAACCAGGCCTCACCAAAAGGAGAGAATAGGGGGCAAGTGGACTATCTCAGATGTTTTCCTGATGAAGCGGCCCAGTCCGGGAAACTAGTTGAAATGCTGTCCATGACCAAGTCACCTATGTTTTTAATTTACTATCGACGTCTTTTGTCATGTACTATGTATCAATAAACGTTTCTACTTTTTTTATACAATTGTTTATATACTTGATTGTATCCCCTTGTGCATTGTATTGAGATAGTCCACTTGCCCCCTATTCTCTCCTTTTGGTGAGACCTGGTTGGGGACCAGGCTCCCAACCCCTTTATTTCACAAATCTCTTGGATGATGGTACAACCCTCGTTTGGTTATGCTCATCTATTAATAGTGTTTGTAGAGGCTACCCACAATGTTCTACTGATGGGCACTGGTAGGCTGCACTGATGGGCACTGATGAGGTGGCACTGAAAGGCACTGATGAGGAGGCACTAATATTCTGCACTGATGACCACTGATAGACGGCACTGATAAGCGGCACTGATTGGTGGCACTGATGGGCACTGATAGGTGACACTGGTGGGCAATGATAGGTGACACAGATAGGCGGCACTGATAGGGCAGCACTGATGGGCACTAATGGGTGGCACTAATGGGTGGCACTGATGAGCAGGCACTGATTGGCATCACTAATGGGCACTGATTAGGGTTGCCACGGTTCACCCGGACTGTTCGGGTTTTGAATCATGTGTCCGTCTAAAACCCAGACACAATATTCATACAGGAATGTGGCTCAGAACAGGGCCTGATAGGAGGGTGAGGGGCACTATGCACGCCACATTACTATTCTCTTTGCAGCGCCCAAAGGTGTCCCAGATCTGTTACAATCCTATAGTGTATATTTATTTTTTATGTGGTGCTCCGCTAAAGTGTTTTCGGGTTTGGCTTGAAGAAAAAGCTGCAACCCTAGCACTGATTGATGTCACTGATGGGCAATGCTGGGGCTGCACTGTAATCAGGGAACTGAAAGGCAGCACTGACTGGCAACACTAATGGGCGCTGATTGGTGTCACTGATGGGCAGTGCTGAGGCTGCACACATCACATGGGTAAAGAGCCACGTCATCGGCTCTTTACCGAGATCTGGGTCGAGATCTGGGTCGGACCATGTCCTAGGAGCACGGCGCAACCGCGATCTCCACACCACGTGACCCCCCCCCCCCCCCCACGGCCCGCGAGAGCAACGGTCCTGGAGCGCCGTCATATGACCCAGAACGAGGGTGCATACAGCCCGCCGTCATTTTACTATACAGCAGGCGGGACGTGGTTAAAGCGGAGTTCCACACAAAAATGGAACTTCCGCTTTTCGGAACCCTCCCCCCCTCTGGTGTCACATTTGGCACCTTTCAGGGGGGAGGGGGGTGCAGATACCTGTCTAAGACAGGTATTTGCACCCACTTCCGGCATAGACTCCCATGGGAGTCTACGCCTCTTCCCGTCCCCACCGCGCTGTCTCCTGGAAACACACAGCTCCCAGGAGAGAGCGGGAACCACTTGGGACACGCAGCGCGACTCGCGCATGAGCAGTAGGGAACCGGGAAGTGAAGCCGCAACGCTTCACTTCCTGATTCCCTCACATAGGATGGCGGCGGCAGCTGCCGAGAACCGAGTGGGTTCTCGGCGTCCCTTGCCGACATTGCTGGACCCTGGGACAGGTAAGTGGCCATGTATTAAAGCGGTTGTATACCCGCAATTTTTTTTATTTTTTTTTAACCCTGTAAAGCAAAAGGCATAATGAACTAGTATGCACCGCATACTAGCTCATTATGAAATACTTACCTTAGAACGAGGCGTCAGTATCTTACCTGGTCCACGCCGAGGGAGCTGTCATGTTGCCTCGGCGTGTCTTCCGGGTATCGCGGTTCCAGCGCTGTGAGTGGCTGGAGCCGTTAAGTCATCACTCCCGCGCATGCGCGCGGGAGATTTCTTACTCGGCAAGGTCCGGCAGCTGCCGGGCTTCAGCCGAGAATCCCCTGTGCGCATGCGCCGCTGCAGTCAGCGGCGCATAGCAAGGGGAATATCTCCTAAACCGTAAAGGTTTAGGAGATATTTTTTTTACCTACAGGTAAGCCTTATTATAGGCTTACCTGTAGGTAAAAGTCAAAATAAAGACTATACAACCGCTTTAAAAGTCAGCAGCTGCAGTATTAGTAGCCGCTGGCTTTTAATTTTTTTTTTTTTGGCGGTGTGGGTGGACCCCCGCTTTAACGATGGTGAACACATCATATTATCATCTTTCTTTTAGGGTGTTTTTTATAAAGTTATATTGACACCAAATAAAAAAAAAATTATATACATTTTTTTGGTTCTGGTTGCCAGTAAAGTCCCAAAAAATAATTTTCTGTAAAGATTGTACAATTTTCTAGACATGTGCACTGCCAAAAAATTTGTTCTTTTTCGTTTCATTCGTTATTGTTTTTTTTTTTTCTTTTTATCGTGTCATTCGTTATGATCGCAATTCATAAATTTGTAAATTCAAAAATTTGTAAATCTGAAAATTCGAAAATCCGAAAATTCAAAAAATTTTTAAATCTGAAAATAAGAAAGAAAAACCGAAAATGCGAAAGAACAAAAATCTGAAAATTCTAAATAATAACTAACTAATAATAACTAACTATTAAATGAATACGAACTTATCTGAAGTTACAAATTATCCGAAATAATGAATGCCGCATCTAAATGAATGGAACATAACAAATTAATAATAATAAAAAAATAAAAATAATAATAATAATTATTATTATAATAATTAATAATTATTATTTATTATTTATTTATTATTAATTTGTTCCGTTCCATTTCTGAGACGACGTCATATGATGGTGCTCCGGGACCGTGGCTCTTGTGGGCGCACGCGGGGGGGGGGGGGGGCGTCGTGCGGAGATCGCGGTTGCACCGTGTTTCTAGGACAAATTTGAAAATTCGTAAGTCCGAAAATTCAAGAAATTGAAAATCCGAAAATAAGAAAGAAAAAACGAAAATTCAAAAGAACGAAAATCTGAAAATTCTAAATAATAACTAACTAATAATAACTAAGTATTAAATTATAGGTATTGGAATTTCCTTTCAAATTTGGCTGTTAGTGAACGTAACGAATACGAATTTATCCGAAGTTACGAATGATCTGAAATAACGAATGCTGCATCTAAATGGAGTGGAACAAATGAATAATAAATAATAATAATAAAATGTTTTTTTTAATTATTATTATTAATTTGTTATGTTCCATTTTCCACTTTTGGATGCAGCATTCGTTATTTCGGATAATTCGTAACTTCAGATAAATTCATATTCGTTACGTTCACTAACAGCCAAATTTGAAATTATATTCCAATACCTATGAATACTTAGTTAATATTTTCAGATTTTCGAATTTTCGGATTCTCGAATTTACAATTTCCAAATTTCCGAATATTCAAATTTTCGCATTTCCAAATTTACGAATTTATGAATTTATGGATCTACGAATATTCGAATATTCAAATTTACAAATATTTGGAAACATTTGTTAAACGGGTTTTTGTTCATTCGGATTTTTCCGAATTAATGAATTTGTAGAAATTCATTAAAGAAATGAATTCGGGAAGGGAAACGAATTGCATGTGTCTACAATTTTCTAAGGGTGGCAGCAACCTCCACCCGCAACAGAGAAACAATATTAATCTATAGAGTCCTTTATTATTAGGACAAGTGCGTAAGAACACCAAAGGCACTAATATGCTTCGGGGGCCAGAACAGCCCCCTTCGTTTGACAATGTAGCCACTCTGATAGGAGTGTAAAGTAATCTTCTGTCTGTATTAGTGGGCCCATCTCATCCCCTATTTTCCTTACAAACCTGATTTTACCTGGTGGGAGGGGCTTCCCAAAAACAGCACCCTGCCTGAGTACTCCTTTCACGCTGATGCAAGCAGTGGGTTGGCTCTTAGGAGGAGTTATGCAAATGTCTTGATGGATGGATGTCAGTCTGGCGTTTTCCTACATTTGCACGCAGACCACGTTAGGCGGTGATGATGAGCCATGAATGGAAGAAATGGATTCCAATGAATAAAAAGGGGGAGGGCTGAGAGCGGTCATACTGGGGATTAAAGGTCTGGAAAGTCCAGGAAATGAGGCGGAGCTCTATCTTCTAATGCACATGGCGAGGAGCTCACAGTGTGCAGTGAAATCAGAGTAAGACATTTCAGTCCAGGAGAGGAGCCAGTACAACTGTATAAATGCCCTGGCGATCAATGGCGTCACTAGGGGGGCCAGAGAGGGCCCTCACCCCCCCAACATTATGCTGTGCCCCACCATGTGCCCCCCCACCCCTAATTAAAAAAATATATATATTTTTTTTTTTACAAAAATCAATGTCTAAGAGGGAGAGCGTCCCCAGTCGGCTCCTGTGGGTGATTCCACCCCCCTCCCTCTGCTCGCTGATACTGCATAATGCGAGCGCTCACACAACCACGGCCGCCCGATCTGCTCCTTCCCCTACATCCTCATTGGCAGGAAGAAGAGCGAGTTGCAGGAAGGACTCCACCAGGACTCTCAGTTACTGAAAAAATAGACTGATTTCTCCCGTCCTTAGGAGATGCCAGACCAGCGCTGTCAATAGCAGGGGGAAGGACAGCAAAAGGAGGCTGGGGAACCCCACAGTGCCAGAACACCAGGGCCCGGGGGCAAAACAACCTTTGCAACCCTGATAGTTCTCCCACTGCTTTGGACCCTTATATTTTCTTGGTATGCTGGTGACATATATCTCTTGTTCTCTGCCACCCTGGGGGACCCCAATACAGTAGGAAGGGAGCTCACTGCAGAACATGTGAAAGGGCCATTGTGGGATCGTAGTAAAGAGCCCCAGTATATATTTATATATCTATATATATCTATATATCTATATATCTATATATCTATATCTATATATCTATATATCTATATATATACCGGTATATATCTATATACCGGTATCTATCTATCTATCTATCTATCTATATATATATATATATATATATATATATATATATATATATATATATATATATATATAGATAGATAGATAGATAGATAGATAGATAGATAGATAGATAGATATATCTATATATATATATCTATATATATATAGATATATATATATATATATATATATATATATATATATAAAGAGAGAGAGAGAGAGAGAGAGCGAGCGATATATATATATATATATATATATATATATATAATTGCATTTTATAGTTGCCCCCCCTACTTTTGTCCCTGTCCCCCCATGTGCCCTCCCTAAATATGAAAGCTGGAGACGCCACTGCTGGCGACCCTGCCATGAAACTCCCTGTTCAATGACTTCCTGTTATAGAGTGACAACACTCTGTCCTTGCCACCAGATTGCGCTCCTGCGTTGTCACCCTGTCACATAGTCACCCTATGGGATGTATAAGTGGCTGTTTGGGAACACAATTATGCAGGCATGGTCCGCTGCTGTCACCATCACGAAACCAGCCTTTTGCAGCTGTAGCTGGAGTGCAAGTAGACAGGAAGTGGCTGCAAAGAGGCTGCAGGAGATCAACAGCTCGGAGGTGCAATGGAGGATGGAAAAATACAAAAATTAACATTTTATTATTAGAGTAGAACCTCGGATTGCAAGTTTACGAGCGTTTTGCAATACGAGCTGTTTTCTTTTTTAAATCCTGACTCGGTTTTGCAAGCGTTGTCTCGCAAGACGAGCCGGATTCCAGCCTCCGGGGTGTGCAGTACCGCATTTTACCAGAGGGGCGCCGGTGATGCTCGGAGACACTCGTATACACTCGGAAACACTCCGTTCCTGAGTGACTATGAGTGTCTCCGAGCGGTTTCTGAGCTTCTCCGAGTGTTTCCGAGTGTTTCTGAGTATCTCCGGTGCCCCCACCTCTGGCCACGTGCAGTACTACATAGACAAGCAGTGGCTGTGGAACAAATTAGCTGAGTTTCCACTGATTCCTATAGGGAAACTCACTTTGATATACAAGTGCTTTGGATTACAAGCATGCTTCTGGAACGGAATATGCTCGTAATTCAAGGTAATTATTATTTATTTTTATTTTTTTATGGCGATTGTTTAGCAAACTAAATGCTACTGCTACTTTATAGCTGAACTCCGGGCTAAACAAATATCTAAATCCATCGGTCATGTGTCTTCTTCTTGTATCTCGGTGTGCTTTGTGTATTTTTTCCAGATCTGTGAAGTACTCCAGTGTGAGACTTTTCCCTTCTGTGATAAAGACCGCTCACTGCTGCTCTCTCTCCTTGTGCAGGGTGACTGGCCTTGTCTCCGCCCCCTCCTGTAGTTTTCTGCAGGCAAGCTGTAGTGGGTGGAGCCTGCTGGGTCCCTCCCACAACTCTGCACTCTCTCCTTGTGCAGGGTGACTGATTTTGTCTCTGCCATCCTACTGTAGTTTCCTGTAGTGGGTGGAGCCTACTGGGCCCCTCCTACAGCTCTGCTCTCTCTCTCTCTTTGTGCAGGGTGACTGGTCTTGTCTCCGCTCCCCCTTCTGTAGTTTCCTGTAGTGGGTGGAGCCTACTGGGCCCCTCCTACAGCTCTGCTCCTTGTGCATTGTGACTGGTCTTGTCTCCACCCTCCTACTGTCATTTTCTGTAATGGGTGAAGCCTGCTGGGCCCCTCCCACAGCTCTGCTCTCTCTCTTCTTGTGCAGGGTGACTGGTCTTGTCTCCGCCCTCCTACTATAGTTTTCTGTAATGGGTGGAGCCTGCTGGCCCCCCCCACAGCTCTCCTCTCTCTCTCCTTGTGCAGAGTAACTGGTCTTGTCTCCGCCCCCTTCTGTAGTTTCATGTGGTGGGTGGAGCCTACTGAGCTCCTCCCACAGCTCTACTCTCTCTCCTTGTGCAGGGTGACTGATTTTGTCTCCGCCCACCTACTGTAGATTCCTGTAGTGGGTGGAGCCTACTGGGCCCCTCCCACAGCTCTGCTCTCTCTCTCCTTGTCCAGGGTAACTGGTGTTGTCTCCGCCCCCCTTCTGTAGTTTCATGTAGTGGGTGGAGCCTGCTAGGCCCCTCCCACAGCTCTGCTCTCTCTCTCTCTCCTTGTGCAGGGTGACTGATTTTGTCTCCGCCCCCCCCTACTGTAGTTTTCTGTAGTGGGTGGAGCCTGATGGGCCCCACCCACAGCTCTGCTCTCCGCACAGGCTATGTACAGCCCAGTGATGATGTCACTGCTACTTTTACAAGGTAATATCTGGCTTTTCCCAGACAATTGGTGCACACAAAGGGGATTTATATCCTCTACATTTAGTGCAGAACGAATAAACGGTTAAAAAGCAAATCCTCTCCTTTTCTTGCATCTGGCAAGTCTTAATTGTAAGCAAACATTCCGGATACAATTACACATTGAACATCAGCCCACTGCTCAGAAAATGTCACGCCGTAATTTAAAGCGGCCTGCGCTCTCTCCCCTCCATCGCTGAGTGTTCCGGGGAGACGCGATTTCTGGATGATAACCGACGGGAAGATTTTTTTTTTTTTCTGGCAGAAATAAGAAAGCGCTGCAATGTAATTAGCCTCCTCCCCTCCGCGAGGCCCAACCGAGAGGAAATTGCATTGTAAAAATGGCAAAACGATCCTGCGGGAAGCCATCGCGAAAGCCGGGTTATCTCCGCCGCATCGGAATAAAATGTCGGCGATGTGGGGAGGGGGTGAAATGGCGAGCGGGAAGATGCCGGAGAATATCTTAAACATGTAGAGTGTAATGATTACAGGCGATGAGGCTTCCATCGACGGAGACCACGGATTATAATGAGGCCGGAATTAGGGGAAAACCGTTTGTTGTATCAGGGCTCGCTCACACCGTATTGGTGCGTCCGAGCGTGCGCTTTTTTTTGTGTGCATTTCCATGCGGCGCATTTTCTGCAGCCAATTCATTTCAAAGAGCTGATAATGCGCAAAAAAGTGCGGCTAGCGAGATTTATAAAAATCGCGTTGCATCATACCACATGGTATTGCATGGCGTTTTGGTGGTGGCCACATATGCACCAGCATTTG